>JABCRI010001125.1:0-335165 GCA_015143295.1 Tetracentron sinense | reverse complement strand
TTGACAGAGACTTAACAAATCTCTTCTCCGGAAGTGGCTTTGGAGATTTGGTGAGTAAGAGGACTGCCTACGAAAAAAAGGCATAGTGGGAAAGTATGGGCATGGTTTAACAAATCAACACATTTCGATAAACTTCGATGCAAACATATCGGTTTCAATAGCCAATGAAACGATATCCACTTGAAGTATAAATTGAACAAGATTTCGACAACATGTTTCAGTAACTTTTAAGAAAATTCTCTTTTACCCTAAAGACCCTTTCACTCATTTTCTTGAATTCCTTCCAACATTTGAGGGTCTAAATTTCTTAATGCCACATTTTAATCACAAAAATGGAGGATACTAGGCTACTGGCATTTGCACTTGTGTCTCCAAATCTCCCAAGAAATACCCAATTTCTCCTGAGAAAACCTGAGAAAAACATATTAAGTTTGAAATTGCACTTTTGTCACAGTATTTTAAAATTTTCGCCAGAAATACGATTTTCTCTTTCAAACTATCGAAATTTTTTCTTTTTCAATCAATTTATATGCTTTGAGAGAGAATTGAGTTATCATGATATTATGGTTTATGGTGAATGTTTTGAAGTTTGGTTGATGAATTTATAAATTGGTGATATTATTACTATTTTCAGTAATTTAAATTATTTTTCAACCATTGCTGAGATTTAGCCGAGAAATACTTA
Source organism: Tetracentron sinense (assembly GCA_015143295.1). Classification (NCBI taxonomy): domain Eukaryota; kingdom Viridiplantae; phylum Streptophyta; class Magnoliopsida; order Trochodendrales; family Trochodendraceae; genus Tetracentron; species Tetracentron sinense. The sequence goes on along the minus strand of JABCRI010001125.1, from coordinate 334,480 downwards.
GAAAAAAATCCAGATTTTTATATCTCCTGAGAAAAACTTTGGCCGATAACCCAAGAACGAGATTTGTAACACTAAAAGGACAAGTCTGTGAACGTTTAGTAGGAATAGAGAAACAATGTCAAGAAAACAAAATATCGAAACTTAATGGAAAAATTATTCAGAAAAAAGTAAAAGATATGAAATAATTAATATATATTATAAGGCAAAAAAATTGAACAAACTCAAGAAGAGAAATATCAGTATACAATATATATTATAAGGCAAAAGGGTTCATTGTATCAAAGCCTCTTTGGCAGCATTTGCAGAAGGTAATGTACCTCTTTCATCAAGGGCAAAAGTAATATAGCAACAATGTTTTAATGGGATTTTAGCCACCATACCCCCCCCCCCCCAAAAAAAACAAGATCCACAAGAACTGACACACTCTTTTGAAATCTAAAAGCATGCGCTGGTATTTTTACCATAGCCCCCCAAATAACACCTAGGGCATGCCAAAAGGTAATAATTGAAATTAAACATGAGTTTTTTTATTTTTTGGGTTGAGAGGTAATCTAAAACACACACACATCAGACCTAAGGTAAAGCTAGAGTGCCATAAGCAGGGGCGGAGCCAGGAATATTTCCTTGGGGGTGCCGAAATATATCAAGAAAATTAACGGGATTGGGGTATGGAGCCTTAGGGGCATAGCCCCTGAGAATTTGTTTGAGTAATGAGTCCATCGTGGTCATAAAATTCATTAATGTTGTATTCCAAAAAGGGGTCCACTAACAAGAAATAGTGAAAAACATGGGCCGGTCTTCATTGGTTCCTGCCCACCTTTTTAATACCCACTAACTGTGGTTAAGATTCACTCACCCCTAGGATTTATCCATATAACCTTAGTTTTTAGAATAAACATAATAATAACTTTTAAGTTGGTTAAGCTTAACCATGAAAATTATAAGTTGGAACTGCCAGGGGATAGGTCGGCCCCTGACAGTTCGATTCTGTTGGAACTCTCCCAATTTCACAGACCAGATGTGATATTCATAATTGAGACAAAACTGCAGGTTGGAAATTAAAAAACCTTAAGAGAAGACTGGGGTATGCTAATGCATTGTTGATGGATTCAAATGGGTTATCTGGAGGTCTTGCATTATTTTGGAATGATCAAGTGAATCTAACTGTTACTGAATCCACAAGTAATAAAATAGAGACTGAGATAGTTCATCCGGAAAATGCTAAGATATGGGATGCTACATTTTGTATGGCCCAACAAATGAATTTCAGAGAAGAGATCTTTGGGATAATATAAAAGTCAGTGCTGGAAAAAGAAATCGCCCATGGATGTGTGTGGAGATTTTAATGATTTGTTTCAGTGAGAGAAAAGGAAGGAGGAGTCCGAAAGCTGCCTCAAAGATTAGGAATTTTACGATATGCTAAATGGAGCTAATCTTTTGGATCTGGGATTTCAAGGACCTAGATTCACATGGTCAAATAGACAAGAAAATGAGAATGTATTGGGAAAGGCTTGATAGATTTGTGGCCAATATTTCTTGGAGAGAAATGTTTGAGGAAGCCACTGTTTACCACCTGCTAGACATTGGTTCGGACCACAGGCCTGTGCTGTTGGATACCGAGAAACAAGGTGTGAAAAAAAAGAAGATATTCAGATTTGAAAACATGTGGTTAAACCATCCAGACTGCAAAAATATTATCAATAAAGCTTGGAATATAAACATTGATGGTTCTCCAATGTACAAGGTTTCCCAAAAAGCAAAAATTGTAGGAAATGCTTGCTTGAATGGAACAAGAGTTCTTCAAAAATGTCCACATGAAGAAAGCAGAATTGTACCAGCATCTTTCAGAGATGGATGTATGAGAACAATGAAGATGGTAGAAACATACAACTTGCTGGAAAATGAACTAAAGTCTGTCTTGAAAAATGAAGAAATTCTCTGGCAACAAAAATCAAGAATTCAATGGCTTCAAAAGGGGATTTAATAGCAGGTATTTTCATAATACCACTATCCAAAGAAGATGTCAAAATAGAATATATAGATTGTGCAATAGTCAGAATATATGGATTGAGGATAACAAAGAAATAACAGAGCATATTATAGATCATTTTTCTGAAATCTTTAAGTCTTCAAATCCTACTGATATGGATAAGGCTATTGAAAATATTCAGCCCAGTATACTGAGGAAATGAATAATCAACTTTGCAAACCATTTTCAATTGAAGAAGTTAAAGATGTGGTCTTCCAACTTCCTGCTAGTAAATCCCAGGTCCTGATGGATACCCAGGGGAGTTTTAACCAAAGAATTGGGATGTGGTGGGGAAAGAGATTTGTGAAGCTGCTCTAAGCTTCCTAAATGGAGGCTATCTTTGAAGGAGATGAACCCACATTTATTGTTCTGATTCCTAAGGGGAGAAATCCAGAAAGGGTTGGTCAGTACAGGCCTATAAGTCTCTGTAATACAACATATAAGGTTATCTCCAAGCTTATGGCCAACAGATTAAAAGTGTTCTTCAATGACATTATCTGTGAAAATCAATCAGCTTTTATAGTAGGAAGACAAATCCAAGACAATATTATCATTGCCCATGAAGTAGTTCATTATCTAAAGAAAAGGAAAGAAGGTAAGGAGGGGTACATGGCTTTGAAATTGGATATGGCAAAGGCTTATGATAGAGTTGAATGGGGTTTCTTGGCAATGGTGCTCAAAAAAATGGGTTATGCCAAAGATGGTTCAACTAATATACCAATGCATTTCTACAGTATCATATTCAATTTTGATAAATGGTGAGCCTAAGGAAGAATCTTTCCTACCAGAGGAATTCGACAAGGTGATCCCATATCACCATATCTGTTCATCCTGTGCGCCCAAGTTCTGTCTATAAATCTAAATACTGCAATGGAGGAAAAGAGGATTAGTGGGATTAAATTGTCTCGAAACTGCCCCACTATCTCTCACCTATTTTTTTTTGATTGTTTTGTGTTTGCCTGTCTACTGAAGTTCTGAAAATTCTAGATGACTACCACAAAGCTTCTGGTCAACTAGTAAATGTGGAAAAATCAGGAATTATTTTCAGCAAGAATACTAAAAAGATATCAAAGAAAAGCTGATTGAATGTCTAAAGTTCAAGTATGTTGCATCTACAGAAAAAACCTGGGTACTCCTATATTCTTTGGAAAATCTAAGTATGAGATTTTCTCTCATATTAGAGATAGGATATCAAAGAAGTTACAAGGTTGGAAAGAATCACTTTTATCTCAAGCTGGTAAAGAAATCCTGATAAAATCAATAGTGCAAGCTATTCCAGCCTATACAATGCAATGCTTCAGAATCACAAAGAAGGTATGTGATGAAATTGCAGCTATGACGGCTAGATTCTGGTGGGGGCAGAAACTAGAAGAGAGGAAGATTCATTGGGTTAGCTGGAATGAGATATGTCGGAACAAAGTGGATGGGGTTTAGGATTCAGAGATTTACAAGCTTTTAATTTGGCTTTGTTAGCTAAGCAAGGCTGGAGGATTCTTATGAACCCCCACTTCCCTCTGCGCAGAATTCTCAAAGGGATTTACTTTCCGAAGTCTGAGTTTCTTAAAGCTGGAAAGGTGTTCGTCCATCATGGGGATGGAATAGTCTTTTAGAAGGAAGAAAGGTGATGCTAGAAGGAATAAGATGGGCCATTGGTAATGGAGAATCTATACAAATATGGTCAGATCCATGGATTCCAACAGCTGAAAAATTTAAAGCTAAGAGAACCGAGAGGACTGATTGTCTGAATTTGAGAGTTGTAGACCTCATTGACACCACAAAAGGTAGTTGGAAAGAACAATGATCTTAGACCTTCTAAAACCAAAGATGCCAAGAGATCCTCAAGATGGCATTCAGCATCCAAGGAAAGGCTATAGATTAGTGTGGCACTATACAAAAATGGGATATATTCTGTCAAATCTGGTTATCAACTTGCAGGCAAAAAGACAACAATGGTACGAGCAAAGCATCTTGTTCTGAATCAGCTGTGCCAAAGGATTTGTGGAAGGAAATATGGAGAGTGACTTCAGTAAATAAAGTTAAACATCTACTGTGGAATGTTTGAAGATACTTTGGCAGTAAACCTAAATCTGTGCAAAAGGAAATTAAAGAAGATGACAGATGCCCTATGTGTAAGTCCATGCCGAATCTATACCTCATCTGTTCATAACATGTGAGTATGCTAGAGAGCTATGGTTCAATATCAAAGAAGGGTGGAAATCCCTTCGAAAGAGCCAAATTTTTTCAATACTTGGTGGGAAGGGGATGGAGAAGACTGAGACTGGACAAAGATGGGCAAGATTTTTTGGGATTAATGGCTAACATCATCTGGGCTATATGGAGAGCTAGAAATAATCGGGTGTTCTCTAATAAGTTTGAAGAAACAAAGGATACATTCAAAATAGCCTGGTTGCAATTTGAAGAATATAAATCTGCTATGGATGACCAGAAGAACCAGCTACTGAAATCCAGAGTAAATGGGAGTGTTTCAGTTAATAGGAAGGAAATGTCAAAGTTTGACTTTATTATCAAATGTGATGGTGTGAAAGGGTGGGGTGCTGGGTGGGGTGGAGATTTGAAACTCCGGTGGAAGACTTACCACATTGATTGTCCCTTTCAGTGGTGGATCTTCAACCTGGCTGAAGCTCAAGCTATAAAAATTTGTGCCTTATTGATTGATCAGTATAGATGGGAGAATGTGTTAATTCAATCTGATGCAAAGGTGGTTGTTGATGCTATAATGCTGGATCAATAACCTCAATTGCAGTTGATGCCCAAACTCCTATTCTGGACTGTATTGCTTTGCTGAAATCTTCAAACAATGTTCAACTAGAGTTCATATCTAGAGATCAGAATGGGGGAGCCCATGAGTTGGCCAAGATGGCCTTGTATAGAAGCAGGAAATTCTGTTTGATAGAAGAATTATTGGTGAGCAAAATCAAGTTTTGATCGGCCAACCAATATGTACATGTAATATGATGTTTTGTTTGAGTTCAATAAAGTGGATTACATTGAAGACCAAAAAAAAAAAAGGGGATAAAATGGGAAGATATTTGAATATGTAGTCAAATGCGGGGTGGGCTAATCACTACTCTAAAATTACTATATTTTTATATTATGGAGACTGTTTTTTCACACGCGTGTTTTGCGTTCAATGGAACCACGCCTCCCCTGCTTTACACATGTCCTTTTTAACACCCATTAAATGTGGTTAAGATTCACTCATCCCTAGAATTTATACATCTACCCTTAGTTTTTATTTTAAAAAAATGAACTCCTAACATGATAAAGCTTAACTAGTGTTAAAAGGGACACATAAAGAATCAATCCCTTCATATTATACATATAAAAAAATCTACAATAAAATGTTTTTTTAAGGGGGGGTCAATCTATACAAAATTTATATATTATGTATTTTTAAGAAAAATTAAAGTACAATATAAAAAATTTCAAAAAATTGGGGGCCATGGATCCCCTGCTCCCCCCTGGCCATAAGGGAAATTAAACGTGAGTTAGCTAAGGCTGTTTATGAATATTTGCAGCATTGCAATTTTTTCCCATCACAAAGTTGTTTGGCATGCCAAGAAAACATTGTATTAAAGATTGGACACAATAGCATTGGCAATGCAGCAAACGGAATGCCACCAAATAATATGTGTAGTTTGTTAAACAATGGGATGATCCCAGCCAGGGAATGGATTAAATGCCATAAAAAGTTGGGAGAACAGTAGGTAAACTCCTATGTCAAACAGTTGTAAACACTCAAGGAAAGAGAGTACACTGGGTGATGTTGAACAATGCTTATTGAGTTAATTAATGCCTAGAATTCATAATAGGATGTGAAGTACCTACGCAAGACAGTCGATTAGGACATAGATGAAATAGGATGAGAAGAAATGGATAAAATTGTGCTTATAATGTGACAAACCACCAGGAAACTTGTATGTGGCTGCCGCAGAAGAGAATACATCACCAATAAAAAGGAGAGATTAGGATGAAATTGTCCAAGGAAGAATTCTTCAACAGTTCCCACTCAAAATAACGAAATACATGATTCAAAAACGAAACTGAGAATACTTCAGAAAGCAAGTCATCAGCTATATAAGAGAAAGAATGGGAAGGCTCCGGAAGAGTGTCTGACCAGATTGGAATGGGCAAGGGAACATGTTAGATGTACCCAATAGGCTAATGCTCCCATTTGGGACTATTTCCATAAGTACTCCTGTGGTGAACAAAGAGATGGACCCTGCAGCAAACAATACACAGACATTGAATGGAACTGATGCTAGACGACCCTTCAGCCCTAAAAATCACAAAAAAGGCAATTGAAAAGGCCAAGGTATTATAGCCATATAAGCTTATTAACCCTGGTGAAAAAATCATTGAAATTAAGCCACCCGGCAACAGAAGGACTGCTTCTATTAAAATGTCGCATCGGGAAATCACATCTTCGAGATTTGATTAAGAGGATGCGCATATCCAGTGAATGGACCAACTCAAACTTTCCAAAGCCATAGGAAGGCTGAATAATTAACAGATATCAATGGAAGAGGACTAATGGATTAAAGTAAGGCATATTTTAGGCCAGTACTTCCCTTGTAAAAATGACAGCAAAGAAAATTCAGGGACTTCCATCACAAAGCACTAGACAATGTCAAATGGACAATTTAATTGGCTCTATAAGAAATATTAGACGATTCTAAACAAAATAAAAGATAATATTTTACCAGAGATATTTACGTGGTAGATAACAGACTAAGAGTATTTCAGGCTTCTGATGTTTTAAACCATTAACTTAAGAGTTCACATATTCGATGCAGACATGCCTTAAAAAATGGCAATATTTCCTAAACCTCCTAATCCAATACAAACTCAAACCACAGCATGTTGCTGCAGGTGTGGCAAACATCACCAAATTGCATCAAAGGCTTCATCTGGAATTCAACTAACAAAATATAGCTACCACCCATCTACTGTTGTGTTGCTGATATCCTAATTTATCCTAGTTCCTACCTATGACCACATGTTGCAGTAGGTTGCAATTAGACATATAAAACTTCTAGCTTATAAATAGTGTCATACTTTCTGTAGTTATCCACATTTAAAATTTTCAAATTTTTTGGACGACATACTATATTTATACGGCCATTAAGCCACTGAAGACCCACTCACACACACAAACAAAAAACCCACCCACCCAAAATAAAGCATACACACAGTAAGTTTCACTATTTGTTTTTTTATCACAACAATTTCTAAAATATTCTAGTACCTATTAATGAATTGGAAATTTAATTCAAGATGAATAGTTCTGTAGTTAAAATTAATGCATTCTAATTTGAATTATTCAGTGTCAGCCAATAAGATGAATTAAAAAAATATCCACCTTAAAGATACCAAATGAATGAATAGCAAGAAAACATGAAGTTGGTATATTCAAAATTATATTTTGTGACTTCATTCAATGAAACGATTCAAGCATTATGAATACTTCAATTTAGCACCTAGGTTAAGAATAGGGCCCTATGATTGGGCCATGTGGCTTAAGGATATGCCACTAATGCTAGTCTTGGTTATGGGCAAGGCCAGGGGTCTTCTTACATGATTGCAGGCGTAGCCTAGCGAACTAACATCAATAATGGGTACTTGTGGGTCTTAATTCCCAACAATAGCAGCATATCCGAGAGTATACCAGTTGGTACCCAAGTTAAATGTCTTGGCCTCAATATTTCATTACCTGGAGCAACGCTTCATCAATCTCGACATCGAGAAAAGGATGATGATTTCGAGCAACATATGAGCTCAATGTGGTTATCAATCATGACTCATTAAATGAGAGTTTTCAAGTGTTATATTGTGCTATTTCTCTTTTTATGTGATGCACTATTATAGACACACTCACTTATATGCATATTTGGCTTTACAGTTTCAAACAACGAACGCCACTTGACATGATTGTTATATTTGGTACTTTATATGCTTTTATTTTGATATATTATGTTATGGATGTGTGCTTATGCTTAGTTATTCATTCTCTAAAGTTTTATCTTAGATTTCCAACGTTCCATTAATGTTTCTAACGTTTCCTTAATTTTTAGAGTGTTTCCTTTGATTTTCTTAAACCTCTTCAAAATGTTTCAACTTCCTAGGTGACCAAACTTTATACCGACACCGAATTTTTAAAAACTCAAGTATGGTTGTATGGGTGTAAGAGTCGATGTGTGAAAGCAAAGAGGTTGAAAGTTCTAATTAGCTTAGCTTAGGGAAATAGATTATAAAGTTTTTTCAGGAGTTCTCAAAGCATGTCCATTTTCAGGCAGACAAAAAATTCAGTTAATCAGTTTTGGGATGACGAATGATGGGACAGAACTCTCTAAAGCAGGAATTTAGCAGTGTAACTGTATGATTGGCGGTTGATAAAAAAGTCAAATGTAGACATGATATTCTATAGGCGCGGGAGGGGTAGTGTAGCAACCATTATTTAGAACAAGTGCTAATGACTGGGGATTCCATCTATCTAGATCTTACTATAGCATCTTAAGGCCACTCAGGTGAAGGTTAAAGAGAAGGCTATGAGAATATTCCAAGGACAACACAGATCGTTTCTCGGTGAATCTTTCTTTACCTTCCCATCTAGGATCATTTGAGATCTAGGAATACCGTCAAAGGTACTGTTTTTCAGATGGACGGCGATGCTTGATAAAATTCTCATTACGTACCATCTTACAAGCAGAGGTTTTCCTAAACAATGGTATGTGTGCTTGAAAGATACGGAGTCTGTGGATCACCTTAGTGCATTGTGACTATGCCAAAAGGGTGTTGAGGCTATTCTTGGCAAGTTTGGAATTCATTGGGTTTTCCCGCAAACCTTGATCGAGTGCTTGTGGAGTTGGAAGAATTGTTCTCAAAATCATCAATTAATCATATGGCGAATGATTCGTGGGGTGATCTGCTGGAGTTTGTGAAAGAAAAGGTACCAAAGATTCTTTGACAACATTGCTGCTCTGGAAGGAATACTAAGAACATCTATTAAGATCCAGATGATTGCATTTTGTTCCAATTTACCCAGTGTTGGGGTCGAGGGGTCTGATATATTCTCTATGGAAGGATCTTTGTAGGCCTACTTTTGTGTTTTGTGATCCCAAATTTATAGTATATTCCGTGAATATCTTCTTTTGTTTGGCCGATTATTGCTGCATTTCAGTCCTCTAAACTTTTTTTGGTGATACAAACCATATACATTTTAAAAAGAAAATAAAAGGATAAGGTAGACAATACATAAATTGATAATATGTATTTATATAGCTTAGAGTCTTACACTAATACTAATGAAACAATTCAAATAAGATATAAAGAGAAATTTTTTATCATTCCAAGTATTATATCTAGTCAGTGGATGAGATAGATCATCCATAGAATTGTTCACAAATGACACATATTTTTCTATAACTTAAGTCAATGTCATTTATTAACAATCTCACTAAACTGAAAACACAAATAGGTCAATATCAGTGTTTCCAGATCTGTCTTACCAAGATCGAATGGGGTTTTTGAGGGGGGAGGTCAATCTCTAATCATCCCGAAAAATTTACAAAGGTTTTTGAGTGGGTCATAAATAACATAGAGGGTATTAGCAAATTCCTCGGTCTATCCTTTGAGGGGGCGAAGAACAGGTCAGGAGTTTATTTCAAACTCTAGAAATTCCTGGGGGTGAGGTTGTCAAAAATCCTACAAACAGGGCATCCTTAAGTTCAGAGAGAAGATCAGCAAAGGAGCTAAGAGATAGGAGTGTAACATCAACTTCAATAGGTCGAGTCGTAGAACAGCCTCTAGAACTTCTAGGGTGGGAAAGGGTCCTCTAAGTTGTCAATGTCAAATCTAAGCATGCTCTCTTGGAACATCATAGGATTGGGTTGCCCGGAGAAACAAATGGCTATCAAACAATTTGTTCTATCAAAAAAGCCATCAATTCTATACATACAGGAAACAAAACTAGATAATATTTGCCCTTTGATTCAGGACTTATCGGGTATGTCGGCTTCCAATTGGCTTACTGTGCCCTCCCTAGGAGTTGCAGGAGGAATTCTACTAATTTAGGATAAGGCCAAAATAAGTTTCAGAGTCGGCGTTGGGAGCGTATTCGATATCCATTCTATGAAGATCACTAAGTGGGAGGAACAAATGGGTCTCTGGAATTTATGGCCATCTGGGAGTTCTAACGATATCGATTTCTGGCAAGAATTCGAAGATGTAAGTGGACGGTGGGATGCTCCCTGGTGCTTGAGTGGAGATGTCAATTGTATCCAATTTCCCCATGAAAGGAGAGGATTTCAGCCTTTCACGACCAAAATGCGGAGATTTGAGGACTTTATTTCTAATCATAACTTGATTGAGTCCCATTTCACATGGTCACAGTCATCATCGGGACTTCTTGCTAGCAGATTTGATAGATTTTATTATCTGTTGAACGGGAGGAAATGTTCCCTAACATAATCCAATCATCCTTACCTAGACCCATCTCAAATCACGTCCCAATTTTGTTGGCTCCAAATGCTTCAAGGGTGGGCCAACTCCATTTCAGTTTGAAAATATGTGGCTCTAGTCTGAAGGATTCAAAGATATAGTATCTGAAAAAGGCAAAGTCAGGTGGCCTAGGGGTTCAGCTCGCAAAAGATATGGTCTGAAATTGAAAGCTTTAAGAGCGAAACTCAAAATTTGGAACAAGGAAGTCTTTGAAAATATTTTGAGCAAAAAGCTAAGCTTCTCCATGATATCGAGGAAATTGATTCAATTGAGAATTCACGCTCTTTAACACAGAGGAAAGTCAAATAAGGAGACTAAGAAGTTAGAATATTTGAAGACTGTAAAGTTGGAGGAGATAAGTTGGAAGCAGAAATCCAAGATCAAATGACTCAAGGAGGGAGACAGAAATACCACTTTTCCACCGTATGGCCAACTTTTGAAGAAAGCCCCATTTTATATCCCGTCTTAAAGTTGGCAAGGTTTGGAAGGACGAAGAAAAGGACATAGAGGATAGTGTGATATGTTACTATAAGGAACTGCACGCGGGAAAATCAACATGGAGACCAAAGTTAGACGGGTTACCCTTTGATACCATAACATCAGACCAACGAGAAGAATTAGAACTAAATTCAGGGAAGAAGAAGTTATGAGTGCTACATGGGTAATGGTAGGAGACAAATCCCCAGGCCCCAATGGTTTCTCAATAGAGTTTTGCATAATTTGCTAGGACATTGTGGGTAAGGATCTCCTCGTTGTCTTGAAAGAACTCCACGGCTCTAGGCAATTTGATAGATCGATCAACACATTTGTAGTCCTAATCCCGAAAAAAAACCAGAGCCCAGGAGCTCAAGGAAGACTGGACATTTAGTTTGGTGAGTAGTGCGTACAAAATCCTAGCTAAGGTCCTCACCTCAAGCTAGTCATTCCCCCTCAACAGGGTGTGTTCGTACATAGACAAATTCAGGATGGCATTCTCATCGCTAATGAATGCGGGTATTAGGTCTAAAATCTCGGGGCTTATTTATAAACTCGATATGGGCCAACAATGTTAACTAAGAATTCTTACACGATTGTTATAGACGATGGGTTTTGGCCCCAAGCGGTGTAAATGGATGTTAGCTTATATATCCTCTGCTTCTTTCTCCGTTCTTTCTCAATGGTAACTCCAAAGGATTCTTCAAGAGCTCCAAGGGTTTAAGGCAAAGAGATCTCCTATCCCCGACCTTATTCATCTTAGTGTTAGAAACTCTAGACGGATGTTGTCTAGAGCTAACGGTATGGCATCCAAAGGCTTGATAATAGGCCAAGAAGGCAAGAACAACTAAGGATCTCGCACCTCCAATTTGTTAATGACACCCTAGTCTTTTGTGGAGCTTCCTACTCATAGCTTCTCAACCTTATGTGTGTGATGCGATATTTTGAAGCAATCTCGAATCTAAAGGTTAATTAGGGAAATAGTGAAATTAGAGGGTAGGTGATCAAAAAACTTACCCAAATACTTCATGTCTAATCTATCAATTCCAAAATCTATAGACTTGATACTAGACCAACTACAGAGAAACTTTTTTTGGAATAAAAACGGTGACAAAGGAAATAACATCTAGTTGACTGGAATCCAGTTTGTAAACCATCAAGATCCGGTGGTCTCAACCTTGTTCTAGTCAGCCAAGTGAATAACGCTCTATTGGGTAAATGGATATGGAGATTTGATGAAAAACAAGAGAGACTTTAGAGGAAAGTGATTGTCGTTAAATATGGGAAGCCTCTTGTTGAATGTCGAAGGGAGTGTGATTACCGCATGGGGTGGGCTTTTGGTAAGGTATCATAGTTGTAGCTAAGTTTCTAACTCCCTGCATTAGGTTCTAGGTGGTGAGATGATTAAGAATTCAGTTTTGGAAAGATATTTTGAGTGGCAATTCGAGCCTTAAAGACGATTTTAGAAACATATTCAATCTTGCCCTAAACAAAGAAGCCATGGAAGTTGTGTGTGTCGAGAGAGTGGAGAGTGAATTAGTTTGGTGTCCCAGATTGAGGGAGACCTATGCGATTGGGAAGTCGAGGATTTACCATGCCTTCTTACTCGATTGATTTCATCTTCCCCAAGTTCCCAGAATAAAGATTGTAGGATTTGGTCTAGAACAAACAATGATTGGTTTTCAGTGAAATCATTTTTACAGTCATTTGCATTGTTACCTACACACTCATTTTCTCTTAAGGTTGTATGGTGTACATGTGCATGCATACCATCTAAGGTATCCGTCTTCCTCTGGTCTGCAGCTTTATATAAGATTCATACCACTGATCACCTAAAGAGTAGAGGATGGAGTATGGTAAATCATTGTTATTTGTGCCTACTCGATGAAAAGTCAATAGATTATTTGCTCTTGCACTGCCCCGTTGTCTTTGGGATTTGGGTTTCTTCCTTTGTCTCGGTTAGGTGTGGAGTGTTTCCTATTCTCCTTTTTGAGCTTCTTATCAGGTTGACAATTGACACACTAGTGGGTGCAAAGGAAGCAACCTATAATATGTTACCTGGAGTCATCTCCTCGACTGTTCGGAAGAGAGGAATAGTCGTATCTTCGACAATTCCTCATTTTAAAATACCCATATTGCAGCTCGCATTCGGCGATTGATTGTGGAATGGTGTTCTATTGGCCAATTGGGAGGGGAATTAGGGGATATCTTATTGTGAGGAGTAAAATTTTTGTTATTTGGTGTATGTTTATTTTCAGCATTTCCCTTATGTTTGTAAGCATCAGTTTTACCTCTTTCTAAACTATTGTTACATCTTTTGATCTATTTATATACTTGATACTTACCAATCAAAAAAAACAAGGTTGTGTTCATATCTGCAAATTTTAATTCCCAAGCCTCCGTCCAACTTATATGTGACTCCTTTATCGGTAAATAAGACCATGCCTTAATAAAAGAAAAATAAATTAAAATACAGGAATTAATTGCTGGCGAACCCGCAAAATTAACTGACTGGTGAACCCACTACAAAGAAGATGAGGAGGCACCCAAGATGGCACCTACCACCTACTAGCCCTCGCAAAAGGATACAGACCCTACCCATAAAAGGAAAAGAAACCAAGTCTAGATCACAAAGGTAATCCCTAATTGAGCATCAAAAGGTAAGAAGCTTTGTGATGCAGTCCAAATCGCTTCTATAGAAAATAGGAGTTTCCAAAAACCCTTTTTTTTTATAAAGAAAAAAAAGAGGCCTTAGAAATCTCTTCTTCTTTCTTTGTTGTGGGTTCACCAATTCGCTAATTCCTACCTTTTAAAAAAAATACTTCTCTTTATTAAGGAATGACCTTCTTTACCGATCCAAAAAAAAGGCTCACACATATCACCTTCTCAATGGAAGGACGTTTTTCTCTCGAAATCGGAGGGAGGCTTGGAAATCAAAACACGCAGATATGAACACAACCTTGTTGGGTAAGTGGATATGGGGTTTCAGGGGAGTAAAGGAGTGTTTGTGGAGGAAGGTCATAGTTAGCAGACATGGGTCTTGGGGAGTTTGAGAATGTAGGCAGGTTGTGTCTACTGTCTAGCCATGGGTAGGGTCTTTGGAAAGTGATTCTTAAATTTTTATTTTGAGTTCACAAAACAAATCCATGAGCAGGTGGGTGATGAAATGGACACATGTTTATAGGACGATGTTTAGTATGGTTATGTCCACTTAAAGAGGAACTTTGATGCCATATTTTCCTCAACAAGGAACAAGGAAGCTTTTGTTAAAGACTATATTTAGAGGGTGGGTAGTATTGAGGTGTGGAGGCCTATTCTCAAAAGGGAGATGTATGGTAGGGAGATGAGCTCTATTGTGTCTTCTGGAGAGAGGCCCTATGTCATGCACAAAGATAGGAGATTGTGGTCTAAGGAGCCTAAGGGTTTCCTTTTAGTAAAGTCCTATCATGCCATGTCAGCAATGGAAGCCAGTTTCCCCCCTTCCGGATTGTTTTGAAAGTTTGAAATTCCACCTAAAGTTTCATTCTTTTTCCTCGGACAATGACACTTGACAAAATCCCCAGTGTTGATCATCTAATGAAGAAAGGGAGGGAATTTGCGAACAAAATGCTATTTATGTATGCTGGATAGAACACTCTGTGGACCATTTACTTCTTCACCACAGCTTCACTAAAGATCTGGAATGCATTCCTGAACCTCATGGACATGAATTGTGTCTTCCCCCCAAGCCTCTTTGACTGTCTGTCAAGTTCATATACGGATGCGGTGGAGGGTAGAAAACTTATGATTTGGTGCACGATTCCTAGGGCTATTTGTTGGTCCATTCGGAAGGAGCAATCCGTGTGTTTGAGGATTCCGCTTGGCCAGAAGCTAGAATTATTTCTATGATAAAAAAGTAATTTTCGGTGCTCACCTTTGAAAGATTTTATTAACAGAGATCCTATTGTTTTTTTTCTTGATTTTGGTCTGATTAGGTAATACATAGTTTTTCTTCATTCTTTGGGGTGATTCATCTTGAAGGTGGCGTTTGGATAGACTTTCCCAGTAACTTTTACAACTTTTGGGTCCAGGGAAGTCAAAATTAGGACATTTCTTGTTTGGTTTGCAAATATCATATTAACTTCCCGAAAAGTGGAAAGTCAGTGAAAGTAATCTACTTCCTCATGAAGTAGGGTCCTCGTTACTTCCGCAGGAAGTCAATATACGACTTCCGCAGGAAGTTGACGGTGTTTTGTGTGGAACGAAGGTTTTCAATTTTTTTCTTACGCGTTCATAGTCCGCCCCATCTTCCTTCCATCTGCCCCCTCCTCCTTCGCTGCCCCCGCCGGTAAGTTCTTCATTATTTTCCTCTTTTTTCCTCAATCTAATCTACCATAGAACCAGTTGGCCTGCAACCCATAATTTTTTCTGCAACAGATTTTCGTTCTTTGCCAAAGAATTTCTGTGCTTGCAACATGTTGAAGACGAATAGTATCGTCTTCCCCCAGATTTCTTTTCCTAAACTTTCTCCTCTATTCTTCTCTTGAAAAAAAATTTCCTTTAAAGTTTCTCATTTTCATTTGTTTTTGGAATGTTGTATTTATAGGCTTTCAAATGAGTTAGATTGGGGGTAAAATGCATAGGGATTGGCTGAAAAAGGATGAGAATGGGAGAGTTTTGGTTTTATCCAAACTCTCCCATTGTTCATGGTGTGGACTTTTGTTTGATTCAAATGGATTGAAAATGCTTTGGAGAAGGTTTAAATTGATTTTGTATAAATCCCTTTTTCCTATTTAAGAAAACCAAGTAAACCAAAAGAAATAGATTTCAAAATGCTGCAAGTAGCGATCTGCCGTGAGGTTGAAGACAAAGGACGCAGGTGTCATTTTTTGAAAAGTGGGAATTTTTTTAATAAAAAGCTTTTGAAACTATTTTGAAAATACAAAAAATATAAAAATAAAAGATAAAATTAGAAAATAAATATTAATTAACATTTTGCAACCCATTTTGAAAAGTTTGGATGGTTCTGAACTTTAAGGACATTTTCGTAATTTCAAAAATATAGGGGCATTTTGGTAAAAATACAAAAAAATCACAAACAACGGAAAATATTTCTAAAAAATCATTTAATTTATTTTAAAAGGGATTTCATTCAATTTGAAAAAAAAATTAATCCAAGAAGGTAATTTTCGAGAAGAACCATGCAAAAAATGGGTGCTGACAAAATCTTCTAAAACTTCTTTTTCATTTCCTTTTAACCACAATTACAAATCTCCCAAGAAATACCCAACTTCTCCAAAGAAAACCGAGAAAAACATCTAAAGTTTAAAACTCCATTTTTATCGCGATATTTTATAAATCTCGCTAAAAATATAGTTTTCTCTTTTTATCCCGTATATATCGCGAGATTTAGCCGAGATTTTAAAAATATCATGAGAAATACACAATGTTGAAGGTTTTATGAATTTCTAACTTGGTGATATTTATTATTATTTTTTATAATTTTAATATTTTTTTTTAATCATTGCCGAGATTTAGGCAACAAATACCCGAAAAAAAATTCAGATTTGAAAAGAGAGAAATGGTTGCTTATTTGACAACTCATCCTCACCTTTTCATCGTATCCTCTCACAGGTGCTTCAGTCGATTGTGGATTGGAGCTCCTCTTTCCATTTGGATCAAGAAGTGAGGGATATCCTGCATCTTAAGGAGTCAGTTGGTGGATCAAGTGTTCCTTTGTGTTGTTGTCTCTTATTTCTTTAGTGTCGCTATTATTTGTTTTTCTTTTTAGTTTACATCTCTATAAACTATTGGACCCTCTTTTTAATATATCTGATTTACCGATCAAAAAAAAAATCTCCCGAGAAAAACTTCGACCAATAAGAACCCGAGAACGAGATTTGTAACACTGTTTTTAACCATAGTCACAAAGTTTGCATTTTAAACACATTTAAAACATTTGGAGGGGGTCACCGCTTTAAACTCAGTTTTAAACGGGTTATCCGTTTTAAATGGTTGAACGCATTTTACATTTTAAACACGTTTTAGGGCAAAACGTTCTTCTATCGCCTCTAGCCCTGCTCTTGCCTCTCAGCTCTCTTGTTGCTCTCCGGTGGAAGCTTCTCTCCGGCAACGATAAATCTTTCTCTTTCTTTCTCTCCTTAGCTAGGAGAGACTAGTTCGGCTCTTTTGGAATCAAATATGGTTTAGAAGATCAATTTTTGTGCACAGCCGTTGTTTCAATGTATGCAAAGATTAAAGACTTGGGTTCGGGTCTCTCTCTCTCTCTCTCTCTCTCTCTCTCTCTCTCTCTCTCGCTCTTCTCCTTAGCTAGGAGACACTAGTTTCGGCTCTTTTGGAATCAAATATGGTTTAGAACATCAATTTCTGTGGACAGCCGTTATGTCAATGTATGCAAAGATTAAAGACCTGGGTTCGGCTCAGTTTCTCTTTGATCGAATGCCTGAGAGAAACCTCCTCTACTATTAGAAGACATAGAAGTAATTATTACTAGAAGTGGTTTGCAAACCATAGAAGAGGGTCAAAAGTCATCCCTCTCTTTCTCTCACTTAACTTTGGGTATGATTTTGATTCCTTTTTTACTATCAAAATTTTAGTGAGGATTGCACCCACCAAGATGATTCCCTCTCCTCCTTTGTTGACAATCCATATATGATAATTTTTTTTAGTAAATCTTTTTTGGAATCAGAATAATGAACGGTGATCGATGACTAGTGAATTTGAAAACTTTTAATTATGAATTATAATTTCTTCTTTGACGCTTAATATCATTGCAATCTTTTAATTAATGATGCTTTTAAATGATTCATAGTCAATATTATGTTTATAAATTTTTTAATTTTAATAATTATTGTTTAGTTCCCCGTACTTTTCCCATGTTCTTTTGTTTAAAAACCCGTACTTCCCGAACGTGTCATTGCCGTTAATACCCGTACTTGGTGACTATGTTAGCTAGTTACAAATTGTAAGAATGATTCCTCTTGAGGGTAATTTTACATTCCATTTGCAAGATAAAATTTGAATTAGATTGATTGAATTTATTTTATTTATTTATTATTGCTTGAACATGTTCGTTATAGAAAATTATCATGTACTTAAAACCGTATGATTATGGTTTGTTACTATGAATGTGCATGAAACATGTATTTTTCACATTCTCATAACAAACTATTCCCCGGTGTTTTAAATTTTTATATGGCTAGATTAAATCATGATACCAGGTGTAGAGCCATGTATATTATCTGCTAATACATGCACGGGTGTAAAACGTATTTTCGTAAAACAAGAGTAGATATATAGAAATAACCATATATCAACTTGATATCATATATAAAATTTCAGAAGTTATTTCTTGTAAGTACAAACCAAACACAAAATTGACTTTTGGATTTTTAAAAGTCATTATTCAGATGTGCAAAACAAACACTATTTTCTCCTCCAAATGACTTTTTGAACATCCTCAAGAGTTACTTCCTGCGAAGTAACTCTTGGGGAAGTTTTTTTCTTTTCTGAGAAGTCTATCCAAACGCCACCGAAGTTAGCCTTGTAAATTCTTATCCTCTTGTTAACAATATTTCTTAAGTTTTCAAAGGAGAGAGAAATAAAAGAACAGCTTCTGCCCATGAATACAAAGGAATATCGTTGTAGTATGATGCATTAATTCTAAGTTCTAATACATTAATCCATTTGAATGGAAGAAGAATATTTATCGTACAGAGACAAGTATGCACAAGCCACATCAACAAAAAATAATCGGTAAACATCCTAATATATAAAACTTGATGAAAGCAACCTGCATAAGCATATATCAGTAAAAATCATTTGGTATTTACACCTTCAAACAACGCCCACAGGAAGCAATACTCCCTCCCTCTAATCCTGCAAAAAAGTTGGATAGAAAAATATATCTTAAGTACTATTTAGGTTCACAGAAAACAGTTAGTTGTAAAGCCACTGAGTTCATGCTTCTCACCAAAAACCAAGTCTCGCACTTCCATTCTGAAGGTAATACAATTTAACTGTCAACGAGGATTGATCTTCTCTTACACATCTGGAAAGGAAGGAGATGAAGAAGAATCAGTATCTTATATGATTCAATAGATTTAATTGAAGCAATATCTTAAAGAAGGTTAAGAATATATTAATAATAACATTGGAACTAAACAAAACTTAGCAACACTAAGATCATAGACTAAAGAATCTAATCATGAGACAATCATAAACGGATTAAAATTGCATGCATACCTCATGGACTAAGGAATCTAATCAATGGGACAACCATAAACAGATTAAAATTGAATGCATTTAGTAGTATTGGGAAGTCTTCATGAAAATTAAAATAGAAACAAAAGACAAACGAAATTGAGGGAATTTCAATTAGCTTAATGCTTAAGTCCACATTGCGATAATCGGGAAGTTTGGATGCCGAAAACACTAAAGTTTCTGATTACTTCGACAGCGTTGATTATTTATATATATATATATATATATATAGGTTATATTAGTTTCAATTAGCGTAAGTGCATCAATTTGATGCATTTACACTAGATTTGATTAACAACTTTTCAGGTATTTTAGTTACAAATCGAAGCGAATTGGGGAAAATTCAATTTTTTATTACTCAAGCTTAAGAGTTTAGGCCCAGATTAGTTATATCTGATACATCGAAGGCCAGTCTATAGTAAAAGAGGGGAACAATTATCATATATTCAGCCTAATGCTTGACAACTTGTGGTTTCTATGTTCTCAACATGAACTGAAATCAAATGCATTTCAATTACGACAATGACTTCCTCAACAGAACTATAAAGTAATCAATGCAAGTGGGAAGAAAAGTCAATATTAGATATTTATGGCTTTTTTTTTAGACTATCTATGTTCCTACTATCCGAAGGTTGGTGTCTTTGGTTGTCGTTTCCTGAGGGCATCCATAAAAATGGATGGAAGCTAGTTGAGGAGGCAATGAGTTTTCTTACTCCCTGCAAACCTCCCTAAACAAAGGTAAAACCCTTTTATCCTCACCTCTCGGACCACATTTATCCCCCTTCTAGCCCAGTCCATTCAGACACAGAGGTAAACCCTTTAGATCACAGCGACGTCATGATCCAATCTTGCCCGGAGCTGAATAAAAATTGGGCCAAGGCACTAGTATGTGTCTTCCATCATGCTGTAGGGAGCTGGGCTCTGTGGATGAAGGCGGTGAACCAAATCCTACCTTCAGACGAACTGTCTACCTTTATCCCATTGATGAAGGCAGTGAACCAAATCCTTCCTTCAGACGAACTGTCTACCCTTATCCCATTTGACAGGAATTATCTTGGTGAAAAAACACTCGACATTCATTGCGCTAGTGTCTTCAGATCCATGGTCTTTACCCATGGATGGACATTTACCTTTTAATCAGTGGTGGTCGATCATAAATGAAGTACCCCCGTAGACCATTATCCAAAGTTATGGTTGGGGACTGCAGGTCTCCCCTTTCACCTATGGACGCTACAGTCGCTAACTAACATCGAAAATTCCTGCGGTGGCTTCATTGAAGGGGACACATTAACTATCGCTCCAGCTGATCTCCGAGAAGCACGAATTCAAAACGAAGATAAAGGTCTTGAGGTGATCCCTTGCTCTCGGAGGAAAGACATGGAAGATAGTGGTGCACATTAGATCTGACTTCCAGGAACTGTATGCCGAAAATGTTAGAAATTTAAAATAATACCTTGGGACAACCAACAATTGGCCCTGGATAAATTAGGGTAATATAAGAAGGAAAACAAACAAAAACTCGAACGGGGGGAAATCCTATCATCAGAAGAGGAAATTTGGGAAGGGGTGCCATCTTTTCCACGGCCTACCACCACTCAACAGACTGTTGACAATAGGAAAACACACTCCAGGCGAAAGCACAAAGGTAACAGACCTTCTCTGTTTAAGAAGGAGAAACCGTAAGCCCGAAACAACGTCTAGGGTAATGGGGAAGATCTATTTGGGGATCAATTGAAGAAGCAAAGGGAAAGGAGGCAGAGGCAGAGCGTACCAATGGTCGGAGATGACAAACAGGACAGAGGACACTCCTCAGCAAAGTAAACCCTATTTGTCTTCCAAGTGTTTGAAATTGAAGGGAGGAAATAGCACCATGTGTTGAGATCGAGGAACGCTCTTCTCGGACCCTTGATTCTCAATGCATATCTCCTTTGTATGGGCCTAATCTCGGCTCATAAGCTCGACAGAACCTGTCCACTGTTTGGCACCACCTGGGTTGAACACAAGTAACATGGATTTGGACCCATCTCATAACCACATGAGTATACCCTACAGGTTTTGGCCACCATCCAACGGATCCAGACTTCAAATTTAAATGAAGATGACCCTTCTAATCTCAATCCAATTTTCTGTCAAATGGGGTTATTACCATTGTTGCCTTTTGTCCCAAACATTTCAGAAACCAAACAAAGGAGAGCCAAAAGGGCAAAGCTACCATGGAGGTTGATGTAGTGAGAAACCTAAGCTCTGATGCTAAAGAAACGGACATTGAGATGCTTGTGACAATTCCTCAGCAACGAAATCGAAAGATCATAAATAGGGATGGGTTGGGAGCAAAGTCAGGAGAAAAAGATGAGGATGAGGCAGTGAAAGCAACCGAATTACGACCTCAAGAACCTGTGGCACCAGAGCCTACGGAAGGAAGAAAGTCCTGGGTGGCGAGCTTCGTCACGGTTAATTTAACAATGCCAACGAGGAATTCCCAAAAGCACTATTAGGGCATGAATCCAGTCCAAATTTGAGGTCCTTTACAAGTCTAGGTGCTTAATCTTTGTAAAGGGCACTCTACTGTCGTCAGAAGGTGGAAGGCCCAATTCAGTAATCTCATTCGATACTACGTTGGGCGGACAGTGTAGTCAAGGCGTCTAGGCGATGCCTAGGCGATTAGCCCCGGCTAGGCGAGGCGTTGCCTAGGCGATAAATTTAATATAAATATATATATAATTATATATATATCATGTATATATATAACATCCAAAAGACCAAAACTCCACACCCACATTCCACAAAAACATAAAATAAAAAGTCTATTACAATCATTCATCACATAACCAAAGACATGTTAACATAGTGGAGTATAAAACATTCAAAATCTAGGCAAAATACCCAAATTCGTGTCATTGTCCATGTATAATATTAGGCAGAGCCCCCTACGATTGCCCAGGGGTGGCCTAGGCGATAAATTGATATTTTTTAGTGAAAAAAACGATTTAAAATCTTATTACTACTTCATTACATGTTTTTATATTTTTTATTTATTTATTGGGAAATTTTGGATTTTTTTAAAGCAAAAAAAAAAAAAAATTTAACTAGGATCGCCCGCCTAGAGGGGCGCCTAGGCGACGCAGGCCCAAAATCGCCTAGGCGACGCCTTGACTACACTGTGGGCGGATCCCCAAATACAGTCGAATCAAGGAACTCGAAAAAAGGAAATCTCTTCAAAGGGCTTTCTCGGTCGAATCAGATACATAACGAAAATTCCGCTCAAGGGAGGAATGTCAAAGCTACTATCAATCTCCCAAAAGGAAGACTCACATGCTTGGGTCAACAATCAGAAGTGGAGAGATTGTTAGAAGAATTGAAGGTGGACAACGATCAAAAGACGGATGTAATGATAGAATCTCCAGCAAGAACGGTCACTCTTAGGTCTAGCTCCGTTAATTTAAAGCCAACTTATTTTGAGAAAGTAAAGTTGGGAGGTAGGAGTTAGGACCAACTCGGTCTCAACTCAAAGATCAAAGGACGGTTGTAAGGATAGAATCTCCAGCAAGAACGGTCACTCTTAGGTCTAGCTCCATTAATTTGAAGCCAACTTGTTTTGAGAAAGTAAAGTTGGGAGGTAGGAGTTAGGACCAACTCAGTCTCAACTCGGGTGGGAATGAAATCCCAGTACTAGAGTAGCCTCCTGTGGAGGTAAGGGTTAGCTCATCGAATTTGTATGCATGGAATGATCTCATGAAAGGTACTCCTCTCTCCTTGTTCTCGTCTACTCCTCCTATTCGACTGAAAAGTGGTAATATGTTTGACAGAAGTAATTTCCAACATTGTTTTAGGTAAAATTCCTTAATAAGCTTACATAACAAAGGAGATTCACTACCACAGAAAAATGAGGAACGGCTCTAAATTACGGATTAAATTGATCGACACTAGTTCTTATCTCCCTGAAATTGTTTGAAGACCACAGTCAGTACCACTTGACCCTATTCTTGGGACCGATTGTGGGTTAGTGAATAGAAAGTCTAATCCCCTCCAACCAAAGGTGGTGGATGGAGTAACAGAGTGGGTGTTGGGTAAAATAGAATGCTTTAATAAATTTTTTGGCCTTTCTTTTGAGGGTCACAAGGACGAGGTGAAGCTCAGAAAAGCTCAGCAACAAAACCTGCGATTGGCCATAAGCCGAAACCTTCCCTAGGTGGCGAGAAAAGCTCAGCAACAGAACTGAGATTGGAGTGCAGTTCCAACTATGATAAGTCAAGTCTTAGAGAAGAGTCTAGCAGCATAATAAGGTGAGGGCCCCTCATTGTCATAAATGATTAGTTTATGTCTTATTTACTAGAATATACTATGATTGGGTCCTCCAGAGGCTAAACGTTTGGCTATAAAACAAAGCATCAAATCCAAGAGGTCATCAATTCTATGCATCCAAGAAATGAACTACAAATAATTCAACACAGTCACATTAGGGATACTTGGGGTGGCTTAGTGAAAGAGTGGTTATTTGTGCTCTCGATAAATGCTTCAATGGGGATTATCATAATTTGGGATAAGGAGAAGATAGGAGTTCTAGACTTCGAACTGGGAGCTTACTCAATCTCTATCCTGCATAGGTCAATAAGCAAAGGCTGTAAATGGGTGTTCTCAAGGATATACAAGTCATCGGTTCTTGCAGAATTTGAGGGATTTTGACAGGAATTGGAAAATATAAATGTGCAATGGGAAACCCTCAAGTGCTTAGGCAAGGATTTAATCTGTATTGGCTTTCCTCATGAAAGAAGAGGGGGCAGCACATTTAATATCAAAATGCGAATATTTGGAAAGTTCGTATAGAGCCATAGATTGATTGATTATCCGTTAAAAGGGGCCCAATACACATGGTCACAATCTTCATCTGGCACTAGGGCAAGTAGGATAGATCGGTTTCTCTTTGGCGAGGATTGGGAAATGGGAACATCCCTTTCTGAACCTTTTACAAGCATCCCTCTCAAGACCCACCTCAGATCACATCCCCATCAAGTTATCATTAGATTATTGCCAGGGTGGGCCCACCCCTTTCCACTTTGAAAACATGTTGGAGGATGATAATTTCAAGAATTGGTAGCCTAAGTCTGGAAGCTAAGCTGAAGCCTTGGAAAAAGGAGGTATTTGGTGATATCAATGTCAGAAAGAGAGACCTCCTTCGTAATATTGAGGACTTAGATAAGACTGATGACCTTAGGCTCATGTCAAGTGAGGAAAGTAACCGAAATGAGGCATGGAGGTTAGAATACGTAAAATTGTTAAGAATTGACGAGATTAGGAGGAAATAGAAAGCACGTATTTGATGGCTAAAAGAGGAGCATCGAAACACTAGGTTTTCTGCAGAGATTGGCTTAATGGTTGTAGGGGAGATGCAGGGGCAATCCAGCGCCGGAATATCACGAGACCAGAATCCAGTGGGGAATAAGGAGGCTTTAGGGGGAGCAGAAGAACAGTGTCAGATAGCACAGCTAGTAGAGGGGACAGTGGATTTTGCAGAGGATACAGTCCAGCTTCTCTGGGGGACAGAAGCCAGAGCCAAAGGACCTGCAGGTAATCCTTCCACAGATGGGTGAGGAGGAGATTTCTGTTTGGGTGGTAAAACAAATGGAGGATGTGGGGAAGCACTTGGGCCTATCTTCGGAAGGCCCTGCCTCATAAACTGCCAATCTTTTCCTGAGTTTAGAAGGAGGGCTCAAGGAGGATAGGGGAAGATCCAGAGTAAAACAAAGTGGAGGTCGAAGGAGTGCATCAGCGAAGGAATTAAGGCATTTAGAATGTAATGTCAATTATGACTGAGTTAGAAGGGGGAGGTGAGCTTGCAAGTCCGAAGTCAGAGCGGGATTTACAAATGATTAGATGATTAGTTTTTCCATTTTATCTTGGAATATCAAGGGTTTGGGCCAGTTGGAGAAGAGGACGTCAATAAAACAGTTCGTTAGCTCGAAACACCCATCGATTTTATGCATCCAGGAGACCAAACAAGCAACCACTCTTGAGTATCATATTTGGGATTTGTGGGGCAATCAGCTTCCAGGGTGGGCAGAGCTTCCGTCACGGGGTGCGTCTGGGGGCATTTTGCTCATGTGGGACAAATCGAGGGTGGAAGTGTTGGAGTCAAAGGTGGGGGCGTTTTCGACTTCCATTTTGTGCAGATTGGTAGGAGAGGATTTTCTGTAGGTATTTTCGGGGGTGTACGGGCCAGTTGGGAGGTCAGAATACTTAAGACTTTTGGGCTGAATTGGAGGATGTAAGCGCGAGATGGGGCAAGCCATGGTGTTTAGGAGGGGACTTCAATAGTGTCAGGTTCCCCTCAGAAAGAATTGGAGGCAGCGCCTTTACTCCTAAGATGCGGAGGTTTAGGGACTTTGTTAGCCGTCAAGGGTTGATAGATTACCCGTTGAGGGGAGCTCAATTCACATGGTCTCTAGTGGGGAATAATCGATCAGCGAGTAGAATCGACCGTTTCCTTTTTTATCCGGAATGGGAGGCCCATTTTCCCAATGTTGTTCAGTCTTCTCTCCCCAGACCCATTTCAGATCACGTGCCTATTTTACTAGAGTCAGGAAGGTTTGTGGGGGGGCCTAGCCCCTTTCGATTTGAGAACATGTGGTTGGAGGACGATGAGTTCAAAGTCTTAGTAGCCGAGGTATGGAGCCAGACAAGAGGATGGGGGTCAGCCAGTACTCGATTTGGGATAAAGCTCAAATCTTTGAAAGCTCGATTACGGATTTGGAATAAGGAGGTGTTCGGTAACATTCAGGTTAGGCTGGCAGGACTTCTTCGGGAGATAGAAGCTTTGGATAGCCTGGATGGGGTGCGAGATCTCTCTCTTTCAGAAGCTAGTACGAGAGATGCAAAGAAGATGGAGTGTATCTCAACTCTTAAACTCGAAGAAATCAATTGGAAGCAAAAAGCTAGAACTCGATGGCTCAAAGAGGGAGATGGGATTTTTTCATAGGATGGCTAATTTTAATCAAAAGAGGAATTTTATATCCAAGTTGAGGGTGGACGGAGAGTGGATTGAGGAGGAGGAAGAGATAGAAGCAAAAGTAATTTCTTATTACAAGAACTTGTATAGTGAGAGGGAGAGGAGGCACCCTAAGCTAGAAGAGTTCTCTTTTGTAGGACTTACTCCGGATCAGAGGGC
Organism: Tetracentron sinense; assembly: GCA_015143295.1. NCBI lineage: Eukaryota > Viridiplantae > Streptophyta > Magnoliopsida > Trochodendrales > Trochodendraceae > Tetracentron > Tetracentron sinense. The sequence continues at coordinate 308,033 of JABCRI010001125.1, read as the reverse complement.
GGGTCTTGAGATACCCTTTGAGGAAGCAGAGGTGCTGGAGGCGGTTCGAGGATTGGCTAGTGACAAAGCTCCTGGACCAGATGGGATTCACTATAGAGTTCTAAAGGAGTTGTTGGGAGATAGTGGAGCCAGAGTTCATGGAAGTAATGAAGGAGCTATATGATTCTGGAAAGTTTGATAGAGTTATGAACAGCATTTTTCTAGCTTTGATCCCAAAAAAGGAAGGGGCGGTGGAGCTAAAGGATTTCAAGCCCATAAACCTTGTCAGCAGTATGTACAAAATCTTAGCTAAAGTGTTGGCAACTCGACTAAAGAAAGTTATGGTCTATCTCATTTCTACCCAGCAAAGTGTGCTTGTTGGTGGGCGCCAAATTTTAAACAGGATCCTTATAGCAAACGAGAGTATTGATTCAAAGGTGTGGGCAAAGGACTCAGGTATTCTTTGCAAGGTGGATATGGAGAAGGCCTATGACCACGTCAACTGGAAGTTTGTTCATTACATCCTAGGCAAGATGGGTTTTGGGTGGAAATGGATGTGGTCCTGCATTTCGACAGTTCCTTTCTCCATACTGATTAATGGCAATTCAGTGGGTTATTTTCCTAGTTCTCGAGGGTTGAGGCAAGGGGATCCTCTCTCCCCTTTTCTCTTTGTTATTGTGACGGAAGCTTTAAGCAGAATGTTGTCAAAGGGCGAAGGATCTCTTTTTAAAGGCTTTCAGATCGGTTGGAATGGTTTGAGGATTTCGCATCTCCAGTTTGCGGATGACACTCTTATATTTTGCAGGGCTTCGCGGAGGGATCTTCTAAATATAAGATGCATTCTTAGATGTTTTGAGGCGGTGTCAGGGCTACAGGTAAATTTAGCTAAGTCTGAGATACTGAAGGTGGGGGAGGTCCCCATCCTAGACCACCTAGCCATGTGCCTAGGAAGCATGGTAGGGGCTCTCCCTTCAGTTTATCTAGGAATGCCTCTCGAAGCGCCGTATAAGAAGAAATCGGTGTGGAATCCGGTGCTAGACCATATTGCAAGAAGACTGTCTGGGTAGAAGGCTTCGTATCTTTTGAAAGGGGGGAAATTGACCTTGATCCAGATTCCAGAGTACATTGTAAAGTCTCCCAACTTACTTTATGTCGTCTCTCATTATCCCTCGTTCAGTAGCTCACACCATAGAGAGGTTTCAGAGGGAATTCCTTTGGAATGATAGAGATGACGGGGTCAAGTACCACTTAGTAGAATGAGCTCAGTTGTGCCAACCAAAGGAAGCAGGCGGGCTGAATTTAAAGTCACTCCTTCAAATGAAAAAAGCTCTGCTAGGGAAGTGGGTGTGGAGATTTGGAGAAGACAGGGGCGGTCTGTGGAGAGCAGTGATAGAGGCCAAGTATGGAGTGAATTCTTGTTGGATTCCTCGGGAGGTTAGGGGAACCCACGGCATGGGGTTGTGGGAGGAAATAATGACGAATGCAGGTTTGGTAACGCTTTATTTCAGATTTAGGGTGGAGAGAGGATCGGAGATCAGGTTTTGGAAGGATATTTGGTCAGGTTCCACTCGTCTCATCGATGATTTTGGGAATCTGTTTATTTTTTCCACTAATAAAGGCATCCTGGTGGAGGAATCTTACGAGAGCAACATGGGCGGAGTTGTTTGGAGTCCAAGGCTGCGGCGAGATCTAAATGATTGGGAAATTAGCGATTACTCTAGGCTTCTGGAGCGTATCATTGCGATTCCTTTGTGCCCAGAGCTAAGGGATTGCAGATTGTGGTCTAGGGGTAACCAAGGGCGGTTCTCGGTTAGAAACTTATTTCAGTCTCTGTCCTCTTCCCCGAGGATTTCGTTTCCTCATAGAGTCGTGTGGAACCCCGGCACACCCTCAAAAGTGTCCTTTTCTTTGGTTGGCATCGTTGGACAAACTCTTAACTGGGGACCATTTGCAGCATAGAAGTTGGAGTTTGGCGAATAGATGCTTCATGTGTCTCCAAGCGGAAGAGACAGTGGATCATCTGCTTTTGCATTGCCCCATAGCATCGGAGGTATGGAACTTCTACTTATCCCGCATGGGGGTGGCGTGGGCTTCCCCTTCATCATTTTGTAACCTCCTCAGTTGTTGGTTACAGGACAGAGGAATGGGGACACGGGAGGAGGTGTGGGGAGTACTTCCGGGGCCAATTTCATGGACTCTATGGTTAGAAAGGAATAGTAGAGTTTTTGACAACAAATCGGCAACAACGGCCAGGATTTGTGCTTGAGTCCATTGGGCTATTATGGAGTGGGTAGGCTTACACAGTTCAAGGGAGGAAATCCAAGATATTTTGTATTAGATCCATGAGGATCACAAGGGGGAGGCTCCAGGTAGAGTAGGTAGGCCGGGGCCAGGTTTACTTGCTTGTAATCCCAAAGGGTTTCCGGTTTAGCCATGTATCTTTCTTTCTGCTAATAAGATGAGTTATTGATCAAAAAAAAAATTCAAGCTTAAGGTGGAAGAGGAGAAAAAGAGAGAGATTGAGGAGAGCGACAAAGCGTTATCTCAATAAGGATTTGTATACGGAGAGAAACCAATGGAGAGCAAATTTGGATGGTCTCCTGTTTGATACCCTTTCCCCTTAGCAAAGCACGGTAATAAATCTCATACGAAACGGTTGTTACGTAAAGGTTTTGGTAATATCTGAACCAATATGAGCCACATTACGTTATTGTTACAAAACATTGATACTATATTACATACAATGAATTTTAGAAACTTATTCTATCTCACTTTAAAATTTTCACTTCCCCCCAAAAGCCAAATACAACTAGTAACCACTCCATCTTTTTTTTGGATCATAAACAAGATCTATGCTATGAATCAACGATTTGAATCTTCATAACTCACTTTTAGAAGGAGAAAAAAAATTTGTTTAGGGCTTTTTTATTAGATAAGATTTCTCAATTTTTTCTAATCATTGATTGTTAGTTAAAGCATATTAGCGGGAGCGATGCTTGCCCATTGGTGTGTGTGCATAAGCACCACATGTTAGGTCCAGTATCTAGTCCCGTGAGGTCTGCGTGGTTGATTTCTCCACCCTTTTAAATAGATACTAACCTTGCTAACCAGCAAGTACCAAAAAAAGAACATGCATAGTATCAAGTTTAGAACATATATTTATGGATTTGAAATGATATCAATGAATCTATGATAATTTGGGTTATATATTTATAATTTATCTCATAGTGCTATCATGTATATATATATATATATATATATATATATATATATATATATATATATGCATTTGTTTTTGTTTGTTTATTGAATTTGAACTTTCTTTCTTAATTTTAAATCTTTTTAATTTTTATCTATAAAACAGTGGGGACAATACGAGTCTGTCTATAATTGTCGAAACCGTTATGTAAATGTTTCAGTTAGACCCGTTACGTAATCCAAAATCGTTATTTCAAACCTTGGAGCAAAATAGGGTGTCAACGAACCGAGCTGAGCCAAGTTGGGCACTGCTTGGGCTCAGCTCGTTGGAATTTTCAAGTTTCTTGGGCTCGGCTCGAGCTCAAAAATTTCAGCTCGGCTCAGCTCAGCTCGATAAGCACTACTTTTTTTTTGGTTAAGAGATATCCATTGATAAGCACTAATTTCAATGTAAAAAAAAAATTGCTAGAGTTATAGCAATCTAAATGTACAACAGAATGGCTGGAAAGTACATTTTAAAATCAAATGGAAACCATATCGTCGAAAAAAGGAAACTTGGTTAATCCGGCGATGTGAGGAGTGGGACGGCGATATGGTGTGGTGGGACAACGTTAAGTCGTTAACACAACAAAAGCTTGGTTGCATGTGGCCTGTGGGAGTGTGGGCCTGTGGCGAATTTTTCTGCTTGAATCGCATAGAGGCAACAAAGGAAAGAAGAATAAAGGGAGAGGAGAAAGAGACGAAAGTATCTAGGGTTTGGAGACAAAAGTATTTCCTTATTACTTTCGTGGTTTTTTAAAGATGGGATGTAATATGAGTCACGTGAAGGCTTCAAGTTGAAGGAAATAATTATGTTTATGTATATTAACTATATAATATAAATTCAATTATTTTAAAGGGCATTATTGTAAAATTAATCGAGCCGAGCCACCTATTGTTCATGCTCGGCTCGTTAATTTTTTGAGCTCACTTTTTCGGCTCAACGAGCACAAAGTATAAGCTCAAGCTTGGTTTTTTTAGATTCAAGACAAGTTGGCTCTTTAGCTGGCTCGGCTCATTGACACCCCTAGAGCAAAGTGCAGATCATGAGAATTTGATGATTTCACATCTTCAATTCGCTAAAGACACCCTAATTTTCAGTAAAGATGTGCCGCCAATTGGCCTACCGTAGATGCCTCTTTAGGTGTTATGAAACAATCTCGGGTCTTTAAGTTAATTTGGGGAAAAAAAAATGATCAGTGTAAGTGAGGTCCCGCATAGAGTCTTTAGATGCTTTCCTAGGATGTAAGGTTGGCTCCCTTCCATTATTTTATTTAGGCATGCTTCTTGGATAAAGCTTGAAGTCTTAAGGCTTCGTGGACATCTGTCGTAGATAGATATGCTTGTAGGTTGGCTGGTTGGAATTCTAATTTTCACTCCAAAAGTGAAAAATTGACCTAGTTAAAAGCACCCTTAAGAAGCCTTCCTACATATTACTTATCCACCTTGATCATTCCCGAGCGATTTTTCGTCTTTGGATCGGTTGCAAAGGAACTTCCTTTGGGAAAAAAATGGGACAAATTAAAATATCATTTGGTTGCATGGTACAAAGTTTGTCAACCAATGAGGAGCGGTGGCCTCAATCTTAAACCCTTAGTAGAAGTGAACAAGACACTATTAGGAAAATGGATGTGGCAATTTGGGGAATAAATGGGCAATCTTTGGAGAAAGGTAATAGTTTCCAAATACAGACAATCTTCTTGGTGTGACCCTAAAGAGGTTAAAGGCTCTCAATATGTGGGTTTATGGAAAGGAATCACAACGGTGGCGTAATTATTGTCACCATTTACCGTATTTAGGGTGGGTAACAGATCGAAAATTTGGTTTTAGGAGGACCTTTGGTGTGATTCGGCGGGAATTAAGGACAACTTTGAAAATATCTTCATTTTGGCCCTAGATAATAGCACCCCCGTGTCAGAGTGTTAGGAAGTAAGGAATAATGAGGTGATCTGGTGTCCGAAATTACGGCAGAATTTGAACGAGATTTTCATCTCCTTTTGCAAAGCCTTGCCTCTTATCCTTCATGTACCCAAAGCAGCGACACATTAAGTTGGTTTAGAGGTCATAATGATGGATTTTCAGTGAGATCACAACTACAATCTTTTAATCTAGGCCCCTCTTGCCCATTTCTTCATAGGCATGTATGGAATTCTAAAAGTCGTCTGTAGGTATCATTTTTCCTTAGGACTGTGACTTTAAGCAAGGTTCTCACTAGTGACAATTTGAAAAAAAAAAGGATGGAATTGGCCAGTTGTTGCTTTTTATGCCATCATGCATAAGAATCGGTGAATCATCTGTTGATGCATTGCCCTATTACTTTCAGGATATCACTTCCTATCCTGACTAAGTATAGATTGGGCCTTCCCTTCAACTTTTCAATTCTTTTTATCTTGATGGTCTTCGGACAGCATATATAGTGCCTGGGGTGATATGGTCTGTTTCACCTAGGGCCAATTCTTGGGTGATCTGAAAAGAAAGGAGCTCAAGAGTCTATAAGAACTCCCATTCCTCCTCAACACGGATATGCAACTATGTCAAACATCTAATCTTTTTTTTTGATCGGTAATCAAGCAATATTATAAAAAAAGGAACCAAAGCAAGAACATAACGCATAAAAACATAGTTCACACGAACGTGAACCAAAGCTAGAAACTAAAATCAAACAAAAGCAACAAGCTGGCCCCAAGAAACCCCCAAGCCACAACATTTCAAGCTAACATCAACACTATTATCTCCCTCTCTTGCCTTACTGAACCCCACTCCAACGCGAAAGATCTAGATCTATCACAGAAGCAAGACGGAGACGATGAAGAGTTCTCAAAAACTCTCCTATTCCTCTCTCCAAATAGACCATGCTATGACTCCCGGCAAAATCCTCCACACCGACAACCAAGATTCTTCCCCCCCAACCAAATCCCAGCAAGATAAGGAGTTTTGAAAGAAAGAGGGAAAGACCCAACAGGAAACGCCCATGCGAGAAAGAAAGAAACTCCAAACCTCACGAGCTACAGGGCAGTGCAAGAGAAGGTAATCTACCCATGGTTTTAAAAAACACCGAAACTGTTACGTAACGCCCGTTACATAACGGTTTCGATTAACACCGTTAGCCGTTACAGTTATGCTACATACAGGTACCGTAACGTTTTCCGACATATTTTTTCACTAAAAAATATCGTTTTTTTCACTAAAAATATCGTTTTCGTTGCAATCTTGGCCTATTAGGCCCAGATTGCAGACACACTTCGTGCGTCGCAGGTAAAACGATATTTTTTAGTGAAAAAAACTCTTTAGAATTTTGTTACTTCTTCCTTACATATTTTTTATTTTTTTTCTATTTATTATGATTTTTTTTATTTTTTTAAGCCAAAAAAAAAAAGGCGTAAAGGCCGAAACCGTTACGGTACGGCGTTACGTATTAGTTTTGGCCATGTCCGTTACGGTGTCCGAAACCATTTTTTTGAACCTTGGATCTACCATCTCTTCCACTTGGAGGCACATAAAACAGCGATTCGTCATCCTCCACCCTCTACTTTTCAAGTGATCATAAGTGAGAATTTTATTCAAGACCGTATTCCAAAGAAAGAATGATACCTTAGATAGAATATCTGGATTCCACACAGCCCTATGAGGAAAAGGAGCGGATGGACCAGCTTCGAGCAACTGCACTAGAGATCTCACTGAAAAACTACCATTGTTATCTCGAAACCAAATTCTACAATCCCGGCCCTGAGTAATCGAGGGGGGAGACCCCATCCACTCAAGTAACCTGCCAAACTCAACAATTTCCCAATCATTTGATCTCCTCAGATTGGGGCACCGAGAAGCCCCTCCCCCCCGTTACCTCTGACAATATAATCCCCAACTGACGCATTTTTATTCAAAGCTAGACGGAAAATGGAGGCAAAGTCATCCTACAACTTCGTGGACCCACTCCACACATCCTTCCAGAAACTGATCTCAGTTCCATCACCCACTTTGAACACAAAATAAGGAGTAACCAAACAGGTTGAAGACATAATCCCCTTCCACAACCCCATCCCATGGGGTCTCGACACATCCTTGGGGACCCAACACAAAACCTCCCCATATTTGGCGACTATAACATATCGCCAAAGGCTCTCCCTCTCCTTCCTAAACCTCCAAATCCATTTCCCTAAGAGCGCCTTGTTGACCAAAGATAACGGCTTCAAATTGAAACCCCCTTCCTTCTTTGGACGACAAATGCGGTTCCACTCGACTAAGTGATACTTAAACTGACCTCCTTTCCCATGCCATAAGAACTCCTTCTACATACGTTCGATAGTCAAAGCCACCGAGCAGGGGACAACTAAAGTAGACAAGAAATAAGTTAGCAAACTGCTCAGGGTGCTATGAATCAACGTTAACTTCCTCCCTTTTGATAAAAAGGATACTTGCCATCCTGACAATCTCCTGGCTAACCTCTCCAAAACCGGATCCCAAACTGCCTTAGATTTGAAACGAGCTCCAAGGGGCATCCCTAAATACACTGAAGGGAGGGATCCCGCCCTACAACCAATGCTTCCTGCTAGAATATCAAGATCAGGGACCTCCCCGACCCCCATAATTTCAGATTTGGCCAAACTAACTCTGAATCCGGAAACGGCTTCAAAGCAATGAAGAATCCCTTTCAGAGAAACGAGATCCTGGTGGGAGGCTCTACAGAATATTAAAGTATCATCGGCAAACTGGAGATGAGAGACCCTCAACCTATCTCTCCTGACAGAAAAGCCTTCAAAGAACATTCCGTCTGCACGAGACAACATTCTACTCAAAGCTTCTGAGATCAAGATGAAAATAAAAGGGGAAAGAGGATCCCCTTGTCTCAAACCCCTAGAACTTTGAAAATGACCAGCCGAACTCCCATTGATGAGGGCGGAAAAGGACACCGATGAGATACACCATTGCATCCAATGACACCACTTTGGACCAAAACTCATTTTGAACATCACATAATTCAAGAAATCCCAACTAACATGGTCATAGGCTTTCTCCATATCCATTTGTACAAAAGCCCTGGATCCTTAGATCTAATCCTGGTATCAATACATTCATTTGCTATTAGGATACCATCGAGAATCTGGCAATCACTCACAAAGGCTCCTTGATGGGGGGGAGATAATGTGGCACATCACTCTCTTGATACGACAAGCTAAGACTTTGGAAATGATCTTGTACACATTGCTAACAAGGCTAATCGGCCTAAAGTCTTTGATATCCACAGCTCCTTTGAATTATAGGATCAACACAACAAAAGTGTTGTTGATCACTCTATCAAAACGCCCACACTCAAACAATTCTCGCATTACCGCTAAGAAATCCTTTCCAACAATGTCCCAACAGAAGCGGTAAAATTCAATAGTAAAACCATTAGGCCCATGAGCCTTATACCCTACCATATCACGGATTGCTCCCAAGACCTCCTCCTCCAAAACTCCCTCCAAAGAATCTCTCTGATCAGCAAGAAGGCTTTCAAAAGGTAATCCTTCTAATTTGGGATGCCAGAGCTTTTTTTCCTTATAAAGCTCTTAATAGAAAGATACCACGCTATCCGAAATCTCTCCTGCACCCTCCCGCCACTCCCCCTCCACCTTAATTCTAGATATGAAGTTACTTTTACGATGAAAGTTTGCCATCCTGTGAAAATATTTTGTGTTTTTATCTCCTTCCTTGAGCCACCGAACCCTGGCCTTCTGCTTTCAACTAATCTCCTCTAACCGGGCCAAGTACAAGTACTCCGCTTTCATAGCCTCTCTGGAGAGATTTTCCCTAGAAGAGAGGGATATCGAGTCTTCGGCTAAATCCAACTCCCCTATGCCCTTCAGGAGATGAGCAAATCTAACTTTGATATTACCAAAGGCGCATCGACTTAGACATGGGGGTAATCTTCAGCTTAGAGGAGTTGTGTGGAATATCACCCTCTCCTTGATGGATCTTTGGTCTATTGGGGGTTGATGGTATAGACAGTTAGTTTCTGTATGATTTGTTTTTCCTGATTCTTGGAAGCTACTATTCAGTAACTTCCCGGTCTTTTGGCTTATGCACTTGTACTCTTTTCCTCTAGATATATACACTCATTTTACTGATAAAAAACAACTAGATGTTTGATGTTTAACTCAATTCTTTACCTACCACGGTATTTCTTTTTAATTAGTTCTTTACATTCCATGCAATCCATAAATATGAATAGTGAAGAAACGATATATACCTAATCGGAATTGTATGAAAAACTAAACAAGGAGAGAAAGAGCATTCAAGCAGCTGCGTACTAACTAATTTCAAGTAGTAGAAAGGTAATTAGTCAATTATTTGATGAAGCGATAAGCACAACTGCTAGAAAGAAATCATACTTGCTCACAATGCCATGTAAACAACAGAAAAACTAAGTACTTAAGAATATAACTGCAAAAGTAACTCTGTATGTCATCCCTTTTAGTGAATAGAAAAAAGAAACCACCTTATGACAACCGCTTTTTCAGTATAACCTTCTCGCCGGTCACGAAATGAGCTTCGCACAACACTCATTGGCTGGACATAAAATACTGATTCAGCTAACAACATTGATGAAAGAGAACCAAAAGAAATAGAATATGCCCTTCAACCCAAAGTTCAGACAAGTTGCACATTCTATTCTAGCGGAAGTCGCACATATTGCCATGGATGCATTGAGCAAATAAATGTTTAAACTCAACAATAAGTATCTGGTTAGTATGGATAGGATAACTTACATAATTTCGCTTTGGCAAGATTAGAAGTCGAGCAAGTCTCTCAAGCCCATTCAAAATGAAGTAACTATGAAAAAAATGAAAATATTAGATAAAACAAGAAGCAGAAGATTACCATGTCAAATATTTTTATGGGAGCACAAACGGGAGTTATTTCAGAGGAAGTCCATTTTGTATAGCCATGTATTTAAGGATGCTGATGAGAAAAATGAATCATTGGCTATTTATAGACATATATTGTCCATTGAGGATTCTCCCCCCTGCTTCTCTTCCCATATAATTTACTACTACATATTTCTTAATAAAAACTATGGCACCTCAAAGACCAAAAAGAGAAAATATAAGCATAAAATAGAAGTACCTCAATTCAAAAACAGAAAAAAAAAAAGGGGGGGCCTAAGATGCTAGACACAGAAAATTTACAATCCAAAAGTACTAATAGTTTCAAAGGCAGCACTTTTGGTATATCAGTTGTGTAGCTTTATGCCAATAATAACTGCACTGGAGAGAGCTAAGCACTACCACAAAACTTTACAACTTTTTATGTTTTTTTTATCGATAATATCAATTTCATAAAAAAAAGATTCACAAAAAGTGAATCGCCAACATACAAAGCAAAAAACAAAAGACTAGCTACCAATCCAGAATAAACTAGAAAACAACCCAAAATCCCAACAAACGCCTCGCGGCACCCACTAAGAAATACACTCGTCAAACCCTATCTCCACCAAATCAGAATTGATGGAGACCCAATCCCTCAATAAGGCCCAAGAGCGAGAACACACACTCTCCAAAGGCGACACAAAATTCTCAAACACCCTCCTATTTCGCTCATTTACACAAATCCTACTTTCTGATATCAGCTATCCTCATGTCTGAATGTGTATATACAAACATACAAACTATAAATAAATATATGTGTGTGTGTGTGTGTGTGTAAAGATATGTATCGAGAAATATATCCGAGGTTTCAAAATATAATATACATAATACGTCCAATTTGGAAATCAAATACTGATGCACATGCCATAGTCAAAAACTTGGAAATAAGAGATGATAATGAATAGCTATATAGAAATTATACTTACCCACCCATTTCGGTTGACTCTTCTTTGTAAGAAACTAGTTTTTGGGGATCAGCACCTCTCAAGTGGCAAACCTTTGACTACACATACATAACAAACTCAGACCATAGAACATTGGACTATAATAAATAAGGAAAAATAATGAAGCTGTAACGTTATTTCACAATACAGAAGTAATTTGAATGATGATGAATCAAAATATGTCACACACCGTATAGCTATTAATTTTCCTTCGTTACAAACACCTACTTCATCGCAACACAATCATTACAAACTTGATCTTGGTCTGCGAATAATGAGAAACATCTCTATTCTGGATCCTAATGAGAACAATGAATAACCAGCAAGCTAACAGTAGGAAAAACAACTAATTAACCACCAATAATATTATTTAAACTTGACTACCACGATATTTTACTTTTTTGATAAGTAACAATGAATGTACTGATATTCAATAAATATCTAGTGTGGAGAATAAATTTATATCCCACAAAAATTAAAATACAGAGTCGAGGTCAACAGTCAAATAATATCCGACTCCATCTTTGTACGAAATCGGAGCAACCAGTGGCCATGCCCAAAAACTCCTCTAAAAAGGATGCACAATTAGATAAAGACCACTCAATGGAGGAACATAACTAAGTAAGGGAATATTCTGAGCCTTCATTGAATCTGTTGTTCCTTTCTTTCCATAGGCCCTAACATACCGTAAATGGAATAATCTTCCAAAGAGTATTCCATTAGGCAATCTAATTAGGACTGAGTTGCTAGCCTCCTTAGGAGAAACCCACAACACTGTGAATAGGAACAAGAATAAACACCACAAGTGCTAAGTGACCCGCCAATGAAACGTGAGGTGACAAATATTTTCCTCAACCTCTAAAGTTCTAAAAGAAATTTACAAAATGGCTGAGTTTTTGTCATTCGAGAGAAAAATTAGAAAATAATTAAGAGAAACATGGAATATTTCAGTCGAGCACTAAGAAATGCTAAAATAGACATTAATTCACACTTATGATTAAAAGAAAAATGCAAAAAACAGCAATGTGGATAAGATATGCAATTGGAATGGGGCAAACATAGGCATCGATGGCAGTGCATGATAGTCTGATATTATATAACATTTATTCATTGCACATGCATCTATGTAAACTCATATAATAGTGAACAGCAACCATAGTGTTGCATAGATGCTCGAAGTCGTTGTCTATGTCCACGCAAAGGATTGTACTACTAGTTCTCCACATTACTACAATATTGTTGTAGAACCCCGGAATCCTATTCACTATTATGGTGAATAGTGCACTGAATAGTGCCTTACACAGTGTATGTAAAGGCCAAGGTCTTCCATGTGACCTTAGTGTTGGTTTAAATGGGAATGAGGTATCTCATTTTAGAGTGAGTGTTATGGTATTAATTGTGTAGAACCCGAAACTTCGTAGTACTGTAGTGTGAATTGTGTCTAAGGCTTAAAGTCTATTGTAATGCCTTGAATGGTTATCAATAATAATGAGAACCTTATTTTGATATTTTTCGGGTGGATGATGTGTTATGGCAGGTATTAAACCCTTAGGAATGTTTCCTTAAATTTATGGGGGGTTGGGATGAAGGAGCAAGAGTATAAAATACACTAAATGTCAAAAAGGAGAATGTCTTAACATACCCTCAACTTTAGGGAACTCTAGTTTTGTCACCGTTGATCGGAATCGAATGATTCTTGAGCCATTAGAAAGATATCGAAACTCTCTTCAATGTTCATGTTTATCATTTTTCCAAACTTTTAGTTGAATTTAGGTTAAATGTTGGATTTCCGAAGTATGGCCTGCTGAAATTCTGGTCTGCTGTAATCCATCCAAGACCAGTCAGCTTTAGAGCTCATTTACACCATAAAGAACTCAGAATTTGGATTTGTCCATTAGACACAAAATTGTTCCCCTTTGAATGACAAGTCCAACACAAGTTGAATCGTCAAAATCCGATAAGCGAGTCAAAAGTTATGGTCGAAATACCAAAGCGGGAAAAACTCAACCCAGTCAGAACTCCCAGACGTCGACGTTTGCACCAGAGGGCCGTGGAGACGTCGACGTTTGGGGACGAACAGAATGCTCAAAAGTCCCAAACATTGACATCTGGAACCCACACATCAATGTCTACATGCGGGGATCGCGAAAAAGGGAATTTTAAAGGGTACAACGTGATTTTGACAACTCTAATCCTATAAATACCCAATTTTCGTGAGATTAAGGGTTCTAACACTTTGAGAAACATATTTTGTGAGAAAAGGAGAGAGCTTGGGTTTCTAAAAGGGGTTTTCATTTGAAATCAAGGAGGAGCTCGATTTCTTGCCCTAGAAGCTTGGATCTTCATCTCCCAGCTCGGATCTTCCTTCCATTTCATCATTGAAGCTTGGAGTTAACTTCTACAAGCTTCCTTAAGACTTGGATCTTCTTCCTCAAGCCTTCTCAAGCTTAGATCGTGCATCCAAGGCAAGTCTCAAGCTTCAACCAAAGTGAGTTTTTGTCTTAGAAGGCAACTACACTCTATTAACTAGCTTGTTGTAATTTCATAAGTAAATACATTCTCTTATCTAGCTTTGTTATAATCCAAGCCTTAAAATGTGGGTTTTAAATGGAGATTTCTCAAGGAAAATAGTAGATACAATCTACTAACTTGCTTTGCTATAACTCATTATTGAGTTCTAGGGGATTTAATAAATGTTGAGATGAAACTTGAATCGATTTAGCTATTTTTATAAATCATCAATTTCAAGTAAGATATAAAGCATAATTTTGATAAACAAGTTTTATTATGAACCATTGCTTGATAGTAGGATGAAATGCTTGGTCTTTGGAGTAAATAAGGGTTATTACCTTGTATGTGCATACTAGCAAATGGTTTTTCAATGAAATTGGGTTTTATCGACTATGTGATACATGCTATTGCTATGAATGAATTAAAATAGGTATTTCTATGAACTTGATGGTTCACCATGATATGAATGTTTTAAAATGAAAACCATGCTCTTATGATTTTGATTCACAAGTAGTCTTTAATGCTCACCAATACTCTACGCACATGTATGAATTCACTATGACCAAAATTCTATGGGCATGTGATGATGATAAAAAGCTAAGTAACCCATGTATGTGATATGCTATGCTATACTAAGTAACCCATGTATATGCTATGTTGTGCTATGCTAAGTAACTCATGTATAGGCTATGTTATACTATGCTAAGTAACTCATGCATATGCTAGACTATGTTATGCTAAGTAAACCATGTATATGATACATATTTTTTAGAAAACTAAGGTATATAGTCGTATAGGTGTATGCTATTGAATGAAATGGAATGAAATTGGGTTTCAATGATGTATGATGGTTTCCTCACCTACCATGATAGCAAAATCAAGATTTTATAAGAATATGGAAAATGATAGTTTTACCATAAAGTGAGCTTGGAATTATGGTTTGACGAAATAGGCTAAGTAACCATGTATATATGCTATGCCATCTTCATAAATGAAATTTCATGTTCTGTTTCGATGTTTTAACTACTCTCTAAGAATACTATGATGCCCCTAAGTACTTTATGATGCTACTCAATGTTAAAATCTTTCTAGGATTATGATTACCATTATACTCACAAGCACTATGCACATGTATAGGTGTATGACCAAGATGTCTCATAAGACTCATAAGCATGGTATCAAAAATCGACTCAATTCCACCGAAGTTGACCGAATTGAGTCGACTTTCATGATGTCCGAAGTGAAATGCACTAGTATTTTAAAAATACTGGACTTCCTGGTAAACTTTGACCGAAACTAGAAAAAAATTGTTGAGAAAATGTAGAACTTCAGTGGAAGTTAACCAAAGTGTATAGAAAATATCTATAAATTGAAGGACTTTAGGTTTTAACTTAAAAGGATAATGCTAGTTTCACTCATTTTAAACTTACTTTCTTCGGAAGGAAAGACATGTGTACCTAGCATTAACCTTATTATAAATATAATTAACTTTAAAAGATAGTGTGCTAGCATTAACCTTATTATAAATTATAATTTTATTATTAAAGTGTGGTTAGCATTAACCTTACTATAGATTATAATTTTATTATTCTAATAATTTTGTTATTAGTATATTATGTCCATAATGACTTTTTAGTAATATTAAAAAAATCAAATAATTTCCTAATAGTATTTCATAAATTCAAAATTATTTAACTACCCATCTCTTCTTCTTCACATATTGATTTAGTATTGTAAAAACATTGATCTCATCAATTGTAGAATGAAATAGGTTTAGAAACTAAATTGAATTTCAATTATTTATCGACTTCAATGTGCATTCATAAGGTTTTAAAAAAATTGATAATCCAAAGAAATACCAAGAAAAAATTACAGCTCAGACAAGCAGACAATGCATGTCACTTAATATGATTCTCACATTTGAGTGCTACATGCTTGCATCAATAATATAATGAAATTCTAGATGTGTATTTATGCTTAAATATTGAATTTCTAAAGTTTCATCTTAGATTTCCAATGTTTCCTTAAAGTTTTCTAAACTTCTTTAATTTTTACACAACTTCCTTGGACTTCCTTAAACTTCTTCGAAATGTGTCAACTTCCTTAGCGACCGAACTTTATACCGAAACCGAAGTTTAATACCTTGCTCATAAGTAAAAGATCATAAGCAAAAGTTTATAAGTTTCATAAGTAAGAAAGCTCATAAGTAAAGCTCATAAGGAACTCTCATAAGCAACGTTCATAAGTCTCCTATGATAAAGCTCATAAGTAATACTCATAAGTCTCATAAGTTCATAAGATGTTAGTATGTCCGTCCATTTCATAGTTCGGGTACTAGTTAATGAAACTAAGGATGCTAGTATGTCCGTTCATTTCATAGTTCGGGTACTAGTTAATGAAAGTAAAGATGCTAGTTTGTCCGTCCAGTTCAAAGTTCGGGTACTAGTTGATAAAAGTAAAGATGCTAGTATGTCCGTCCATTTCATAGTTCAGGTACTAGTTAATGAAAGTAAAGATGCTAGTATGTCCGTCCAGTTCATTGTTCGGGTACTAATTGATAAAAGTAAAGATGCTAGTATGTCCATCTATTTCATAGTTCGGGTATGCTAGTATGTCCGTCCATTTCATAGTTCAGGTGCTAGCCAAATGAGATAAGGGAAGCTCGATTCTCAGAAGGAACTCATAAGTCTCCTAAGACTAGTACATTAATAAGGAACTCATAAGTCCCAACAGACTCATAAGATGCACATAAGACAAAAATCTCATAAGAAATGACATAAGATGCTCATAAGTAACTTATAAGATGTATAAGGAACTCACAAGACTCATAAGGAACTCATAAGATATCGAAATACGTTATGATTCAATGTATGCACTTGTTAATTCAATATGGTTTCCATACTCTGATTTTGCATGTGTTTGATGAATTATATACTATATGACATGTTAATGTTTTTATAACATTGTTAGTTCGTAGTTTGTATGCGCTGAGTATTCAATGCTAAGCCGAACTATTATTTCGGTAGGTTCCAGGTGGGATGATTGTGCTCCTAAACCAAAGGTCCAACAGGAGCTTGTAGAGGATTAGCATGCAGATGATAGGGGCCTCGACATGTGGCCTTATGGTTGAGTATTAAGAGAGAGTGTGACATGTATTTTGGGGTTTCATTTTGGGGGTTTTGCATCGGATTTGAGTTGGTAACTCAAACAATGGATTTTGTATACATGGTTAGTTTCTATTTATGTACAAGTTTTTGTTTGTATTCAGTCTTAGTTGACTCTGGTACTTGAATACTGTGTTATATAGAAAAAGAAATTTTTAGCTTCCGCTTTTAGCATGCTTTAATGCTCTTGCAAGATGGTTTGAATGTAACTCCTAGGTGGGATTTTGGGCTATGACAATTGTGCCCAACTCATGAGATGATGACACCATGTTGTATACTCACAAACATAATGGTAGTAGTCATCTTAATCTTATTTAAGCTGCACCAGCATTTCCATTAGTGGATATTATGGGTCGTGAGTTTGGATGATGGCAAGAGTTTAGGGAGAAGCATGTTTTAGGCATAAATTGGATGACATTGAGTTTGATCGTATCTTTGTTGGGAATAGGGAGAATTTGGAGAGGCAGCTCAAGGAAAATGAGACTTTAGGGGTAAATTGGTTAGGGACCCATCTCTTGTCCTGATGGCTTTAGAATTTTTCTTTATAAGAGATGTTGGCCCACTTGATGCAAATGTCATAAAAGTAGCGAATTTTTATAGGAAAGGAACCTTCGATAGAGTATTGAATTGTACCTTTATATCTTTAGTTCCTAAAATAAGGGGCAAATAAGAGTATAAGAGCAAAACGATTTCAGCCCATGAAGCGTAGGATGTTCTCGATTTCATCTTCGGAGATGGTAATAATATCTTTGTGAGAAGAACTATCCGGGGGAACATCTGGAGGTGTCCATGTAGCAGAAGACCGAGAGATGATAGGACCCGTAGCCTCACCAGTAGAAGCATTATGATCAGTGGATAGACCAAGTCTATTGAACTTCTGAGGTTGACCAACCAAATCCCAGCAATTTTCTTTGGTATGACTTCGTCATCTACAATGATCACACTTAAACTTTCTCTATTTGGCATCTATTGTGTATTTCCCAAGGAGGCTAGCAAGGCAAGATCTTGTCAAAGTGACCTGAGGGGATTTTTTTTGAGAGAAGGGAGAACATTCTTTGAAAAAAGTTTCCTCGCACAGTTTGTTGGGCACATACATAAAGGATTTCCAAGAGTTAAAAGGGCAACAAGTCATCTCTGCCAAAGCTTTACTCTTCCATTAAGCATTTGGGCGATGTCGCTTAAGGAATACACAAAGTTCAAATTTTCAACTTTTGTATAGTTGGAGTCTTATTGTTTTTTGTGACTTCTCTTGGACCTTGTGTAGGGAGGGGGGGAGGCTTCCATTCCCCCTCCTCTTTGTATATATCTAGTCTTTAATACACGTTCACGGTTAATTCTCAAATAAAAAAAAATGAATTTTGGTTTACAAAATAAAATACTGAAAGCAATGAATCCATCTTCTTGATCGAATTTTGACCATGGTCTGGAGAATCACTATGTATCGGGTGTATCGACCAGATACAAGTCGGTTTTGGAAAATAGCGATAAGCTGGCACAATGTACGTGTAAAAATTCTGAGTATCATTCAGTATGGGGCATATACTCAATGATACACACTGAAACTTTACCACTGCTCTGTGATACTCTATAAAACCAAAACTTTTTGATATTTGGGTTTCGTAAACACTCCTGGAAGACGAGAACCCATTTTTCAACTATTGTTTTCTCTAATCACTTTGTAGGCCTAAAATAACAATTATGTTGTCCATTTTAGATTTACAAATGAAAGTCTAAGCGTTTGATTTCGGATTGAAAGGGTTTCCCCAAATTTTTGAATGTTTGCAAAATTTCCTTCTTTTTCTATTTTGGTTTACTAAATTCATGAGAATAGGTTGTAATAAAGCCAAAATGAGTAGATCTATTAATTTCATACAAAATTCATTTATCAAACTCTATTTTCTATGATAAATCAATGATTTTTCAACATTTTTTTTAATTCTGAAAACACTAAAATCTTCGATATTTCAAAAAAAATACCCTCAACACTCGAGTTTGCAGCCATCAAATTAGTGTATGCTCCAAATGCCAGTCAACAGCGGGTGTATATAGTATATACAGATGTACCAAACCCTTAGAGCATTCCTAGCAGCCTCACCAAAATAACCAAAAAGTTATTATGGTGAGCCAAAGTACTAAAAAATGCTTTAAAAGGGTCTCCACCAACCTCTTCAAAATTCTTCAAAATAACCATTTCGGTTTGGTGAGTGTACAGTGCTCACCAAACTTGGCGAGTATTGTAAACTCACCAAAGCTAAATATCTCTCTCCCTTCTTTTATTGTGGTCCCACACAATTAATAAAATAAAGGTTTCTCTCTCCATTCATTTATTGTGGTCCCACAATAAATAATAAAATAATGTGAGTCTTGGCTATTTTGGTGAGGCTGCTAGGAATGCTCTTAGAGGTTTCTCTTTTGATGGCTTTGGAGGAATTTTAATTCATATGACTGCTGGAATAACACTGTTAATCTAAAAGACTCTTCTCATCAAAAAATAAAATACGAAACCAAGCCATCTTAACCTTTTAATCATAAACCAATCATTGTTTGTTGATTATGAGTAAAAGTTCCGCAACTGTAGTAGAGCTAGCAGTTTATTGGTTACGGTTTAGTTAAAAAGAGTCCTTACTAATGGCAGGACTAGTATCACACGTAACAATATGATTATCTCTTTCACAAATGTTTTAAATTACACCACGTTTGTTCCTAACTAAGGTTGTACAATTTGATATAAAAAAAGCATTGTTTTCCTCATCATAAATCATATACGAAACAAAATCACTTTATGTTATATAATCCATGGCCACCTTTGCTAACAATAAATTGGATACATTATGTATGCTTATCTAAGGCACAAAACCCACAACAGATGTACTTGAAACTATACACAATTTAGTTTCGTTAATCTAAGCCGACTATCTATCACAATTCACAACAAGGTATAATATTGGGAAACCAAAAACTAAATCTACCAACCTTTAACATTATAGGAAGATGTCCAAAATTGAATTTTTCTCTTATAACCGCTCCATCATTGTATTGGAAGCAAACATCTGCCATAAATTTACCCGAATACGAAATTCCAGCTTGTCTACACTGTTTTCAAGAAAAGAAAAAAAAAACAGACTCAGGTCATCATCAAAAATGCCACATCCCAAATATTTGAACAGGGAACACAGATAATGTTAAGCCGCCATTGCACTATTAAAATTTATGATATTGAATTACACAGAAAGTAACATAATAAATTGAAATCTTACCTCAAAGGGAAACAAAGCATTGCGGATTGTTTTGGAAAAACGCTCCTTCTGAGGAGGGTATACCTCAGGTTTGCCAAACCAAATTATGAAGAAGTCAAGAAACAAACATATAAGATAAAAATGTGGTTTTTTTCCAAATAAATTTCGCAGAAATTTTTTTAAAAAATCGATGAATAAATGATAATTCGAAGCTTTATCAAGAAACAACACAGATATGTAAAAACATGGTTTTTTTCAAAGAAAAATTCCCAGAAAATCAAAAAAAAAAAAAAAGGATGAATAAAGGATATCCCGAAGCTCTGTATTGGCGGAAGGATCGGACACTTGAATGGGTTTGATGAAAGAAAACATGGTTTCCAATCCTGCATCAAGGAAGTGATCGAAGGAATCGATGTGAGGTTTGAAAAGCTCTCGCAAAGCCTCGTAGTCATGAGGCGTCGCTCCTGAACTTGATACCATTTTTTTTTCTCCTTTCTTCGATTCCAAAACCTGCAAAAAAAACGAACCCTAGTTTTTTTATTCTCTCTGTAACCTTCAGGTATCTTCTTCTTGCAGGGTGATCTGCGCCGATAATATAGAGGGAGGAAGAGCTTCGGCTAGGGGTTTAGGGCTTAGAGGGGTTTAAAATTAAATGAGTAGACGACCCTTGTCTACCTGTGGGTATGGATTGACCCGAATAGAAACCCGTCTGTACCCACCCGAATTTTATGGATAGGGGGATCTGGGCATCAATTTATCTTTGGAAGCCGCAAAGATAGAAAATGTCTCCACATTTTCTTCTTTGAATCAATGAGCAGATCAGCAATGCCCTTTTTGTTTTTTTCTTTTCCCTGAATCAATGGAGTCTCCGACCTTGCCATCTCAGCTTCGGCTATCACATTTGACCTTGCCAACACTCCAAATCCCTTAAATTTCCAAAGCCCACCGATCCAATTCCCAGTTCCCTTCCCAAACCCGCCTCTGAACTTTGCCTCTCTGCAAATCAGAACTACAAAATACACGGAATGGGAGCTAAATACCTTTCTCTATGCACTAAGGATGGCTAATATTGGAGTCACGGTTCATCGAAAAAAAAAAGACCGGTTAATCTTGGAGTCTTGGTAAAAAGTTGATCCTCTACGGCAAATCCGGTTATCACCCTTTTGAGGTAGCCAGGTGTCCCTTTTGACACCACCTAATTGTGGTTAATAATTAAAATTCACCCACCCATCCTTGGTTTTATTTTAATATTTTAATATTAAAAAAAACCTTTAAAACAGTTTCTTTAATTTTAAAAAAAGAATTAATATTTAAAAAAAAAACACCAAGGATGGGTGGGCGACTCTTAGCCACGGTCTAAAGGGGCACGTGGCTACCTCAAAGGGTGATAGAGGATTTGACTTCTCTGTATTATCCCATAGTAATGGGGTTGGAGGTGTCGCGCCCCAAAATCTCACATATGTTAAAGTGAGACTTTGACACGTGACTTAACCATCAAACCATCATAATATCCTATCATAAAGCATTTAAAAGGGACGTATTAACCTATAGGTGTCATTGAACTGGGGAGAGTTCAATGACAATTAACTAGATCTCGGGTTGGAGCCTTCCCACATAACTAATAATTACATCCTAATTTAGGGGTCATTGTATATAAAATTAGATATTATTTATTTTTAAAAATAAAATTGTCATGCCCCAAAACCCCACTCAAGAGAATGTGTAATCTTGGCACGTGACTTACTTTACTTAATCTAATAAGCTTTAAAGGCATACTAAAATCTGAACTTCAAAATTTCTTCAATTAAAACATCAATTAAATTTATAATCATTGACTGCAATTGAATAAAACAAATATTAACCCTCCATCATGATCATCATCAAACTAAACTAAATATAAATATCCATAAGGTCAATTAAAGTCTCCCTGATATTTGACCTCAAACAAATTAAAATTCAAAAGTAAGGTCAACGATCAAGATCCCGTTTTTCCTCGGAATAATCACCTTTCGGTTCCCCGAAGTATTCATCTTCTTCCCACAGTCGGAATGCACAAATATCCAAAACCTGAACCTGCCGACAACAAAAATCATCGGCTGAGTAACAAGTTACTCCGCGTATATAACAAACCATAGTGAACAATATAACGAACATTAAATTACATGCATTTTACAGATTCATACATCAGTTCACATACATAATCAAAGTACGGAAACAACCAATTACATTACGTCAATTTCTTTCTTTATTTTCTTACTTTTCTCACATTCTTACTTTTATTTTATTTTTCTTACTTTTCTCACATTCTTACTTTTCTTCTTTTTTTACTTTTCTTTGAGATTTTTCTTGAAGCCAGATAACTAGTACCCTTAGAAACTTATCTTGAAGTAAGGCACTAACATCTTTGGAGATCTTTCTTTTCTTACTTTTTATACTTCATACGTTATCATTTCATAAACAACGCATTCACATGCATTAATAATAATTTAAAATACCGTTTTACCATATAAGGAAAGGGGTTACTATACTTTACTTTACCGAGATACCACTCTTCGTACATCCTCCGGTACAGACGGCTTAGTACATTTTCCAATACGATGGCTTACTTACTTTGGCATACATCTCGCCATTTCTGATGGTATCCGATGGTGCACAACATAACATGCATTATCACTTTTGTGTGTCTTTCTTTCTTACTTTTTTTACTTTACTTTTGGTCTCACTTACATCTTATTATTGTCTTTAATTCTTTCTTCATATTTTTACAAATTTTTCATTCGTGAGTGCACAATGATATATTTTTTGTTTAAATTACACCTAAGATTAATCGTCAAAGGTCATATGACATCTCATCATAGTGTCTCATACCACTATGTTAACCAGGCCTAGACAAGCCTGACTTTCATCAAAGGTCCGTTTACCCAAAGATATATCATGTATTAAGAATATAACAGAAACACACAACATTTCATATTTCCTATAATTAATGTCAAAGTGTAAAATTTATAAATTCCAATAGTCAATAGAGAAGGAATTTCTTTATTCATGACTACCTTTACAGAAATTCTAGTTTTAAAATTTTCAGTCCCAATAAAAAAAAGAAAATGAATGGAGCAAAAGAAAAGAGAAAATGAATGGAGCAAAAGTAGAAAACTACATCAGAACTTTTGCATGCAAATGTGAGCTAGTACTCGAATGGAGAGAAATAATCTAACTCTAGACACTCCATGTCTTTTCATTTTATCTATATCAGTGATCTCTAAAATCTCATCCTCTTCCTCTTGAAGCATGGTTGCGTGCAACGTACTTTTCTTCATTAAGCTCCCTGAGAAAAAAATACAATAATTGTGAGGACTTAGGAGATACGCCTCTCAATAAATTTTCATGAGTTTCCCAAGAAACATATTCAGGTCTTTACTACATAGTCAAATGTCTGCAACATCCTTTCCTTTGTTAAGCTCTCTGAAAGAAACATGTTCAAGTCTTGAATATGAATTAGTTTCTCAATATTCCCACTACCACCACCTAATCATATAATTCAAAACTCAAGCCAGTATTTTGAACCAGTAACAATGACCCATACGAAGTACATTAGGTATATGATATTAACATTTAAAAAAAATGCTCACTTTCATCTACTTTCCTCTAAATTACAAACACCTTTAAACCAATTATAATCAAAGGCTAAAAATACATGAGGATAAAAAAAAAATAGAAAACATGTTGGTAATAGAGATAGAAGTCATACCCAGTTAGGAAACCCCACCTCTTCTTCTCATTCACCGGTCTCACATCCCACAAACCATCACATGCCAGCGACGTCAACACATAACAGTCTTTGAAACAACAAATATGTTCAAAACCGTATCAAATGAAGGAAAAATTGCAGATATGTTAATTTATTAAAATAAAAAAAGAGTCCTCCCTTTATGGGAGGTTACAACTTTCTTTCAAGGAAGAGCTTATCAGATTAGGTAGCCTACAGGACTCTTTGGTGATGTTTGGATTAGATTTTATTAACCAAAAATCAATTCTAATAAAATAGCCCAAAAATCAGTGGCCATATAGCCCACTAATAGTTGTCAAAAATCAGTCAGTTTCTCTCATCCAAAGCACTGTTGTGTCAATGTGAAAAGTTGTCTCAATTTGTATAGAAGAGTACATAACTTTTCAAATCCGGTTTTGTAATAAGTGACACCCTCGTACCCTTCCTCTCAGATAAGAGTTGCATCTGTAAGGCCACAGCTCTCCTCCTTTTTATCTTAACCCGATGTAAGGGCAAAGCTCTTCAAATGAGGTGCCGCTAACCACGACTGCTCTCCTAGTTTTTTCTCTCAAATTACCACATGTCCACACACGTCCTAAAATTGACATCACATAAACACTCTGTATTACTTTTTTCTTTAATAAGTTGTTATTTTGGTCAAACACATTAACACACACTATACTCTACACACCCATGACCAACCTTTTTTGTCAAAGCATACTATCAAGAATAGGTGATAACAGCAGGCCCCAGGAGTCGTTATCTGCTCAAACACATCAAGATCACCAAGATACAAATCTCATCACTTCAGGTCACCATTGATACAAAAAATTTATAAAGTTAATAATAAGAAGAAGAAATGTGCAAGAAGAAAGAGAGGCTCATCAATAATGCTATTAGATTTATCTTACACCCTGCATTGCAATAAATTAGAGTTTTGCACAGAGAGAGAGAGAGAGAGTATTAGATTTATCTTACACCCTGCATTGCAATAAATTAGAGTTTTGCACAGAGAGAGAGAGAGGTAGGTCAGTACCGGTTCTCCAGCAAGGGGTATCCTCTCGTACTTTCCTCTTTTGCTAATCAAAAGGGTTTAATAGAACATGAAGGGTTGTGCTGCTTTGAAAGGTTGCAATGGATTAGGGAACCATGACAACGATTCCGATTGATACACCCATATGCAAACTCACTTGCACCCTCTTCGTTTGCGGTGCAATATAACAATCAACCATTACAGATGTCATTCAAATATTTATAGTATTCACGAGCTAATTTACATATCAAAGTCTCATTTTCGTTTTAATTAAAATTAACATCCTAATTATAATATTCTTCATTAATGATAATTTTCATGAATTTTGAACATAAAATTAAACTCACGTGTCAATACAGTATCCCAATTATTCATCCATTCAATTTACATCAATTCATCACATTCTCCTCATAAATCCACACATTTCAATAAATTTTCTCAATCCCCTTGTTGAATCATAATTAATTTTAATAGGATTCTTCACAGCCTAATTTAGTAAATTCATAGTTAATAAGAGAGATATCTAAATATAGTTCTTCACATCCTATTTTAACAAATCTATCAATAATAATAAAGAAATCATGATACGGTTCTTCTTATCATATTTTAGCAATTCCATCAATAATAATGTAGAAATCCAAATACGGTTTTTCACATCCTATTTTAACAAATCTATCAATAATAATGTAAAAATCAAAATATGGTTATTCACATCTTATTTTAACAAATCTATCAATAATAATATAAAAATTATAATATGGTTCTTCATATCCTATTTTAACAAGTCTATCAATAATAATATAGAAATCGTAAACATGTTCATAGATCCTACATATTCTTACATCTTTACTTAGGTTTACTCTCTTTTTATTCATTCTTTTAGGTTAATATTCAAAATATGGAATACTAGATATGTTATTCACCTCCCTTGATCGTCTCCCTACGATCTATCGCTTGCGAATGGAGCTCAATCTAAATCCCCACGTCTCCCTCTTTCTTCTTTAGTTGAATCATTAAAATCTATAGGTTTTTCCCTATTTGGATTTCTCAAAATACTCTATTCTCTCTCTTTTTGATGTTTATGAGATTCTAAGGAACCTAATTAACGAGTTAAGGAGATGTTTATAGAGTTGGAAACCCTAGGGAAGGTAAAAAAGGTCAAAAATCACGTTTTTCCGGAAAAATTCCCGTTCTGGGCGATCGGTCGCCCTCCTTTTTTTTTTTTTCGAAACTCTTCTTCAGTATTTTGGCCGTAACTTTTGACTCGGTTATCAAAATTGGCCAATTCAACTTGTGTTGGACTTGTCATTCAAAGGGGAACAACTTTGATGTGTTGCAAAATTTCTAAATCTTCTTTATTCATGGACCAAAATGCCCCTAAAACTAACTAGTCTGCAATGGGTTGCGACAGCCCAGATTTGCAGCATACCCGGTTTCAGAAATATTACTTTTAACATAACTCCAACTAAGAATCTAGAAAAATGGTAAACATGAACCTTGAAGAGGATTCTAATACCTTTCCAAAAATTTAAGAATTACTCGATTCCGATTTGCGGCGATAAAACTATGGTTTCTTGAAGTTGAGAGTATGTTAAGACATCTTTTTTTTTTAATTCATCTTTTAGGAACGCATGCGTTTAAAATCGGGCACATATTTCAAGAATTCATGTAAATGGCACGAATGCCGAGGAACTAAATTTTGGGTCTCTACAAAAATTATACCCACATAATTTAAAAAATTACAATTTTTTTGGGGGGGTGGAGGCTCCCTGACTCTACTTCTATTAATTGTTGAAACAATGATCTTGATTTTATCTCATCCAAACGCATTTATGTTCTCCATGAATGATTCTGACTAAGTGATACCAAACGGGTTCTCAGCACAGAAATGCTATTGAAAATCCAGATCGTTTTGCTTTCGGAATTACTAAATCACCAGGAATGATGTCAAACGTTTGATTCTCTTGTTCCAAAAAATAATCAATTCTTAATAGTTGAAAATAATCACCTCTTCTATTGGCGAGGAGCGAACTATTGCTCCTCGCTCTCACAAAGCCAACTGAATTGACATGAACTCTAGTTATGTAGAGTCCCGGATTTCATTAACACTGTTCAAGTGAATAGTGTCTATGAATAGTGCCTGTAAAAGCCTGAAGGTCTTCCTCCTTCTATTTTGATATATGATGAATGAAAATGAGGTTTTTGTATCAAAACAAATTGTTAATTATGTTTGTGAAGTGTCCTAAGAGGGTTAAGCAAAGAGTGGAAACACTAAGTATTTGAAATGTGGGAAAATGGCCAAAATAGGCCAAATTAGCAAAACTAGTCGACTGGTCAAGAAAACCAGTTGATTGGTTTGGCTATGAGATTTTTAAAGTTTATGTTTCAAAACCAGGCGACTGATTTTTGGACAACCTCAAAACCAGTCGACTGATTTTGCTTTCAAATGTCCAAAAACAGTAAACCGACCTTCTGGATATTTTTAAAGGGCCTTTTAGGGTTTTGAAAGCCCTTTGCCTATAAAAAGAAGGGGATTTTGTGGGTAAGGGTTTACCAAACCCTAAGAATAGATTTGAGAGAGATTTTGAGAGAGAAGAAGAGGCAGAAAGCTAGGGGTTGCTGAGGTGTCTTCCAAGATCAAGATTGAAGTTTGATCCTTGCTTTCGAAGTCCAATCCTCGCTTCTCAATTGTTATAAAGCACTTAGATCAAATGAATTTGATCTAGAAAAGGTAGATACACTCTATTATGTAATTTATGTTATATTTCCTATTGAAAAACCAACATAAACCATGTATTTTGAATGAGAAATTAAACAAATGATACCTGATTGGTGAAAGGCAATATCCATGATGAGAAGGGCAAAGTGGGTGTTACAATAAATCAAATATGGGAAAAATAACCCCAAACTTCGTCCAAACTACACCTGGCAGTGTTAGTACAATACAAAAGTATAAAATATATGCAAATAGTCAATATCTATATATCAAAAAGAAAGAGTTTTGCATCACCGGGTACATAAGTGTGTAGACAAGTAACTGATTAACTTAAACAACTAAAAGACTGGAGCAAAACTCCATACATCTGACTCAAGAAAATATAAAATAAACAACTAAAAGATTGGAGCTGAACTCCGTACATTTGACGTAAGAAAATATAAAATCCTAACTAAGGACTGGAAGCGTTGTCTATTGAGGAGGAGGAAGAGGAAACTGGGCATCGAATACAAGCCGCATCATTTGATTCATATCGAAACTGCTAGATCTACTGGGCACGAAATGCATCATCACAAATCCACCTTTCAATTTTCTGATCTCGAAAACTAAGAAACTCAACTTGATGCTACTGGATGATCTGTCAACTCTCAAACCGGTACTGCTGTTGGGCCTCCCACCGCTGATCCTGAATAGTCTAGTAGGCGCAAACTCCTAGCGGGTCATATAAATCGGGCCATTTGGCTGATTGATAGGTGCTAATTGTTACACATTTGTACACCTTAAATTGCATTTGTTAATCTCTTTTAGCCAATTTATCCATTACGATACCTCACTTGGGTGTGTTTATTGTTTTTAGGTTCATGTGAGGAAAGGAAGACAAAAATAATAATTTACAAGCTTTAAAGTTTCTTGTGAATTGCTACCGAGCAAAGATCTGAACTAAAGAGAAGTTAGAAATGCATAACTCCCTGAACGTAGCTCCGATTTAGGCCCATAATATATCAAATCGACCAGCCCAAAAAGATCTACAACTTTCGTGAAGGAAGTTTGGACAAATTCTATGACCACCAATCGATCGAAGCTCTTTTGGCCAATCGATTAGCAGACGTCGTTTTGAGTATTTGTAAACTCACGAAAATTTGATTTTAGAGCTCGTTTTGGATGTTTCTAAAGTTATACTTCATTGATACTCTCTCTCTATAAAAGAAGAAAGCCTCCTACTATGAAAATGTTCTGAATTTTTGAGATTTGAATGAGAGAATGCTCTAGAGATCTGTGAAAGTTGAAGGATGGATTGCCCACGTTCTTCGTGTTGTTAATTGAAAGCGGTGTTCCTTGCTCTCGCTATGAATTAACTTCTTTTTTTAGGGTTTAGATGAAACTCTAGCAAAGTAATTGTGTCTCTTGTATTTTATTTACGTTTTCTTTCTTGTATAAATAATGATTGTATAATGAGAGGGTTGTTCTTCAACCAATTATTCGAGTTTATACTCAATTTCAATATGATCTTATCATTGTCTTAGGTTTTATTGTGTTGAGATTGAATTCATTCATATCTTCTTTCTGTGATTGTTGGTATGAATTTTATGCAATGGTTTTTACTGTCGATAAATTAAATTATGAGATATTCTATGCCTAGGGAAGACAAGTACCCTAGTTTAGTGTGTATCATTCGTGCTAACCAAAGATAGGATATGCCTAGAGTTGATCCCTCGAATCATTCTTGTTTTGATGAGTTAAGACTTGTAGTCGATCTCGTCCTTATTGTTTATGCTTGAGAAACTTGAATAAATACATGTGGATTTAATTATGAGACTAGTGGTAGATTCGAATGCCCTAAATCTTTTCTCTCTGATATATAACAAAAAATTCTTAATTTAATTAGTTGAAATAGAATCTGTTAGTTTAATTTCTACTCTTAGGTTAAAATCAATCAAATCAATCAATCTTGTTACTCATTGACTTATAAATAATCTTAAGAAAAAGGCAACGAAACCAATGCAGTCCTCTGTGGTTCGACACCCCATACTAATCACTATTCTACGGAATTGTAGCTGCTACGAGGTTTATTTAATTGATGATCACTGATCACTAACTAAATGGATGATTTGTCGGTGGGGCTAGTGACCAGACGAAAGTCTTTCGATCAAGCCATCAAATAATAGTACTGCCCTTCAATAGGGCATTTCTGGATGGAATACAAAGACAGAATGTGCCTAATCCCGATTTCAAAACCATCCCGATTGAAACCCTCTACCTTGGTCGCTAAATGGAAAAAGTTAGGATGCATTTTCCGAGGAGCAAGCCTCACTTCGGATAGGAAAGTCCCGACCAGACAAGGGAAAGCAAAGGCCATTCTCTAGTTGACTGATATACACCCGGGTGCTTACTTCGGGGGGAACGAAGGGCAACAGGCGTATACTCCAAATCAACTAGAACCCCCTCTGGAATCTAGAATTTCTTCCAAACCCTATGAAGGAATATTCCCTGTTCCTATCAACGCTCGAAGACGCAAGATTTTCGTCACCTTCTAGAGAAGATACATATGCTCCTGACATACTTGAAAGACTAGATTACTGAGAAAGATAGGGAAGAAGTTAAGTAGGAGATGAAACATGCTAGGCACGAACGAGCAAGAAAAAAGTTCAGAGCGTCAAGCAAACATTGAAGAGATGTGCTAACTCCCGCCCTTTTTGGCGAACTAAAAAAAGTTTCCCACAACAGACCTCATACATTGGATTAATCGGGGGCAGGATCGTCAATACGAGAAAGTCATTGAAATGTCAATAATCACATCCTGTCAGGTGAAACGATGAAGTCAGTTTCGGCGCACTAAATGCGAACAGAGCACGAGGCCTCCAAATACAAAGAAAGGCGCGTCATGTGTGCCGCTAGCTGGATAACGTCTTAAAGGACAGTTATACTTCTCAGAACCTCAAGAAAACCTCGAGGCCCTGAGAAAATGACATTTGTAAGAATAAAAGTTGGTAAATACATGCATCAGAACAACTATTAGCACCAACGGCCCAAATCACATCAAGATTTGCGTCTAAATCAATCTACCTGACCTCGACACCCACTTCGGGTCTGGGGCGAAAGACGTATCGGAATGCATACCCCCCGACATAGACCCCAGCTCGGAGATTCCGTAATAAAAGAGAACATGGTCATTAAGTTACCTACGCAACAGTGTGGATCATTTTGATCCCGAAAGATCCTGAACCCGATCAAGGTAATCTTCTTCACAAATAGGAAACCGGATCTACCACCCTATTGGCAGGATAATTACGTGAATAAAAAGACTTCTATTCCAGGATGAAGAAGAGGGGGAAAGGTAACTAGTCAGCCCTAATTTGTTTCCTATAAATATTGTAAAGTCTAGTTTTAGATTGGTAATTATGTTAGACAAACTATGGTTAAAGGGTGTCTTAGTCCAAGAAGCTTCAACCACTAAAAGTCAAGTGAAGACTAAGACAAAATTGTTGTTCATGTGCTGCAAACGTGCCTAAGAATGATAAGTAACTTATGCTCCGTTTGTTTTCAGGTAAAATAGGGGAAAACAAATGAATTCCACGGAAAATATCATTTTTCAAGTGTACTTTCTTTAGGACAACTGACATTTTCTATGAAATTTATTTTTCCTCTATTTTACTTCAAAACAAAAGGAGTATTAGATGAAATCTATTCTAGAAGGAATTGACTAAGACAATGTCTGATGAACACTAGAAAACCATAGAAGGGATCCACACTCTCCCGCACTCAAGGTTATTGAGTATTCATATCTCTAAACCCAAAAGACCTCTGCTTTCTATCCCCTTTTCATGATCCCTATATTGACTTAATCGCCGGATTATATTTGTAGACCATCCTGCCCTTTCATTCTAGAAGATTGGAGGTGTAGTAGTTGTTAGGAGAATTACACGTGATATCAAGGTTAACAGTAGGTATTTTTCTACTTGGCTGTTACTGGATTGTGTGGTTCCAGGTGGACAGAGGTGTTCATCTAAGTTAAGCTCTACTTATGCATGATAAATGGCTTGAGGAGAAGGGGATTAAATACACCAACTTTGCTGTGGTGACATGGTCGAACTGGGATTGTGATGTTGGAATCTGAGTGCTGATTCAAGAGGATCTGGAAACCATCTTATTTCAATCGGTAAATGATCTGAATAGCAGTTTTAACTAGAATCTTTTGCCCCATGAACTGATTTTTATCTAGTTTGTGAATGGTTGCATTGATATAAACCTCATCAAAGCCATGAAAGACTTCCGAGTGGATTTATTTTTCTTTCTTGGACTTCTTTGGCCAGGTGGATCAACTTAAAAGGGCATGGTTGTATTGATATAAACCTAATCAAAGCCATGAAAGACTTCTGGGTGGATTTATTTTTCTCTTTTGGACTTCTTTGCCAGGTGGATCAACTTAAAAGGGCATAGGATTGTCTCTGGCAGACGTCTAGAACAATGGTCTCGGGCTTCCACTCTTCATCCCACATGTGGCGATAAAAGGGGAGAGAAATAGAAGTAGGGAGAAGTCAAAAACATGAGAGAATGAAAATGACTTCTCATCATTTTATTGCCAAATGTCGGATGAAGAGTGGAAGCCTGAGACCATTGTTTCTGACATCTGCTAGAGACAATCCCATGCCACTTAAAAGTTCCATTCCATGAGGTATTTGGTGATGTCAGATGCAAACTAAAGGAGGCAAAAAAAAAAGGGGGAGGTGCTACGAGCACAACATTATTTTTTGACTGTACACCATTAGTAAAAATTACTATTAAACTCAAATTTTTTAAACACCATTTTCTTCTTCTCCGTTGTCTCTGGCAAAAGATTCCGGCCATCATCTTATTGCCCTGCGTCCCAACCAATTGAGATGTCTTTCAGGGGTCCTCATTGTTATAATGACAACAGGTTCAAGATTTGTCAACAGCGAATTAAGGAGGTCATCCTTATCTCCCATGGTTGTTGCTTTGCATGTATCCCAAACAAAGGCATTTCAATTGATTTACCAGATTGCATTGCTATATAACTAATCTAAAGCATTTCAATGAGTGATGCCAAGGATTGTTCACCCTCGCAAAAGAGAGTGATGAACTCTAAGAGACTAAATGCTTTGGTCATCAACAACAAAGATGTCCATTTTTTTTTTCACGTAAGTAGCCAGTGTATTTATCCAACATAAAGAGTCAAAAGATGGTGTACTAAGGAATTGGACTACTGAATAGAATACTACTACCTTGGTAACTCACAAGCAATTACCTACTCATTTGAGGTATTGCTTATCGGGTCTTCCATACGTTTGAGAGTCGAACTCAAAATCTATGAAGAGGCTGCTCGAAGAATCATACAGAAGATACAAATCGTCGTCTAATACCCATTTCCCTTAAAACAAATTACATCCACCACTTATTTTCTACCTTTCAAACTGCGACATAGAGAACCAGAATTAAAAATAAAGATGACCGGAATCTTTTGCCGGAGACAATAGAGAAAAAAAAAAGTTTTTTAAAAGTTGGTGTTTAATAGTAATTTTTGCTAATGGTGTACAATAAAAAACTAATGGTGTGCTTGTACCACCCAAAAAAAAAAATGGAGGCGGTCCAACTGGCAGGTCTGGTATGGGGGCCAGGGCCTCTGAATTTTTTTTAAACATAATAACAATTTCTGTAGTACTAATGGGGGGGGGGGGGGGGGGGGGCGTAGCCTGGAAGAGGGGTAGAGCCCAAGGGGACCCCTAACCTATTGAGAAAAAATATATTCCTTACAAACGGATAATGACTAATTAATGAACTTGGCCCTCAAAATTTTTGTTTTTGAGAATCCTGACGCCAGGAACACTGCCCACCTGCTCATAGGCTTTAGGAATTCCATAACCAACTAAGGGTGTGTTTGGAAACTCTACTCACATATAATAAGCTCTTAAAAATAAATTCTAAAGAATAAGCTCTAAAGTTTTAGACCCAAAAAATAAATTACCTATGTGCTACTTATTTGTTTAAAAGTTTTTCCTCTACTTTTAAAGTTTCTAGAGGTCTAATAAGTCTCTTATCAAACATTCTAAAACTCAAATAAGCTCTAAAACCCAAATAAGCTCTTATTATTTAGAGTTACCAAACATCACCTAACTTATGTGGCAGTCTTACAAATCATCCATTAACATGGCAGCAGTCCCCAGAGTGCCAATCGGTACTCACCCACCACCCCCAGAAGCTGAAGTAGCCGTTGATGCTCCTATTGTAGTTCCACCCTGACAATGGCAAGGAGCGGCGCATGTGCTGCTACTGTGGGGGGTGAAAAGTTCCGGGAGCCAAGTGTCACTGTCAAAAGTTGTCAAGTACTTCCATGACCGTGATACGGGGCCGAGATGGCCTGAGCATGGGCAAAGGATGCCAATGCGGTGCTTAGGAGACAGGCGAGGCACTATGCAAGCGATAGCGTAGCGTGGTGCAAAGTTGGTGCCTTAGTGTTGGGTACCGAAGTGAAGGGACACGGAGGTGTCTTGATGTTGTGTGCGAGGTACTATGGTTTGGGTGAAGTGCACATGAAGAGTTATGGAGTGAAGCTTGAGTTTGGTGCTTGGTCGGACACATGTGGGCGAGTGTTGTGGGGCCCACATGGTATGTTGGAAGTAGCGCCGATAGTACCTTCATTCGAAGAGAAAGTTAATACGAGTTTAATGGTACAGACGGTTTGTGGATATCCAGGGTACTGTTCCGTAAAAGACCAGTATGACTCCACCGGCAATGGTGATGTTTCCTTCTGGTAGAGGGTGAAAGGTTTATCATCCACCTTGAGGAGAAGGGTGTAGCTCTCCCTTCCCTTGTGGCACATCTGGGGCCACCTAATGAGCAACCCCAAAGGAGTTGGGGGCGGGCTCTAGGATCCTGAAGGGGATCTTGGAGTCTCCTTGGATGGTTGTTGGAGCATCCAAGGACGGTGCAAAGGAGACGGACTTCCTAGCACTGCGCAAGAGTCTTCGGGCAAGAGGTTTCATCCTAGTATGGCCTTTAAGTGTGCGGTATGCATCATGGTCGTCTAGGAGGGACGCGAGGTATGGTTGGGATACTCGGTCAGAGGACCGAGGATTGTGTTGTGGGCGTTCTGTCCTCAATGATCGGTAAACGGGGCAGTGATGCTCCTATGCTATCCGCGATGCGTGGAGGATGACCGATAGTCGTGTTCGAGAGTATCGGGCCGTGTTGGATGTTCGGCTTGATCGGGGAACCTTAGCATCATGAGAGATGCGTGAGACGGAACCTCGGTGACGCGGGAACCTTATGTGTTGGACGAGTGTCATGCGCGACACGATGAAGTGATGCATAAGCCAGCTGAGTATAGCTTAGCTGATGGGACTCGGTAGCGGGTCGTACCTTGTCGTAGCATTGTAGCACGAGACATTGGGTCGGTTCAATGGATGGATAGTGTAATGGTGTAAGGCTGGCCAAGATCATGGGATGATCGAGGCGCCGCACGGTTGTTCCGCAAAATCAAAAAGTTGACCGTGACACAGGGCCGAAGCTTGGGAGTATCTTCTTTGGGTGTAGGAACTGGACCACTACCAGAGGTGCATTATGCCCTTATTTTTGAATGGGCTTCTTCCTGACTTAAGAAAAAGGAGTTAATACCATCTTGATCATATCTTAAGCTAGGTCAGGATGATCTCTTCTGTAAAAATGAAGAGAAAAATAAGAAAAAAAAAAGGAAAAAGAGATGATGTTGGTCTCCTATGGAAGCCAATAATCCTTTGCTGCTTTGTGGGGGTGCTGCTTCTTAAAAAATACATATATTAGTCTGCTCATTGCCCTCTAAGAAGTCTTCTAGGGAAAGGGGAGTTCTAACTTGTAAGACTGACTTTCTTAGGTGGTTTTTGGATAGACTTCCCCCCCCCCCCCCCTCCCCCCACCGACTTCTATAACTTCTGAGTCTGGGAAAGTCAAAAGTTAGGCATTAGGGTGTTTGGTTTGCTAATGTTATTTTGACTTCCCACTTTTTTTTTTGGATGTCTTCAGCTTACTCCACCATTACGTCATCCCACTCAATCACCCTATATATAAAATAAAAAGGAAATGGAAAACGGACCCAGGGTTAGCTTAGAAGCTTACCCCAGTGACCTCATTGGTCCAACCCTCTTTTTTACCATCCACTACAGTTAGCCCCTTAGAGTCAAGCAATCTAACCATGATTTTTAGAAAAAACAAAAATACTTATTTTAATTTAATTAAGCCTAACAATGGACACTGCGGTCAGCTTAGAAGAGGACCCAGGTTCCACTTCTCAGTCCTCTATATAAAAGCTAGACTTTACCTTTTTGGTAGGATATCTCTTACAAATATCCCCAATAACTCCCTTTGAAAAGGGAGAGTTGTTTCTTGTTTTTTGTTTACATTACACCCCCGCCTCTTGCCTGAGTGGTAGGGGTGTGGCCTCCCATGGAGGACGTCTAGGGATCTAATCCCACCCGGGCATGAGTTGCAAGAGCTCCACTACCCAAGCTAACTTCTAACCATCTGACTCTACTAATGTAGGTAAATGATATCTCTCATCAAAAAAAAAAAGGGAGTGTTTTTTTGGGTTGTCAAATTTTCATTTATTTGATCCTACCGGTTTCAGTTCACTTCTTGAGAATGGATCACAGTCAATTGCAATTGCAATTGAACTTAGAGAGAGTTCAATCACACTCACAAGTCAACACATGTCCCTTTTAACCTCTTCACTTCTTGAAAACAGATACAATCAAGATACAATCAATTGCAATTGAATTCAGGGAGAGTTCAATTGCACCCACAAGTTAACACATCCTTTTTTAACCCCTATTAATTATGGTTAAGATTTACTAATCTTTAGGTTCCTCTATTAACTATGGTTAAGATTTACTAACTCTTGGGTTTCAACAATACTATCTAGGTTTAAAAAAAACATATTTAAAATTAACCTTAAAGGGTTAGTAAATCCTAGCCACAATGAGGTCTCAGTTCAATCGCAATTGCATGTGATCCGATCTCTCACTTCACCTAAAGATTCTTCATTGAGATTGGATCACAGTCAATTGCAATTGAACTTGGGGAGAGTTCAATCGCACCCACAATTATGTGGCTTCTCTCAAGTGAGAGGTCTTGGGATCTAATCCCATGAGCGATGAGTTGCAAGAGCTCCAATCCTCAAGCTAACCACTGAGCACAAATCGTAGGTAAATGATATCCGCACAAAAAAAAAAAACCTTTAAAAATACTTTCTCACAAGTGCAAACCAAATACAAATTTGACTTTTGAATTTTTAAAAGTCACTTTTCAAATGTGCAAACCAAACACAATTTCATCCACCAAATGACTTTGTCAACTTCCTCAGAAATTACTTCCTGCGAATTTACGTCCTGCGAAGTAACTCCTGAAAACAATAATTTGGGTAATCTCTCTCAAGCTGTCAGGATCATGTAAACCTTATTAGGTGCACCTTTGGACATTTACAATAATTTTCCAGAGTCTTAAGGTGTATAACCGGTTATGCTTTACAATAATCACCCCTAGCAAGATATATTCCGATCATAAGTGATTAAGTTTCAAATAAGTGCTTATGTCAATCTGAACCAAATGTGCCCTTAGACTTAAGAGTCTGCAATGGAATGATCTTAGTAGAGCAATTATCTGCCCAAGGACTACCATGATCTTCATTTGGTTGCATTTCTTAAAAACATTTCAGGGCCATTCAAATTCATTCTTGGCTTGGTCTTTGAGATAGGGGAAGCACCTACAACCAAACACTTAGAGAGGAGTTGTTAGGGGTCTTATCCATGTAGAGCAGGTTAAAAGGGGTCTCCATGCGTAGAGTGGAAGATGAGAATCTGTTGAGTAGAAATACTGTTTCCAAACATCATTCATAACACAAGCTCTCTAAACAATTGGCTCGTGAATTCATGTTATGAAAGATAGTTGAGAAACTCAGGCCCCATTTTGTTGCACTTCCATTTTCTGTTTTTAAAAACAAAAATTTGAAATTTTTTTTTAAAAAAAAATGGAGAACATGGACCCACCACCATCCACCCATCCACCACTACCACTACCACTACCACTACCACTACCACTACCACCACCACCACCACCACCACACTATTACCCACAACCACACTATTACCCACAACCACAATGCCACCACCCCCCACTACACACCTCCACACCACCACCACCACCACCCACTACGGACCTCCACACCACCACACTACGCTACCCACCACCACCACACACCACCACCACCATGAATTCAAATTATTTAATCATATTTACCAAATGCGATTTTTTGTTTTTCTTTTAAAAAACAGTAAGTAATGCCAAACGTGTTTCTTACTTAAAAAAAAATTGAAAGCAAAAAGTCATTTCTAATTTTTAGAAGGAAAATAATCACTCCCTCGGTCGGTGATGTGAGGAGGGGTGTCTTGGGTCCCCTTTTCATGCCACATGTCCACCTTTAAACTCCTTCTAACTGTGGTTAAGGTTCACTAACTCCTAAGGTTCACCCTTCTACCCTTTATTTTTTGAAAAATAAAATAGAAAAAAGTTAACTATAGGGTTAAAATTTAACCTGAGTTCATGGTAGGTTACTTTGTGAGAGCGAGGAGCAATAGTTCGGTCCTCGCCAGTGGAGCGAACAACTGCTCTTTTTAAAAACAGAAAAACGGAAGTGTATCAAAACGGCCCCTCAGTTTTCCAAATTCCCCTTCACTGCATTGAAAATTTTCAATTTTTCTTGTTAAAACAACTTTTCGCCATTATTCACCTGAAGGTAGTAAAAATTTGTAAATTTGATTTGCGAAGAAGAGAGTACATTCATGTGTAACGAGAGTAATTACAAACACACTAGATGAGAAGTCACAAATATAGGATTTTTCATCTGACATTATAAATTTCGAGTAAGTTTAGGAACAAGTAAAACATTATCAAGCAGGATTATCTTAGACCCAGCAGAAATTACAGCTGTGTTAACATGAGATATTTCTACGGCTTCCCTGTATCAATAATAATATTATCATCTCCTTCACATGGTCTAAGAGAAGTGAAGATACCTGAATCATACTCATAGGTACCGGTGAACTCACACCTGTTTCGTTACCAGTGCCTGAGATATGCATTCGGGTTGATAGGCATGATTGATAAACTTGAGCACTGAAGGTATGAATAGTCAAAAAGTCCACAAATATTGTTGTTGCTCGTTGCCTCCATTATCTTGTAGTACATACATTACCACAGTTTTGTCCAGCTTGGGTGAAGCCACACTCATTAAAGCACTGATTTCCTCCGGCTTGATGTCTCTGTCCTTGTCCTTGATTACTGTTGGAATTTCCATTGTTGAGGTAATTTAACATATTTAGGTTTGGATTCATTACTATCCCCCAGAATATGATCAACAAGATCAATATTCTCGATCAATGGCAGTATCCACTCATTCCAGAGTAGATAACTTCAGA
Source organism: Tetracentron sinense (assembly GCA_015143295.1). Taxonomy (NCBI): domain Eukaryota; kingdom Viridiplantae; phylum Streptophyta; class Magnoliopsida; order Trochodendrales; family Trochodendraceae; genus Tetracentron; species Tetracentron sinense. The sequence goes on along the minus strand of JABCRI010001125.1, from coordinate 269,083 downwards.
ATGTTAACTTTAGAAATACCATGGATATGATCTTGGCCAAGGTCTGAAGAGTCAAACCTCCACTTGATGAAATGATAACATCGTTCAGAGAGAGAAGACATCGGGTAATACTACCACAATACCATGTGCTATAGTTCTTATACCATAATACAACAAAATAAAATATTTAAAGACTACAGACACATGAAATGCATCGTCTAAAAGTTAGGTCTTCGCACTTTAGGCTCCTTTTGCTTGGCAAGAAAAGGAAAATGAAGAAAATAATAAAGGAATTTTATTCAAAATTTCCTTTAGTTTCTAACATTTTTCATGCTAACTGAACGGAGTCCAGGTTGGTAGTTTTTGGAATTTAATGTAACTTGGTGTTAAAAATTAGGTGTGTAATGGGTGGAGTTAGATTGAATTCAGTTCGGGACATTTCAGTTTCAGTATAAATATTCTCGACTCAAACCCAACACATTTATAAACGGGTCGAAAAGGGCAAGCAAACCTGAGCCCAACCAAATAAGGAGCGGGGAATGCTAGCCCCAATCGCGTCAACCATTAATCGTCCAATAAAGAATAAAGAGGAAAGTAGGAAACATTTTTTGGTGGGGCCAATTCCAAAATGTTTGAATTTTCTCCTTTATGGGGCGATTAATAATTGACGTGATTGAGGCTAACACTCCTCAACTTGAACTCGCTCGCCAAGCCATTTAAAATGAATAAATAGTAAATAAAGTAATAAATTAATTTAAATTATATATTTATTAAAATATGAACTAAGCATTAAGAACCTTGGGGTCGGGAAGCCCAACCAAACATTCTTATGTTGGGCCTCACCATCTTAACTCTACTCAAGCCTTTCCCAAACTCGTGGCCGTCAATCCTCCCAACAGCTCTCTTTGACGTCTAGCCACCATCCAATTTGAATCCGTCCTTGTTCGAAGCATAATCTAAAGCTGACCAAGATCAAGTAATCCTCTCTCTCTCTCTCTCTCTCTCTCTCACACACACACACACACACACACACACACACTTGAACTACGAAAAGCTCCAATAATCATCTCTCTCACTCATCTCTCAAACAACTTCTCGCCCCCTTGTCTAGAAAATCACTTCTATGGCCTAAATACACAAAAACCATTTTAAGGGCGACATAAAAATAAACTCTCCTTTTATTTTCTCACAGTTTCTTTCTCAAACCCATTTTGTCGGTAACATAATTGATCCTTGCGATCGGTTTGGTTGCCGAGAAAATCTGAAAAAGTAGAGAAAAGGAAGGAAAAGAAACCTTCTAATTTTCTATCATTTGGTTGTCTAAAAAGTTAAGAGGAAATTGTTGAGAAAGTAATTTTCTATTGTTTGGTTGTTGAGAAAATATGTGAAAATAGCCTATTTATTATTTCTATCATGACTATATTTCTTAAACACGAAATTAAATAATCACAATCATTATAAGTTTGCTTCGTACATCTTCATAGAATATTATTAGTGTTCAAGAAGATCGACACATTTTGAATATTATTTTCTATTGTGTCTACTACATCAACACTTTTAATATACACGCCTTAAAATTATCTTTATACAACACAACAAAAATAACTAGCCTAAACAAACAAGAAAAACAACCTACTAATATACACGATGAAACATAGCCCTAGGAATAGATATAGCAAGAAAGCACAACCTGGATAAGGCAGGAAAAGGACTAAGTGAAGTCCTTGAGTTCTTCCTTCCTTATATAAATGGTTTTAATATTTTGATTGACCCTGTAGTCCTTAACTATATTATGTGAGCTTTCAGGCTTTGCCCTTTTGCCTATTTCTCCTGATCCTCCTCTTCAAGGCTGAGTCCTAGAGGTATTATGGGCATATTGGTTCTCCATGTTACCTCCACCATTTCCAGTGCATGTAGTAGTGCCCAGACCATGCCTATTTCTAGAGAGTTGAGCAATCCTCATTACTTCTTCACTCAAACTCCTAGACCTCAATTTGCCTTTGGAGAATCCCTTGAATGTTCTGATTTTGGTTCATAGAACCTTGACAGGGAATTCTCCTAAGTGTAGGACAACGAGGTTTGGTGTGATCCTTCCACTCCACAAAGATAACATGTAGGAAAAAATCGAGAAGGGTCCTTTCTAACAACAGGAGGTTGTTGATGCACTATGGGCTTAGTGCCAAAAGTGGTAGGCTTAGTGCCTGGGGAGACAAGGGCTTCTAATTCAATAGAATATCCGAGACCATTCACATTTCTATAATTCTTCCCCATACACACTACTTCATCCAAAATTTCAGTACTGTTGAAAAACCTTAGCTCTCAAAAGTTCTGTCACTTTCTTTATCAGACATGTCTCTTGTCTTCAAGACATCTATGGAACTCTTTCTCAAGGAATCCCACCTTGTCATTGAGAGAAGCCTTTTCAGACTCAAGCTTTCAACTCCTCTGCTTCTAGTTTAATGACATCACTTTCCTTTTTAGCTGATTTTACCTTTTTGGCCAAGAAATTTTTTGCCATCTTCAACTTCAAGCTTTCCACATACAACTCTTCATAAGTTGTCTTGACTCTTGAGGTCTCCCTCATTCTCCAATTCACTTTGACTCTCCTCCTTCCTTACTCTTGTCAAACTTTAGACAATCATTGCCTTCGTCACTCCCACTCACAATTGGAGAAGAATCTTCAATCCTAATGGAAGTGGCAGCGAAAGTCCTTTAATTCCAAGCCTCCTTATCAGCTATCTGACTTTTTAGATTCAGATTTACTGTCACTCCACGTAGTATCCATCGCCTTCATTTTCCATTTTTCTCGTTGGGACAATCAGGCGAGATGTGGCCGTAGCTATGTCATTCATAGCATTGAACGCTTTGGGTTTGGGATTTTTTGTCCGCACTTTTAGGGTCTTTCTTTTCTTCCCAGTACTTGTACCTAGGCTTTTCAAGTGCTTAAGATTAAACCTTTTATTCGTCTTAAGAAATTTTCTAAATTTCTTTAGCGTAAAAGTCATCGAAGGTTTCATTATCATCCATCTTCAAACTCTCAAACCTAGAAGCATTTGAAATTTAAAAAATCTTCATAGTTGTGGTCCCTTCATGGGTGATTTCAAGAATGTCCTATGCTTCATTCGATATGTCACACTAAGAGATTCTCCAAAATTCTTCGGATGTGACAACATTAAAAATGACATTTAGACCATTTGTATTCTACCAACAACTCTCAAATTCATCTCAAGTCAATTCACCGGAAGGTTTTACGATGGGATGTTCCTCTACAACTTTGGTGGGATATTTTCACCTTTTTCTATATGGTCATCCACCCTCTCGTCCAGGGATTTGAGAAACAGTCTCATTTGAGCTTTCCAATAAGCATAGTTGTTCTCATCGAACAACAAATGACGAGATATGGATCCACCATCTCTTACTGAATTCATAATTCGGGGATTTTGCCTAAGATCACACTTCGGGTAGTTAGCCTTAGAAGTGAACCTGCTTTGATACCAATTGAAATTCCTTTTACTATGAGATCACAAGACTTAGATGGGGGGGGGGGGGGTAAATAGGAATAGGTCTACTAAAAATTATCTACCATTAGATTAGGTTAAATTATAGACAATTCACACACCATAGAACACATAGATTTTTACGTCAAAACTATTTTGGGAAAAACCATAGGACCTCGTCCATCAAAAGTGATCACTATCAGAAAAACAACACAAATTACAATGAACCTCACCCAACCGGACTGGCGGACTCAACACAACAATCCTTGGTACAACTTCTTCACGTTTGTAAACGACAAACCCGCAAGTTCGATCTCCACCGCAGCGGCTTCGGCTCCTCACCGGCCAAGCTTTCTCAAAGGTCTCGTCGTCCACGATCCAACATGGTATCTCCGTCTATGACGACTTTAGCTCACGCCAACCCCTACTCAAAATATTTGAGCTTTAGTGTTTGAAAGGTTTAACAACCTCTATAGGGATTTCAATCCAATGGGAAATCACAGCAAGCAACGATATGAACAATTGAACTAAGCTTGCAACTCTAGAGATTGAGAGGAGAATTAATGGGTCTCAACTGAGAGGTGTGGGAAATCCTAGAGCTCTAAAAGCTATCTAAATTCTCTCAAAAATATAATCTTAAAACCTCTAATTCTTTTAAGAAAACAATTAAAATATATAGGTAACCCAAAAGATAGAGTCTAGAAGTTACTAAATAAATTGTCTTTGCGCTACTCACTCGAGCTAATACTATCTCGCTCAAGCGAGATGGTTACTGGAATTGTTTATGCAATTGCACTGTCACAACCCGAGACTACTTCGCTTGAGCCAACCTTCTCTCACTCAAGCGAGATGGCTACTAGAGTTTGCAACAATTGCTCAAAGACTCTGAAACCTCGAGAGTGATTTCACTCTAGCCGGATAGGGCTCGCTCTAGCCAACTTGTCCTCAAATCTGCACTGTGTTCACTTTTGTCCGGAATTCCATAATCACGGTCAAGCCTCTAGTCACCTAAGGTATAGACTAGGCCACTTACCATCCTAAATGCTGAGAACAAACTTTAGGCATCTTGATCTTCAATTGCACTTCTTCAAGCTTTATCTTCATAAACATGATCAACAGGACGGACATGACTCAAGACAACTAATTGACTCAATATTGGCAACAGAATTTAGCCAATCACAAATTTGGACTTTACAAATACTACGACGGTACCATGTGTAATAACTCTGATACCATAAAATAAAACAAAATAATTAAAGACGACTATCTCTCACTAAAACCCGTGAGTGGAGAAAGATGCTTAGAGTATCTTTTATAAAAAGAAGATTATTGGAATTTTAAGCTCCAAAGAAAACTTTGAAATTTTACCCAAAAACAAAAACGAGAATAAACTTGGAAGAATATAATAAGAAAGAAAATTGTACAAAAAAATTTAATATTCTAGTCAATTGGAGAGTTTTCATATGTTGAGAGATCTAAATGCATATCTTCCTTGTCTTCTCTAGATGTGAGCCCATGTAAAGGGAGTGCTAACACCGATCGACTCAACCCCCAATCGCCCCATAAAGAGAAGGTCAAATCACTTTTTGGTAGGGACCACTTCCAAAGGTGATTTGACCTTCTCCTTTATGGGGCGATTAAGCCTTGAGACGATTGGCCCTAACATTTTCCTAGACGGGAATTATTGCTCAACATACTCGTTAAACCATTTCTCTTCCCATCAAGGTTGCCCAACTAGGGTTTATTCTTCTCTCCTTCCATGGTTTAGCTTAATGAATGTTGAAATTCCGTTGAAATCTATGTAGTGGCCTAGATTGTCCATGTTAACAAACAAACAAAAAACTAGATTCTACGTATATAGCTAAATAGTGGTAGACCATATTAATAGTCTCCTAATAAAATTCACACTACATACACTTGAAATATAGTGTATGCAAGTTGGTTCTTCACACTTCGGGCTCCTTTTGGTTAGCAAGCAAAGACAAGAAAGAAAAGGAAAATTAAGAAAATAACAAAGGATATTTTGTAATTTTCTTTCATTTCTTACATTTTCTTGCTAACTAAATGGAGTCTAGGTTGGTAGTTTTGGAAAATTAATGCAACTTAGTGTCAAGAATTAGGGATGTAATGGGTGGAGTTAGATTGAGTTCGGTTCGTATCATTTTAGTTTGTGTATGGATATCCTCCGATCCCAATCCATTTATAGACGAGTTAAAAAGGGTAAACCTGAGCCCAACCAAAGAAGGGACGGAGAATGCTAGCCCCAATCGCATCAACCATTAATTGTCCCATAAAGAGGAAAGTGGAAAACATTTTTTGGTAGGGTCATGTCCAAAATGTTTGAATTTTCTCCTTTATGGGGCGATTAATGGTTGACGCGATTGGGGTTAGCACATCCTAAGGGAACCCTCAATTTGAACTCGCTCGCCACTAACAATTCATCTATTTAACATCAATAAGTCAAAATAGTATACAAGTATACTGCAAAAAAAATTAGTATAACATATAAAATCAAAAGCCAACATGTCAAAATACACCATCAATTCTCTCAACACTCAACACTCAACAGTAACAAAATCTATAATGCCAATTCCGCTATCCTTACAATCTACCACTCAGTCGTTCTTCAAGGAAGACTTTCGCTCTCGTCACATTCTCAACCATGTAATCAAATGATCTCATTATGAAAGAATAATCAACTTCTTCAATCTTTATGATCTCTGCATACAACTGACCATAATTGATATTACTCAGTGTAGTCATCAAGGCATTGTTTGGGCGTCGCCCAAGCCGTTTTGGACCATCATTGTCTAGGCGGCTCTCTAGGCGGGCGAAAATCACTATGTCCTCTTAGCTTTAGCCTATTGACAACATTTACAGCTTATTTAAATAATTATAGCATTTAAGTAAATGAATTTAAGATATTTATATGTAAAGAAGGTTTGCCCCATTTGAATTAAATAAAAATTATCTTAAATCCAAATTTCTGAGGGATAAATAGTCAACTTTTCAGTTCAAGAACAAATATCGCCTTTTAGGGATTAGGTCAAAATTTCAACTTGCAAATGGAAATGCATTTAACAAATCTTAAAATTTCATAAATTTTACTATATCAAAACATTACTAAAACTCAACTAAATCTCATATTTTTGCCTCCAAAAATATTTTCAGGATTAAAAAGTCAACTAACAGTTCAGCAAAAAAAGACTACTACTTGATTTGTTACATTTATCTTGTTCAAGAAATTGAGAGGGAGATCTTGTTACATTTATCTTGTTCCAGACATTGAGAGGGAGATCGGGGCATTGCAATTAAAAATATGTTGAAAACTTCTCAATGATATTCTCATTTCCATTATTGGTGTCAAATTTAACTATAACCACCATTGTGATAGAAAAAAAAGCTTGTTGTTGAGATAAACAAAAAATAAGGTGGGCTATTAAATGTTAATTTGTCTAAATTATTACCAACCTTAGGAGGTTTGAATTGCTAGGTGTATATATTAATATTAAGCATATTTAATATATTATATATATATATTAGCGTGAAGGCACATGGCGTGGCGTTGGGACCTTAAGATGTGTGAGGTGTAAGCCTGAGGCGTGAGGCTACTTTAGCCTCACAAGAAAGCCTTATGTTGCATCTTTTTAACAGATAAATACATAAATATTGTAAAAAGATTCAAAAATAATAATTAAAGGTAATATGTGTGTGTATGCACACGCATTTGTACTATTATATAAATAATTCAGCTATAAAATAAATTCAAATGCAAGAAAAGCTAAAATTTAGATATCTTTTGTGTTCATATATATATTAAAAGACAAATAATGTTCAATCATGTGGTCGGTTTCAGATTCCAACAAACAATTACAAAGTAGTCACTATAAGACAAATGCTACAAATATTTACAATGTCTACTATGGAAATTAGAGTGAAATATACTCGTTTTAAAAAGCCTAAATATGTTAGACATAATAAATCAAGTGTTAATTTAGACTTATAACAAAATGAAAAAATATATAAAATTATTATTTTTTTCTTGATAAAACAAATTATGAGACATAGACCTTATAATTTAATGCTTAGGTATTAGTTATATAACTAGAACCCTATTTTTGATTAATGTATGAGGCACACACCTTAAAAATTATTTAATGTTCAAGTCTCAGTTATGTGGCTAGAACCCTCGTTTTGATTAATGTATAAGGCACATGCTTTAGACATAAAACGAGCCTAACAATTTGAGGAATTAGAGATTTAAGCCTCAAGGTTAAGCCTCTCACACCTTTTAAAACACTGATATATATATATATATATATATATTTTAAAATTTTATTTTTTCATCACCTAGGCATTTCCTAGGCGTTGCTCAGGCATCGCCTCAATGCCTTGACTACATTGATATTACTTTTGTCAAATTACTCAAACCACTCAATCTTCCTTCTAAGTTCTTAAATCTTCTCAGCAAAACATCAAAACTCCGGATCCTCTTGTTATTATGTTTGAGCCTAAAGACGATGGAGCTCGTGAGACAGGCACTAGTTGAGTACAGGTATAGGCTAAATCATCATCTATCTATCTTTCAACCTCTTTATCGAGCGAAATGAACTCCTCAATGTTGTCAAGGTTTCTTTTTTCCTTCTGTCCTAAAACTTTGCGATGTTTCCTTTGGATTATTTGCATCAATCCAGTTGTTTGATCTGTACCAAAAATATAAGCAGCTTATGGTAATTATGGGTAACTTTGTAGCGGAATTGTTTTGCACCTGAGTGCGCCTATTTGTTGACATTGCATACAAACATTGTAACTATAGAGAGTGTATTCATCTTTTCTTCAATTTCTCTAATTCCAAGTGCATTTTTTGGGAAGAAACTTGTAATTGAAACTAAGTTTGTGAATGTGGATTCTTCTGTTACAACTAGTTAATTACTATCTTTATGACTTCATAATCTTTGTACAATATTTCTCCTTCTTGATGAATAGAAGGATTCCTGCCAATATATTTCTCTAAATGATTGTAACAAAAATGCCAAAGGCATTACATAGAAGTCTTGATGCTCACAAATGCCAAAAAGGATTAGAACGTAGTCATGGTGTTCAAATTTTATGAGTACCTCATTAAGCATGAGAACTACCTTTGTTAATGTGAGAAGCATGCGCATACAGGTGCAGGCATTCATCAACATAGGCGTGTGTGCCGCATATGTCTATGCAGAAATACATTGTGCATCTAGATGACGATAGGATATGGGATTTCAATTGTTTTTTGGTTGGTAGATAGATAGTATTGATGGGTCAAAAGTAATGGAAGATTATGTAAGGATTTGACTAAACTTAATACAAAAGAACTCACGAGATTAGAATCAAGAGTCCAATCTCATGATCAATGCATCCCTCGCCAAGCAATATCAAGGTACACTTAATTATCTCTTCCAATTTTTGCTTCCATTTAACTTAGATAGAAAAATTGGCCCCATTTGGTTGCACTTCCGCTTTATGATTTCTGTTTTTAAAAACTAAAATTTGAAAAATTTTACACAAAACACGTTTGGTAAACATGTTTCTGCCTTTTGTTTTTAAAATTTAGTAACAAAATTTTTGACAACCAAGGTAACATAAAATTTTTGTTACCTCTATTTTTTAAAACAAACATAGACTGTCGCACCACCACCCACCATCCACCACCAAAACCACTCACCACTACCAATCTACCACCCACAACCACCACCACCCACCCACCCACCACCACACCTAGGGGCGGAGCCGCATGGGGATAAGGAGGCTGAAGCCCCCCTGAAATTTTGAAAACAAAATTGTTTTTTTGTAATAATAGGGGTGTGAAGCCTGGGAGAGGGGCGGAGCTGGGGCAACGGGGACTCTAGCCCCCCCCCCCCCCCCCCCTAAACTTTCGAGAAAATAATATATTCTTTACAAATGGACACAAACAAATGCAATGACCCATGAACTTGACCCTGAAAAAAAAATTGGGGGCTATGCCCCCCGAATCCCCATTGTTAGCCCCCCTACAAGAGAATCCTTGCTCCGCCCTTTGACCACACCACCACCACACTCCACCACCCACACACCACTAACCTCTACAACCACCCACCACTACCATCACCATCGATTGGAATTGTTTAATCATCATTATGTTCATCATATTTACCAAACACCTTTTTTTATTTTCATTTTTAAAAAAACAAGTAACAGTTAGTAATGCCAAACGTGTTTCCTACTTTAAAAAATTGAAAACAGAAAGTTGTTTCCAGTTTTAAAAAATAGAAAAACGGCAGTGTATCCAAACGGCCCCTAAGGTGCTTTATTTTTTTTTGTCTTATTTGGTGTGTGTACTTGTGCTTGTGGAAAAAGAGGTACTGATCAATGGTGCAATCAGAAAATAGGAAAGGCTGCAATAATTGCAGTGACCAAAGCTAGAGGGATGGTGGTGACTGGTGTTGTGGATTCCCATCTTGTAGAAGAAGATATTAGAAAGGTTTTTCTTTTCTCTACCATTTATTTTTTAAATTATTGAGTTCAAAATCCGATGTCGGAGAAGCATGGAAGAGGCAGGGAAAAAAACATCTGGGGAAACCCTAATTTAGGCAAGGTTGCACTAATATCTAATTGCAATAAAGAAAATAAAGAATCGATAACCAAAAAAAAATGAAAAAGATATACATCATTGAATTTTCAGGAGAATATGAATGAGAGTTAAGCAAACCTGTATTGTTGCAGAGACAAAGTTAGGGTTCCAATTGGTGAATCCGTGAAGCAGAGAGAGACGACGGCCTATGGCTATGTTTTTCGAAGGATCTGAAAATTTAGATGGACTTTGAAACAAAGGGAAATCAGATTAGGGGGAGAGACCTGATTCAAGGCCGCTGAAGTTCGATTCGCCACTGGCAATCAGAGACTTGGAGGATGGTAGTAGGAGCCTGAGGAATGTGGATAAGAAGAGAGGTCGGGGGCTTTTTACAAGGGAAATCCAATGGAAAACGGCCTCGGGATTCTCTCCGGCATATGTCAGAAAAGTGGTCTCGGACTACCAAAATTATGCGACATGAGGCAATAAAAGTATGCGACACGTGGTAATAAAAAAGACGTCATTTCATTTTCTCCCAAGTTTTTGGCTTCTTCCCACTTAATAACTCACCCATTTTTTTCTTACCATTTTATCGTCAAATGCGTGGAGATGTCAAAATCATAGGAGACAATGAAATGATTTCTTCACCACATGTTGCACACATTGTGGTAGTCTGATACCACTTTTCTGGCATCTGATAAACCGAGGTCATGAAAAACAGATGGAGCGGTCCATATGGACCTATGGGCTACACAAGGAGAAGTGGCTCTCTCCCTCCCGTTGGTATTGGATTACCACGGGCGTCCGACGCCTGAGGGCTTGGCCATCCACACACCATCCGAATGTGAAGATAAAAAGAGGAGAAGTCATTTCATTTTCTCTTCATCTTTTTGACTTCTTCCCACTTGATATCTCTCCCTCTTTTGATCGCCACATGTCGGATCCCGAACGACCAATCTCAGGTCACGACTATATTCCCTGGGGTGCGACGTGAGCCGGCAACCCACCACACTAAGCAAGTCTAAGGGCAGGTCGAACTCAAAGACCATTGCAATGTGTCAGAGGCTTGAGAACCTATCCTCCAGACACCGTGCAGGCAATTGAAGACAGTGAGGGGAAATCTAGTGTATATTAAAGCCGAATAGTCTTACACTTCTCCACCATTATATCTCTACCATTATAAAGAGAATGGTAGGGTCAGGTGTTGATTCATCTTTCTTTTAATGACCATCAAAACTCACTATTATAATAATATATTTTACATAATTTAAGGGTATTAAAGTAAAAAAACATTTATAAAGAGAATGGTATGGTCAAGTGTTGATTCATCTTTCTTTTAATGACCATCAAAACTCACTATTATAATAATATTTTACATAATTTATAGGTATTAAAGTAAAACTAACATAACACAAATGCACGTGACTGTCCAATCATAATGAGTGCAAAACAATTGCTTATACTTGAAAGTAGTAAGACTCAATTCTATCAATAATTCTCAAAGACATGATAAAAATCAATTTTGTTTTTCTTACAAAATATAACTTCATGCAGGTTCGGTCTATGCCCCATTTTTAACACCCACTTACTATGATTAAGAGTTCACTATCACGTAGTATTCATCCATTTAACCTTGATTTAAAAATTTTGAACTAAGCTTAACCATCGTTAAAAAATGGTGTTAGAAATGACACATGGGGCGGCATTCGGCTATATAGCTAAATATGTGGTTCGCTAATCGATGCTCAATAAATTATTACAAACCCATGGATATTGTCCTAGAGGCATGTACAACATTAACTGATGGTAATTACTTTAATACATAAAATATAACAAAAAATATGAAGAAAATCTATTAATAAAAGCGAGTCACCAAAGAAAACATGCTCCGTCAAGTACTCCAAATATCTCTATGCACAATATTTGTTTACATAGTCGAAAATATCGGTCGAGTCAAGACCCATTTAGAACAAAACAAACTCAGGTCTCTACCTTGCCAAATCAATCGAGGAAACTAAAGGGATGTACTAATTTGTGGACGGACAAGTATGTTGGGGAAAATCAAAGTGACGCGTGTCATAAGATGGTAAGATGGAAAACTTACGTGACACAGGCAGAAGGGGATAAAAAGTCTACGATATAATTAGGTAATAGATTGTGTTGCACTCATTATGACTGGACAGTCACGTGTGATGCACGTGTGTACTGCTAGTATATATAATGATATCCACCGAATCTAAGCTCCCATATTTTTGGAATCTGTCATCACAAATTTCATCTTTGAAATTTTATATATCTGAAAATATAGACATAGTCAATTTTATTAGCTTTGTGGTGTGCGGGTACAATTTGGAATTTATCACATTTACGAATAGAGGAATCTCTGATTCTTCTCTTCAAACCTTTGATCTAAGGGCTCGACATATTCTCATAGTGGATTTCGAGATTTTTGATAGGCTTTGACATACCCTAATAAATTGATGATCGATGAAGATTTTATTGGCTAGGTAATGACCCTAAAGGGGGGTGAATAGGGTCTATGGCAGATTTAAAATTTTATGAACTATAAGTTTAAGATGCGGAATAAATTAAATGAGCAGCATGTAAAACAATAGAAATATTGTAAGAAAATAAGAAGAGAGATAAAAAGAGTGCAAACTCAGGTTTGTTCATGAGGTTCAGCAAACAAGCCTACTTCCAACCTCAAGCTTCCAACTAGAGGATTCACCACGATTCTTTAATCGCACAGACTACTTCACCGGTGGAGACCAAACCATTATAATCTCTCTTATAGGTCGAGATATTACCTTTATAGGCTCTCCTTTAGGTCGAGCTAAAACCTTTCAAGAGCACCACATTCTCTTAATAAAACTGAAGCAACAACTTCAATGCAAGAATCCAAGATTCTTGACTAATTCTCAGATAATAAGTTTGGATTTGAATTTTGAAATTAAGGCTTCTTGAATGAGCTGGATAAGAGTGAAATACAAACTCTAATAAAGTTTCTTAAAAGAAATTGGAGTTGAATGAGCTCAAGTGAGATTTTGGGGATTTCTATGAATGTGAGTGGGTGTGAAATCAAAAGCAATGAATGAATGATCAATAGAAGTTATTACAATGATCAAGAGTTATTGTTAGTTCATAAATGAACTCTTTTTATAGCATTTGATCCAATATAGCCGTTGGTGAAACATTTAATGTGTTTTAACCCGTTGAAAACTAGCCGTTATATCGATTTTTCAGTTTCAGGCTTGAATTCGTCGATGAAGTGGGGTTCCCACTTGAATTTGTTGTCAAGTACAGAAGACAGAATGTAGTTTCAAAATAACTGTCATGACTTCATCGCTGAATTCAAAAGACTCTGAGAATTCGTTGACGAATTCAGCGCAATTTTTATGAATTCTGTCCTGGATCAGATCAAGATGATGAGATTGATTTCCTAGATCAATTAACTAAGTTTTAACATGATTTTACTATCCCCTAGGGCCTTAGAATGATTTCCGAAAAGTGTCCTAGGCTCCTATGGTCAATCTATGTCTTGAGCTTTCAACTTTCCATTCTTTTTGAGGACTTTTTACATTAGTCCTAGATACTCTCAACAGGAGATAAAATTACATTTGGAGCAACTAGAGAGTTGATTTAGACTTGTCTTGGGTCTTGTGATACGCTTTTGTCTTTAGGGACCCGACTTGAACTATGACCTTATCTTGAGTTTTCATCTTGTATACATTGAGTTGAACTTCCTCTTGGTAATTTCCATCATTTTTCATGATTGGAGTGCTAACAACTTTGAATACTGAAATGTTCAAACACTTAAACAAGATTATTAGTACCATCTTTGTCATTTCATTATTATGTTATTATGAAAATTATTAGGGCTACCCATGGTTGTAACCCCGAGGCTAACAGATTTTGTGCTTCACATGCAAGATTTACATAAAAACTCTCACTTGGATCTCTAGGGCTTATTTGTGTATGTCAAAGATCTTTAGAGTTTTAGTGTGCTTGTGAATTTTTTCTATCGTGACTTTTAGAAATTTGTTGCCTGAGTTGTTGGGTATTGATACTCTTTTTATGAACTCTAATATTTAATTGAGGTCTTCTATTTCTAAAGAGTTTGGCTTCACTTGTGCGCATTTTTCCCCACATCATCCCCTTCATTTTTTTCTTTGCGATGGATAATAGTTACTCATTTTATAGATTTCCTTCTAAATCACAATCTCGGTAAAGCCTTGTCAAAAATTTGAGATAAGTCTCTAAGGTTATGTTCTTTTTGTAGGAATTGGAGTTTTGTAATTCCCGAGAATTATCAATTCCAATGTTGTTCTTTTGCTTCTCATTTTCACGTTCAATCTCACGAGACTTCAAAAGCCACAAAATGAGGGATTTCATGTCCCACAAAAAATGGCAGGACTTTAAGTCTCATGATTATAGGAATCTAGATTTGTGTAAATTCATTCAAAATTTATTGGGCACAAAATAACATAAATATTGCTAATGACGAGAGCCGTAAAGCCATGTATTTAAAGTCTTTAGACTTGCAAAGTGGTGAGCTTTGCAAGTCTCGACAAAAGAACGAACCCTAACTAAATTTGTGATGAGTGTGCAAAAGTACACTCAAAACCAGTTATTTTGTAACCCTTTAAAGCCCCTTCTAGTTTGAATCCTTGATTTAAAGCCTACATTCTAAACTTGTTTCCCCATTTATTGATTGCAAATTCTAATTATTTTCTATGATATTTTATGTAGGGAATTCGAGTAAAGAAGTCTCGTGGAAATCAACAAAAAGAAAAGAGTCAAAAAGACGAAAAAACAGGCAAAGTGACAAAACGATGATCTGGGCGATTGATCTGCGATCCCCGGTGATCAATTAGCCAGAATCGCCGATCGATCGGAAGGCGGTGATTTTTTTCGGATTTTTGCGATTGAAGGCCAGATCGATCGGCACCCTTGCCCGATCGATTGGTGGTTGCGGGACTAGCGTTTTTGGCCGCGAATTAACTTTTTTGAGCGATATTTTGTATTAGGAACTTTCCCTTTTTGCTTAGTTTCGTTCTTCTTCTTCCCTTTTAGTTATTTAAACTCAGGGAGAAGTGTTGTTAGAGATCTCTGAAACTCTGACCCTGGAATCTTCTCTCTTATCTTATTGTTTTAGTTTTACTTTCTGTATGGATTGCTAAAACCCTAGCCTTGGCTAGGGTGGAATTCTCTTGATGAGGCAATGTTAGTTTGAGTTAATCAAATTAGTGTTTTTAACGTCTATGATTTCTATGCTAGTTGTTCTTCTTGTTTGATCTCTTTCAATTGAATCTCTGAGATTTAAACATTTTCACGAGTTCAGTCAAGCTTTTCTCGTTGTTGAGTAATAATTCTTGATTTCTCAAACGAAGAACCTTCATTTCAGCGGACGTTAGTCTTTGCTACGGTATTGCCTCTGGGTATATCGTTGTCCTCGAGTTTTTCATATAAAGTGCGGGCTTGGGTTAAAATTCATTTTGAATAATTGACTAGAAATCTATTTTAACTTTTTATTATAATCTGAATTTCTAAAATTTTCCGATTGAGGGTTTGGGATGTGAAATCCTCAATTGAGTTATACCTTGGATAATCAAATTGGCATTACACCATTAAGAGGAGGAAACCTAATGCCTTGGCGCTTTTTCTCACTGATATCTTCCTTAATTTAGCTAAACATTCTCTACCAAAGATCGGACAAACCTCTTCTCCATTATTGTTCCTTATCTACATTGCTCTCTGTTGTTTGACAACTCCCTTTACTGTACTGCAAAGTACCGCGTATCTTTGAGCGACATCAAATTTTGGTGCCGTTGCCGGGGAGCAAGGCGAAAGCTAAGGAGTATATATTCTTTTTTTTATTTTTCCGGAGGAGGTTTGCTTAATTGACTCGTCGAAGCGGTAATCTCGTTCCTTTTCCCTTTTTGATCTAGTAGTTTAATTGATTCTCTTATTTTTGCTTTGTGCATACATCGATACCGGAACGAATTAGGTAGATTTGCGAAGAGACCGGAAGAATCTAAAACTCTTTTTACATATTTATTTGATACACCCCCGGAATCTGATTCTGTTTTACTTAACTCTACACATAGCACAATGAGTGAACACGAGGATCATCAAGTTAAAACTCTTCATGAGCATTTACACCCTACACGGCCTGCCATACCTTCTTGCATTATATTTCCTCCTAATGTGCAAAATTTTGATTTTAAACCAGGGATGGTTCAACTCCTTCCCACTTTTCATGGTTTAGATAATGAAAACTCATATGTGCACTTTAGAGAATTTGAAAAGGTGATAGCCACGTTTCACAATCAACTAGGCACCATAGATGCTGCGAGGCTCAAATTTTTTACATTCTCTCTGAAGGATAGAGCAAAGAGCTGGCTGTATTCTTTGAGGCCTAGGTCGATTGGGTCATGGGCGGAGATGACTCAAGCATTGTTCCATAAATATTTCCCTAATCATAAGACGAATGCTTTGAAGAGGCAAATTTCTACATTCACTCAAAAAGAGAGTGAAACCTTGTATCAGGCCTGAGAAAGATACAATGATCTTCTAAGTTTGTGCCCACATCATGGGTATGAAAGCTGGCGCTTAGTGAGTTACTTCTATGAAGGACTTACTCCTAGGGAATGGCAATTTATTGAGATGATGTGCAATGGGGAATTCTTTCAAAAAGACCCCGATGAGGCCATGGATTACCTGAGTGAGTTAGCTGAAAAAGCCCATACTTGGACAGGATCTAGTACTACTGAAAGTACTAATAGGTCGAGACCCACTTCCACTCCTTCTAGTGGAGGGATTTTTCACATAAGAGAAGATGATAATCTAAATGCTAGATTGGAAAGCTTAACGAAAGAAGTTGAGGCTCTACGTATGAAAGAAAAAATGGCAACCACCCCTGTTTATCAGGGAGAGACCAGATGGATTTGTGAGGTTTGCCATGAGACTGAGCATCCTACCAAAGAGTGTCCAACACTCCAGGAGATGAGGAGGGTGTATGAGGAACATTGTAATGCTATGAGCAATTACAGGAAGTCCTATTCACTTTACTCCGAGACTTATAACCCAGCTTGGAAAAATCATCCTAACTATAGCTGGAGTAATATTTCTCAAATCCCTCAACAACAGATGCCTCCTAGAAATTTCACTACACCTCAATTTTCTGCACCTAACACATCATTACCATCTAGGAGTCCTCTTGAGGAGACATTGCGTGCTTTCATAAATGTTCAAGGTAAAACCAATCAAAAATTTGAAGCATTGTTCACTAAAATGGCTGAGGAATTTAAGGAAGTTAAAAGCCATGTATCGAAATTGACAAATTCTTTGAGTTTTAATGAGAAAGGGAGATTTCCCTCCCAAATTCAACAAAACCATCAAGGTCAACACATAATACAAGACTCTACCCTCGAGAAGAAAGAATTTGAGCAAATTAATGTCGTTACTACTCGTAGTGGAAAAGCAAAAGAAATCCCTAACTCTACCCAAGAATTAGAGGATGAAACCAATGACACGAGTAATATTGATGTTAATGTGCCCAAAATTAGTGAGGTAGTTTAAAGTCCTATCTCTGTGCCATTTCCTCAAGCTTTCAAATCATCAAGAAAATCAGATTGTCATACTGAAATCTTAGAAAATCTTAGGCAAGTGAAATAAATCTCCCACTTTTGCATGTTATCAAACAAGTGCCCACTTATGTCAAGGTTTTAAAAGATTTATACACCATCAAAAGGAAGCATCATGTGAAGAAAATTGATTTTCTCACAGAACAAATAACTGCTCTAATTCAACACAGGATTCCTCTCAAATATAAAGACCCTGGGTGCCCTACAATTTCTTATATTATTGGGGACCATGATTTTGAACAAGCTTTCCTTGATCTTGGGGCAAATGTTAACTTAATGCCCTACTCAGTTTATTTACAGCTTAGCCTATGAGAAATACAACTCACTACTGTGGTGTTACAATTGGCTGACTGATCTGTAAGGAAACCGAGGGGGGTAGTGGAGGATGTTTTAGTCCAGATAAATAAATTTTATTATCCTGTTGATTTTCTTATCTTGGACACACAATCTGTGGTGAATGCTAACTCAAAAATACCAATTATTCTTGGTAGACTTTTCCTTGCTACATCTAATGCTTTAATTAATTACAGGAATGGGCTAATGAAATTATCTTTTGAAAATATGACCCTAGAGGTTAATATTTTCAATATTGGTAAACAATTGCCAGAACATGATGAGTGTGAAACTATAAATTGGATCGAAGCAGTTGTGCAAGAAGAACTTAATTCCCTACTCAGTTTATTTATAGGTTAGCCTACGAGAAATACAACCCACTACTGTGGTGTTACAATTAGCTGACCGATCTGTAAGGAAACCGAGGGGGGGTAGTGGAGGATGTTTTAATCCAGATAGATAAATTTTATTATCCTGTTGATTTTCTTATCTTGGACACACAATCTGTGGTGAATGCTGACTCAAAAATACCAATTATTCTTGGTAGACCTTTCCTTGCTACATCTAATGCTTTAATTAATTGCAAGAATTGGCTAATGAAATTATCTTTTGGAAATATGACCCTAGAGGTTAATATTTTCAATATTGGTAAACAATTGCCAGGACATGATGAGTGCGAAACTACAAATTGGATCGAAGCAGTTGTGCAAGAAGAATTCAAATCACCAAATTCGTCTAAACTCCCTTGAAATTCTTCTTGCTAATTCTCAAATTGATATTAATTCTTTCGATAAAAATGAGCTTGCTGAAATTTGTGCTTTATTTTGATGCACAGGTTTCAGGGAGAAAAAGTTGGCCATCACGAATTGAGGAGCTACCTAAGGAAAAGCCAAAGTCTCTACCCTCCAGTGTTGAAGTGCCAAATCTAGAGCTTAAGAAACTACCTAATGGTTTGAAACATGCCTTTTTAGGCCCAGGTGATACCTTCCCTGTTGTAATTTCTTCTGTATTATCTCAACTTCAGGAAGGTAAATTGGTGAAAATTTTAAATGACCATAAATTTGCTATTGGGTGGACTATAGTAGATATTAAAGGAATAAGCCCTTTAATATGCACCCACAAGATAAATCTTGAAGAAGAGGCTAAGGCTTCTAGAGACCCCCAGCACAGACTAAACCCAACTATGAAAGAAGTTGTAAAATCTGAAGTTTTAAAACTATTGGGTGCGAGTATTATTTACCCAATTGCTGATAGTAAATGGGTTAGTCCTACGCAGGTGGTACCTAAAAAGTCAGGAGTTACTGTTGTGCAGAATGAGCTTGGAGAGCTAGTCCCCACTAAATTAGTGATCGGGTGGCGAATGTGCATTGACTATAGAAAATTAAATGTTGCATCCCGAAAAGATCACTTTCCTTTACCCTTCATTGACCAAATATTGGAGAGGGTGGCTGGGCATTCCTTCTATTGCTTTTTAGATGGCTACTCTGGTTATTATCAAATTGAAATTGCCTTAGAGGACCAGGATAAGACCATTTTTACATGTCCTTTTGGCACTTATGCATTTCGTAGGATGCTATTTGGACTATGCAATGCCCCAGCCACTTTTCAAAGATGCATGATGAGCATATTTAGTGATATGGTAGAAGATTTTATAGAAGTCTTCATGGATGACCTAACAGTCTTTGGAGATTCTTTTGATACCTGTCTATTAATTTAAAAAAGGGTATTGATTAGGTGTGAAGAAAAGAACCTTGTGCTTAATTGGGAGAAATGTCATTTTATGGTATCTTCTGGAATTGTTTTAGGCCACATTGTCTCTTCTAAGGGGATAGAAGTAGACAAATCAAAAATTGAATTAATACAAAATTTACCCACCCCCAAGACCGTGAAAGACGTGAGATCTTTTCTTGGTCATGCTGGTTTTTACAGGAGATTTATATAAGATTTCAGTCTTATTTCTAGACCTTTATGTAGTCTCCTTCTCAAGGATGCTCCCTTTGACTGGACTAAAGCGTGTCAAGAAGCCTTTATAAAGCTAATTGGTAAACTTATGTCCACTCCCATCATGCAACCACCAGATTGGAATCTTCCATTTGAAATTATGTGTGATGCTAGTGATTATGCTGTGGGAGCAATTTTAGGACAGCGGAGAGATAAGAAATCATGTGTGATCTACTATGCGAGTAGAACCCTTAACAGTACTCAAATGAATTATACAACAACTGAAAAGGAGTTGCTAGCTATAGTATTTGCTTTGGATAAATTTTGTGCCCATTTGATTGGTTCGCCTATTTGTATCTTTACGGACCACGCGACGCTTAAGTACCTTCTTACAAAGAAGGATGCTAAAGTACGACTCATTAGGTGGATTTTATTATTGCGGGAGTTTGATATCACAATTAAGGATAAAAAGAGTGTGGAGAATGTAGTGGCTGATCACCTATCAAGACTTGTTTGTGAAAATAATCAAGAAACAATGCCTATTCATGATGATTTTCCAGATGAACATTTATTTTCTATCTCTGACCTGCCATGGTACGCTGATATTGTTAATTATCTTGCTGCAGGAGAGATCTCATTGAATTGGAACACTCAGGATAAAAGCAAATTTTTGGTTGAGGTTCGCAATTTTTATTGGGATGATCCCTATTTTATCAAATATTGCCCTGACCAAATTATGCGGAGGTGTGTTCCTAATGACGAATTTATGAGTGTCTTAAACTTTTGTCATTCCAAGGCATGTGGTGGACACTTTTCTATGAAAAAGACTATTGCAAAAAATTTGCAGTGTGAATTTTATTGGCCCACCTCTTTAAAGACACTGATAAATTCTGTCGTTCTTGTGATAGATGTCAAAAATTGGAGGCAATTTTTCGCCGGAATATGATGCCCCTAAACCCCATTCTAGTAATTGAAATTTTTGATTTTTAGGGTATTGACTTCATGGGCCTTTTTCCCCCATCTTTTGGTTACTTGTATATTTTGGTTGGTGTGGAATATGTGTCCAAGTGGGTTGAGGCCGTGGCTTGCAAATCCAATGATAATAGGACTGTTATTAAATTCTTAAGAGAACATATTTTGTCCAGATTCGGGATGCCACGTGCCATCAGTACTGATCAAGGCACCCACTTTTATAATAGACCTTAATGAAAAAGTATGAAATTGTTCATAAAGTTTCCACCTCTTACCACCCCCAGACAAGTGGCCAAGTGGAACTTGCCAATAGGGAGATAAAACAAATTCTTGAAAAGACGGTTAATCCTGATCGTAAGGATTGGTCTTTACGACTAACCGACGTGCTTTGGGCATACCACACTGCTTATAAATCTCCCATTGGTATGTCCCTCTATAGGCTTGTTTTTGGAAAGCCTTGCCACTTGCCTGTGGAACTTGAACATAAAGCTTTTTAGGCTATTAAAGTCTTCAATTTTGAATTGGGTGAGGCAGGAAAGTTACGAAAATTCCAATTAACTGAATTTTAGGAGCTTAGAAATGACTCTTATAAGAGCTCTAGAATCTACAAACACAAGATGAAAGTTTTTCATGATAAAAGAATTTTAAGAAAATATTTTGAACCGAATCAAAAAGTGTACTTGTATGATTCTAGACTCCATAAGCATCCGGGTAAACTAAGGTCTAGATGGTATGGTCTCGTCGTGGGTAAGAGAGTATTTGATCACGGGGCTGTTGAGGTAAAAGACCCTCAAGATGACATAATTTTTAAAGTCAATGGCCACAGACTTAAGCCCGCTCTGGAGAGGCTTCTGCCCGAAGAAGAAATTACCCCTCTTGCGGATCCCGTTTACTGGGATTGACTTACCTTTGTGAGTCTCCGCATCTTTGTATATTAGTTTTTTGTTTGTTTGAGCTCACCTTGCAGGTTCCCACTATTGGAAGTTCACTCATATTATCAGGTGCTATCTACCCATCTAGGTATTCCTTTTATTTATCTTTTATTTCATTTCTAGAACATTGACAATGTCTGATTTAGGTTGGGGGGATGATAGTCAAATCTTAATCAAATATCTTTGTCATATCTTTTTGCATGAATTGTAGCTTTGCTGTTGAGCATGAAAATAGAGTGTTTTAATTGAGTCATCTAGATTATTCTTGTCATCTGTTATGAGCAAACTCAAATTTTTCTTGTGCATGTAAGCCATGGTGGATGTTGGTTGTTAAACTCATACCTTAAGAAGACATCTCAGATTTCAGCTAAGACCTATAACACCTGTGAATTTTTGAGCCATTCTTGTCTTTGGGAGCAATTATTATTGTAATTCGGTGTTTTTATTCATGCGACATTATTCCCTTGTTGGATCTCATTATTTTCTTGACTTGGTTGTCCATTGGAAATGTCATTACACGGATTATGGTTTGTTTGGTTGAATTGCCTAAGAAATGATAAAGGTCAGTGTAGAAAGTTTGATCATTTCAAGCTAACCCTTATCATTAACAATAAGAGCCACTTTGAGCCTAAAAGAAGTCTTTCTTGAGAAAACCACATGACTTTACCCACTCCACATTGGAGTTGAGCCTATTTTATACATTTCATTACCTTTTAAACCAGAGTTTATGCTAGGGATGATAGTTTTGTGGTATTGGAAATTCAAGTGGTATATTGGAAATTAAAAAAAAAAAACACTACAAATTCAGGTCATGGAAAATTCAGTTGGGATAATGTTGTTAAAAAAAAAATTGTGTTGAAAAAGTAGAAGTACAAGTTTTGTTCTACAATGGGAAAAATCAGAAAAAGAGAAGAATAAAGAAGAAAATTCTGAATTGGAAAAGAAGAAGGAACTTATGGATGTTTGGAATAGTTGTTTCACAATGAAGATGTATCAATATTCCTAGCATATAGGTTTTGTTGATTATCCTTATTCCTTCTTTCTTACGATTACTAACCTTTTGATCTTAGGTGGGTTTGTGGTGTGAATGGAGGAGTTTCCATTGGATGACATTCTTTCCTTGAGATCTTATTATTATTTGTTTTGGCTCTTGCATTCTATTTTTCATATGATTGAGAGAAGACCCATAAATCTCTGAGTGCATTATTCTGAGTGATTTAAAATCCTTGTGAGATTTGTTGTCAAAGCTTTTCTCTAGATGTTTATCTTATTTGTATGTGTTTTGGGTTTATTGACAAGAATGGTTATGATCTTAGCACACACACACAAATTCTGAGTTTGCTTATTGAAGGAGAAACTTGGATGTTGTGGTGAATTTATTGCAAAACCCTTGTTTGAATGATTTGAATGTTGTAGCCTATATTCATGAAGATCGATTGGTTAAGTGATTTGCTTAAGAGTTGATTTATTGCTAGGAACTAGCAATATTCAGGTTGGGGGTGTGTGATAAGTGTGCAAAAGTACACTCAAAACCAGTTATTTTGTAACCCTTTAAAGCCCCTTCTAGTCTGAATCCTTGATTTAAAGCCTACATTCTAAACTTGTTTCCCCGTTTATTGATTGCGAATTCTAATCATTTTCTATGATATTTTATGTAGGGAATTCGAGTAAAGAAGTCTCGTGGAAATCAATAAAAAGAAAATAGTCAAAAAGACAAAAAAATAGGCAAAGTGGCGAAACGGCGATCTGGGCGATCGATCGGCCAGAACCCCGATCGATCGGAAGGCGGTGATTTTTTCTGGATTTTTGCGATTGAAGGCCCGTTTGATCGGTGGTTGCAAAACTAGCATTTTTGGCCGCGAATTGACTATTTTGAGTGATATTTTGTATTGGAAACTTTCCCTTTTTGCTTAGTTTTATTCTTCTTCTTCCCTTTTAGTTATTTAAACTCAGGGAGAAGTGTTGTTAGAGATCTCTGAACCTCTGACCCTGGAATCATCTCTCTTTTCTTATTGTTTTAGTTTTTCTTTCTGTATGGATTGCTAAAACCCTAGCCTTGGCTAGAGTGAAATTCTCTTGATGAGGTAATGTTAGTTTGAGTTAATCCAATTAGTGTTTTTAACATTTATGATTTCTATGTTAGTTGTTCTTCTTGTTTGATCTCTTTCAATTGAATCTCTGGGATTAAACTTTTTCACGAGTTCAGTCAGGCTTTTCTCGTAGTTGAGTAATAATTCTTGATTTCTCAAATGAAGAACCTTCATCTTAGCGGACATTAGTCTTTGCTGCGGTATTGCTTCTGGGTATATCGTCGTCCTCGAGTTTTTCAATAAAGTGCGGGCCTGAGTTAAAATTCGTTTTGAATAATTGGATAGAAATCTATTTTAACTTTTTATTATAATCTGAATTTCTAAAATCTTCCGATTGAGGGTTTGGGATGTGAAATCCTCAATTAAGTTATACCTTGGATAATCAAATTGGCATTACACCATTAAGGGGAGGAAACCTGATGCCTTGGCTCTTTTTCTCATTGATATCTTCCTCAATTTAGTGAAACATTCTCTACCAAAGATCCTATAAACCTCTTCTCCATTATTATTCCTTATCTTCACTGCTCTCTGTGGTTCGACAACCCCCTTTACTGTACTGCAAAGTACCGCGTACCTTTGAGCGACATCAATTTCTAATAACTCTCTTATGAGTCCCATTTGGTGATAATTTTTATCGTATTTTTCCTTTAGGTTCTATTTGTTTGCATGTAAATGATTTTACGGCGTAAATTATTTATGGTGTAAATGTATTTACGGTAAACAATGAATTTTCTACTTACTTTTTGTTGTTTGGTTGCATCGTTGAAAATAAGGCAAAAAATTTCTTTATATTACATACTTGTTTATGGCATTTCTAATCCATATTTCCTTTTTCACAACGGTTGTTTATCAAAGTGACAATGAGAGTAAAGGAACATTGAAAATCACATATAAGAGCTTTGTTTGTTGTCATTTGAATAAAAATATGTAAAAATTGTACTTTGTTGTAAATTTCCTAGTTGTCGTTATTTATAATACACGTGAAGAGGGATATTTGTATATTTTTAGAAACTACGTGTAAATTGATATTTTTGTTATTTTAGAAAAATACATGTGAAGAGGGTTTTTGTCGTTTTAGAAAATACATATGGAGGGCATATTTGTCATTTTGAAATATTCATGTTTCGTGAGCTCTCCACACCCGAATGGATCAACACCAGATTTTACTGCAATAATATCACGTAGATAATCATGCCCCATTTTTACGTGGCAAAAAAACTGATAATTAATCTTAAGTATATAGTGACAACATTAGTTTAGTTCCACCACGATTCATCTCTTGGAGAAGAATTAGGGCAAGAGAGAGGGTTCGTAGGAGGGAGAGTAGTGTTTATTTTTTACTCTACCAGTCATCTCACTTAATAAGGGAGGGAGACCAATGGTTAGGGAGAGAACGTTTCTACCTTTTTTCTACAATTCTTCTTATTTAATAAAGTTGAGTGGGTCTACAACCTAATCTTTGAATAAGAATATGACACGTGGCGATAGTAAAGACGAAGATTAAGGAGCTCAATGGGGGAGGGAGACCAAGGGTTAGGGAGTGAACGTCTATACCTTTCTGTACAATTCATCTTATTTAATAAAGGAGCAATAGACTGCTCCTCGGGCGAGGAGCAGACTATTGCTCCTTCCTCTCACAAAGGCCCTTTAACTTGCTCTGAACTTTGGTTAAGAATTTTTAACCCTATGATTATTTTTTTTCCTAAAAATAGGGTAGGTGCTTGAACCATAAGAGTTAGTAGATCTTAATCACGGTTAAAAGGGGCTAAAAAGGGATACGTGGTGAAAAATGTGGGCCTAATTAGACGCCTCCCTATTCGCTCCATGTGCGAGAGGTGACTATTTTTCTTAATAAAGTTGAGTGGGTCAACAACCCAATCTTTGAATAAGAAGATGACATGTAGTGATAATAAAGAAGAAGATTTAACGTGACACGTGACAACAACATAGAGCTCAATTGGAAGCTTGTGAGGGGTTTCATGTGGATGCCATCTGGTAAATAGTATTAGTATAGAAGTATAGATAGATGTGCTTGATGATTCTTGAAAATTACTATGAGATGCAAGTATATTATTTTTTATTTTTTCAACTATAAGAAAGAATTGATAAAATCGATCCATTCAAGTTGGGTGGTCCTACATGCACCACACCATTTACTTTTACTTATATACACTAATTTTAAAAAAAAACTTATAGTAAAACACCAACCCTCTTTTCTTTGGGTTTGACGGGAGGCGTTGCGGCCGTTGCTGGAACCAGATGGGAATGGGGCCAAAAAGCGAGAACCAGATGAGAATAGTAGAAAGAAGAGAGTTTTGGAGAATACAGTGGGGTGACTTCAAGTAAGTAAGGCTGCTTGGTGCAAATTAAAATAGTAAGGTTGCCCGCTCGGTGCAGATTAAAAACTCATGGTGCATATTAAAACAATCTCTAGAATTCTTTCATAGCCATGATGCAGATTATAAAACTTGAAGAAGACCGGAGGCTAAGTAAGGCTGCCCACTCAGTGCAGATTGAAATAATAGAAATAAGAGAGCTAGCTCTATTATACTTCGCCGATGTGATGAGGATGATGGTGGTCTATGCATCTTCATCCTCTTCTTCATACTCGTCTTAGATTTTTCTTTCCTATAATTCTTCATGTTCGAGCTACGCCCATTTATCTACCTAAAATTCTTATTTTATTTGGTTTGACAAAAGAAACATAAGAGAAAGAGATAGGGGTCTAGTATGAGTTTATCTACGGCTATTAGATACAGCTACTCCTCTTGTTCCTCTTGTTCGAAGAAAGAAATAATAAAGGTAGACATTGATGGCAAAAGCTATTCCCAACCGTCTAACTATACTATGCTCTTTCTATTGTTGCTTGAAGCTATAAAACTAGGAGGGGTGTTGTTGGTGCGAAGGTTCTTGCAATGATCTCGACCATGGCTTGTTGAAAGAAACCGACGTCGGTTCTTGCCATGGTAGGTTGACCTACGACAATTCCGCTCAATAGTGTCAAAACCACTAGAACCACGTGTTTAAAGAATAGAGGGTCTTTTAACCCTTTTGCTGAGAGGTTCTTAAATAACCTGTTTACATGTTCTTGAATGGTGTTCCAGTTGGCTAGTTGTGAAAGATGTGGAGGAGGTGTTGGGTTGAGGCTTAGTAGGATTGTTCTATTTTTCTCTCTTCTTCAATGCCGGATTGTATGTGTTTACTGTTCTTTCTTTCTGTCTTCCTTTTAGTTTCCTTTCTTAAGTTTCCATTCTTGTAATCTCCCTCTATTGCATTGTTTTCCTTTTTGCTCTCTTATATATTTAAAGTTATGATTACCAATAAAAAAAAATTAACGGTGTATATTAGTAAATGTTATGAGTGCGTGTCCCTTCGAATTTGTAGTCACATTAAATAAGATGCCTATTGATATATTAAATGTATCTTTCAAATTCAATTACAAGATCACTAATAATTAACATTACATGAAATAATCTTGTACCTTACAAAGAAAAATGACAAAATATATCACACTTAACTTAAAAAATGAAACTTTACACAAAAACCGTGTTTTCTATAAAACATAAAACGCACTCTACAAAAGTTGAAATCGTGCTTTTGATGTGATTTACTCTCAAACCGTGAGATCGAGGTTTGAGAGCGGGAGTGAGTAGCATGTTGGGAGGTTTAGGTTACTAAGGTTGGGATCATATTCAATGGCGATTGAACTCGGGTGAGTTCTATTGCACTCACATGTCAACACATGTCCGTTTTAACTCTTGTTAACTCTGGTTAAAATTCATGAACCCTTAGTATTAAATAATCTAACCTTGATTCTTAGAAAAAATTGAAAAAATGTTAAATCTAAGGATTAAAACTTTTTAGCTAGAGTTAAAAGGACAATTAAGGGACTTTGTGAGGGATCAATTGTTGCCCAGTGTATGGACCCTAGAGGGGGGGGGGGGGGTGAATAGGGCCTATGGCAATTAAAAAATAGTTACTCTAAATTCACTAAGCGGAATTTCAACTTTAAGGCAAGTTAAGGGGAAATAGAGAATCTAACAATTTTGCTTTAACAACAGTGTAAACAATAATGGAAATCAGTCAAGTAAAGAGAGTTAGAAAGATGCAAACACTTGACACTGGATATTGTTCACGAGGTTCGGCAACCTGCCTTGAGCTATTCCCGCTCCAAGAATTCCCCACGATTTTATTCCTAAATCATGTCCTCTTCTTCCGAGTGAAGAGTAAACCGTTACACTCCCTTGTAGGCTAGGAGACCACCTTTACTATCCTTTTACGGGCTGAGGATGAACCATTACACAATCCTTTTATGTCTTAGGATGATCAAACCTTCATAATCCTTTAAGGTTAAGGATAAACCTTTACAATGTAGAGATTTGGATTTGAATCCGAAATACAAAACTCCTTTAGAGTTAGATAAGAATTGAATAACAAACTCTAAAAAATCTCTCAAAAGATGGATTGAAGTTTAGCTCAAAAAACAGAGTATTGGGGGTTTCAAGTTTTTCATGATAGATTTGAGTTTTGGATCTTGGTGAATGATTGAGAATTGATATATTTATCACCCTTGTTGTTTTAGTTCATAAACCATCTTTATTTATAGTGCATTCAAGAATATAGCCGTTGGAGAAGCAATAGATGCGAAAAGAGCCGTTAAAAATATAGCCGTTATAGCAAAAAACATGCTATAGATATTTTTTACTCTATCCGGTTGATCACAAGGCTTGTGTGATCGACTGGATGCTCCATCCGATCGGCTGGATAGAACACCGTTTTTACCTCTCAGTGTTTCAACCATAAATATTACTTTCCTTGTCGGAATTAGGTCATTTAAAAGCCTATTCCACTTAAAATTAAAAGGGAAACAATTTTGTATCTAATAGTCAAGTCCCAATTCTTAGTGTTTCATGGCCAAAAAGGATCTCTAAGTTGACTGGTCCATTTCGCGACTGGGTAGAGCAAAGTTTTTGATGCCTTCTGTATTTTGATCATAACTTTTGATTGGATCAATGAAATTAGGTGATTCAAGAGCCTATTTCACTTGAAATGGAAAGAGAAACAATTTTATCTCTAATAGGCAAATCCTAATTTTGCGCTTTTCAAGGTCAAAAAGGGTCCCGAACATTTCTAGGTTTGAAAAAAAACGGCCAGAACAGAATTTGTTCTATCTAGTCGATCACAAGGCTTGTGTGATCGACTAAATAGTGTATTTTTTGTCCAAAAAATGCTGAAATCATATTTTCTTGATTTTGGTCTATCCAGTCGATCACAAGACCCTTCTGATCGACTGGATAGTGTATTTTTTTGCCCAGAAAACACAGAATTTCATTTTTCTTGATTTTAAAAGTTGGAATGATGTCCTAGGCCACTTGGCTTGTTTTTAGAATGATTCTTAAGTGTTCCAAAGTCTTTTAGATTGATAGATAAACATGATTAACAATTCATAATGATCTAAAATGGATTCAAAGAGGTTTCCAATACTAACAGAACTTGCAGACAAATTTTTTCAAAATTTGTTCTATTCAGTCGATCACAAGGGACTTTTGATCGACTGGATGGTCTGCCTAATCGACTAGATGGTCTATCTAATCGACTGGATAGACCATTTTTATTTGCAGAATCCATTTTTCAAAACCTATAAGATAGGATTTGATTCCAAGGTTTTGTACTTATGCATTATGAGTAAGATGATCATGTTTAAATGTTCTTAATCATATTTTAACATTGGTTTAAGGAACCTATGGTCAATTCAAGGTCTTTTGAGCTTTTTACCAAACCATTTAATGATGACTTTTACAAACGTCCTAAACACTTTCAACTTAAACTAAGACATTAAAAACCTTGAGAGTCTTCACTTCATTACTGCATCTGATTTTGCTTTGAGATGATCCATCTCCTTCATCTTCATCTTTATCTTGGTGCTTGAGCTTATGTCAACTTGATGATGTGAGCTTGAATGACTTTGACTTTAACTTTGACTAGATCTTGCACATAGGCTTTAACAGGGTCCAACTCATGCTTTTTGGATGAAAGACACTTTAATGCTCTTCTTAATCTGATTTTTATAGAAACTTAAGATAGACATTAGTAACATAATATTCAATCCTTCATTGTGTTATCATCAAAATCAATGATGTTGCCTAAAGGCAAAACCTAAAGGCTAACATCAATTGCAATTGGATGGATTTGGACTCACATATCTGTCAAGTTTCAACTATTTAGGTCCTGCCACATGGCAAAATTGTCTTCCCATCCTATCGTCTATCCACTTGAAGGAAAATAATCACCTTAGTTGGTGACATGATGAGGTAGGCCGGCCCAAGCCATTTAGAGGCCTAAACAGAGAATTCTAAATGTGACTTTTTAAAATCTGGATTCATTATAAAATGGAGCATTTGTTTAAATGGGGCCTTTTTTAGGGTTTCTTTTTAGTAAACCAGGTTCATAAAGCCATCAAAGCCCACGCTTTGAGGCCTTCATTTTTTTGGGGCCTAAAGTGCGGATTTTGATGGTTTAATGGATGGGCCGGCCCTGCGATGAGGTGCGTCTTGGGTCCCATTTTAATGTCAAGTGTCCTTCTTTTTGCTCCATTTAACATTGGTTAAAATTCAACAACCCCTAGGGTTCACCCATCTACCTTCGGTGTTTAGAAAAATAAAATAATTTTTTTTAACCACAAGAGTTAAAAATAAATTAGCTAGAGTTCATGCAGGCTTTGTGAGAGTGAGGAATAATAGTTCGCTCCTCGCCACTGGAGCGAACTATTGCTCCCACATGAAAATGGAAGCCATCAAAGAAGATATCTGCATGTTACCTTTTCATTATTTACCCCTAAATTTGAGGATATATTACCATTTCGAATGACTCCAACAGCACCAGAACAGGCTTGAAAAGAGGACTGACGGACGATGGTCTACCACCATTTACGCTTCTAGGAAGAAAGTAAGGTAATCTTATAGTCTTACTAGCAAAGACCCCTGTGCGATGCACAAGATAATAATTTAGTTCCTTGAATTGTAAATAACATTTAAAAGGTTAGAAAGGGTTTTTTAAAAAATAACCTGTTACAACACTTTCAAAGGGATTAAGAATTGCAAACCAAATAAAAATTACAAAGAACTCATGTTATTGAGTAAAAACAAATTATATAATCAAATAAACAACTACTTGGTTGGAGTACTTTGTGAGAGAGGTGATATAGATAAAATTTTAGGCGTGATGAGAGAATGATGAATAGAACTAACCTGTAATGCATTGAAAATGAAGAGTGGCTTTGCAAAACTACCAAGAGAGACGTAATAGAGAGTTGGGAAGAGAGTTGTCGTTGTTGTAACTTCAGTCAGAGAGAGAGAGAGAGACGTGAGGGGAGTTTCCATCTTTGTAAGGAGAGGGATGTGTGTAAGTAAGTGTATCGTTTGGGGGCTTGTATAAGAAGGTGTCGTTTGAGAAGTAGACTATGAAGAACGGTTGGAGGTGCTACGTGGCGTCTTTAAGAAAGGACTCCTAGATTTCCTAGGATTGGAGTTTGGGGATCGTTTGGAGAGGTGTGCGTGAGTGGGAGAGAGTTTAGGAACATGTGGTGCAATCTTTGGGATATACACGTCTCTACACACCTAGGATTAGAGTTTGGGGATCATTAATGAAATCCTTAGGGTCGAAGAAAGTAACTTGATTTAAAAAAAAAAAAACCTATTTTAGCTTAGTTATAATGAAGATAACTATGCGTTTTCTAAAAAAAATTTATTTAACTATGGTTTAGATTCACTAACTCTTAGGATTAAAAGATCTAAAATTTGATATTTAGGAAAAAAAAACTTTTAACTATGATTAAGATTCACTAGTACTTAGGGTTAATGAAGCTAATGTTGTTTAATATTATGTAAAATAAAAAGTATTACATGTGCCTAGGAAGGCATTTAAACCACACACAAATTGTAAACCACACACACCCGGATCTGGTGTCTTTAACGTTTTTCAAATTGAAAATACAAAATTCACAAATATAGCTTAATTTGTTAATAGAGCAAATGTAGTTTTTATAGTTAATCACCATGTCGTCCAACATGGTATATAAACACAAATACAATTGGTCGCCAACTTGGGGATAGATATAAAATTAAATTTCAAATCATGTGGTTATGGCTATCTTGGACTTCAGCCTAACCATTTGATTACAGTATCCATCATTGGTAAACAAAACCACATACTATTATTTAACAATAACGTGGTCGTAAGCAATGACACCACGCTTACAACCTGCTTCCGTTCACATTTAGGGTGAGAAATTGATCAGATTCAGATCGGTCAGGTTCGAACTGGGTGAGAAATATTCTCAACTCAAGCACCACCTAGTAAAACGGCTTTTTGGTTAGCCTAACCCAAAATTAGGGCCTGTTGATCACAACAGTTTTAGGAAGAGAGAGGTTTAAATTCTCTAATTTTAAGATTTGGAGAATTATTCTTAAAATAATTGAATGAATCAAGATCCGAATGAAAATCTGAATACAGTAACTAAGTAGGAATCCAGATTAAAACTTATGGAAAATTTCAAAATTTAAAAATAAAATGAACTAACTTGAATCTGAATTGGAAAAATGTAATAGCCCTCAGATAACCAAGAGAGAAGGATTTCTGATGTTTTAACGATGCAGGAGAGCTTGATCCAGATAACCAAGAGAGAATGAGTCCAAAATTTTAAAAATAAATTCTCTACATAACCAAGAGAGAATGAGTTGAGTCGATATAACCAAGAGAAAATAATGAGTTTGGATTTCTTGATCCAAATAACCAAGAGAGTGAGTTCAGAATTTATCAAGATGATGAAGAAGAAGGTAGCGCACGCACGTTCTCTCACTTCCGGCCCTTTAATATGGAAGAGGGATGAGGTTATTGGGAACTCTAGCAAAGAGTAGTGTGGTTTGAGGGTTTTGAGAGAGAGACGTGATAGGGATAGGGATAGGGTGCCTAATCAACATGTCTCTATTTCTCTTATCACAATTTCTTAAAATATCTCAAATGTTTTTTTGAATTAAGATGTTAATACTATTCTATACGTTTGAGATAACTCTTCACAAGAGTTGTGTCGTTTGAGGATAGAGGAAAGAGGCGGGGGAGATGTGTGTCGTTTGAGAATGAGAAGAACAAAGGTGATCAGTGTGACACATGTCATAAGGTGAGAACATTATAATCCTACGTGACGAAAGGAGGAGGGGAGAAAAAAGTCTGCCTTATTTTTAGTTAATAGATTGTTTTCGTCAAAGTCATTAAAACATATGGTTATGATCATTTCATCCCGAGTCCATTGGATGTGCGCCATTTGTCCTTTGAGATGGTGGTAAACAGTTGTTAGGGTCTATTGTAAGTATGAATACCACATGGGAGCCAAATCTTCTACGGATTCTGGGGAGTCCGGTTATGCTCCGGAAGACGCCACGTGTTTTTAACACCCTTTAACTATGGTTAAGATTCACCCACCCCTAGGGTTCACCCACCCATCCTCATGTTTTAGTGAAAAAATATTTATTATTTTTTAAATTTAATATTTTAAATATTTTTTCTAAAAAGGATGGGTGAGTGAACCCTAGGGATGGGTGAATCTTAACTACAGTTAAGGGGTGTTAAAGGGACACGTGGCGACCTCAAAGGCATAACCGGAATCCTCAATTCCGGTTGTAATCGTAGAGGATTTGGTTCCACGTGACACAGATTGCTCGGAATTCAAAAGAAATGAAAGACAATCCAAGTCGTTACGGAAGATCCATTTCCATTTTTCTGAGTAGCAAGAAAGGTCTCTGTCTTTGACTTTCTAATGGCAGAGCTTCGTTTCAATCTCCCATGGCGAAGATTCGAAGAGAGAAGATCATCACATTCAAATTTTAGAACTGAGCTCACTAATCTCTTGTCCATCTTCTTTCTTCTTGTTCTTC
Organism: Tetracentron sinense; assembly: GCA_015143295.1. Taxonomy (NCBI): domain Eukaryota; kingdom Viridiplantae; phylum Streptophyta; class Magnoliopsida; order Trochodendrales; family Trochodendraceae; genus Tetracentron; species Tetracentron sinense. The sequence goes on along the minus strand of JABCRI010001125.1, from coordinate 235,178 downwards.
TTTCTCCGATCTCCGAATCGAACCAGGTTTTAGGTGTAAGTCTATCGAAATTTTAGGTGTAAGTGAATTCTAGGGTTCTTATTGAAGAACTTAATTGATTAATATATATATATTTTTTACAGTTTTGTAGTGCCGGGTATGGTGATTTGGAGTGTGGATCGTCGTCTTCAAAGCTCTTAATCAAGGGAGGAATTGTCGTAAACGCTCACCATCAGGAGATAGCTGATGTTTACATCGAGGATGGAATCATCGTATCCGTGCAGCCTCATATCAAGGTAAATTCAGTGTATGCACGATCTAAGGCAGTGTTAGGTAAGAATTTCAATAAAAACTGATTTTGGGTTGAAGATTTTTAGGTATAATAGTTTATCTATTAAGTGAAGACGTTTGATCATTACAAGTGCATGAAGTTTTTTATAATTTAATTTATTATCAATGACTTAGGGAAATGTGTTATTGAATGGTGGAGGCCTTTTGGCGTATAAGGCAAGAGTGGAGGAGAAAAAAGATTCTGAAATGGGGGATGGCAATTTCAATTACGGTTCTTATACACACACACACACACACACACACACACAAACTCATCGAAGCTTAATTGTTTCATATCTAAACTATCCAATTATTTGTTGTTTAAATAACTAAAAATAAATTATAATCACATATAAAAATGATCTATTATTTTTTATTATTATATCAAAATAAGAAAAATTTAATCATAAAGTACGTATGGTTTACTCTTTGTGTAATATATCTTCTAATAAATATTGTATTTTATAAGTTTTAAAATAAAAACTTCAATTTTTTTTTTTACAAAAACTTCTGGTAAATCTATATATTGGCCTTCAAAGCTTCATATGTACTTTATCTGGGTCTAAATATTAAATTTTAAGGATGGAATAAAAAAAAAAGGCTTTTCCAATCTGTTTCTTTTTTGATTTGTTTATCCAATAAATCCAAAAGTGCAGCACTGGTCAAGCCTTAATGTTGCCTCGAAGGGTTTGGGACAACCTCTGTTACGAAAAAAAAAAGGACAGTTAAATCTATGAAGAAAACAACAAATTGATAAGAAAAGTAAAGAAAATGAACCTTGAAGGGAGTAGGTGTTGAAACCTCCTTACGTCGTTGAATTTTTATTTATTTACATAAATTGGAAAAATTGTTTGTGTTTTTCTCAAATAGAGTTTTTTTGTTTTTGTTTTTATTAGACAACACAAGAATCAAAAATATGGAAAGGAGGATTTGAAGAGGTTTTATATATATATATATTCACAATTTTAAGCTTTTGATTAGAATATCCCTTCGTTTCGATTTACCGCTATGAAACATTTTAGTGATGAAATCCATTCATAATATCACAATTTTGCAATATGCGAGATATTGGTCAATATATTTTGTTTTATCCCACAAAAATGTGAAAGGTACCCACTAAAATTGCAAAATCTAGGCTAATATTTGCAGATATCAGAGGAATTAAAAACCTTGTTCTTGAAGGATTTGGTAATGATCATGATCTTTTTATTGGATTTATGTTTGCCTTACTTGCCATACTTGCATCTAATATGTTTGTGTTGTGACTACCGTCTAACACCCTTTACATAGTAACAACGACGTAGAGCTTTTAACCTTTTTGCATTGACTAGGAGTCTGCACCACACGAAGAGTTTCTTTATTTGTAATAGGAAGTATCGTGATGGTCCGGTGTTTCTCAATAGGTAAGGACCAGCTGTGTATCTCTCACCTTCAATTTGCGGATGAGACCCTGATCTTTTGTAAAGCTTCATGTTGTGATTTGGTCCTTCTTAGGTGCTGTTGATAAAGGGTTTCGAATGGATTTATATAGTCGATCTGGCCTAAGTTCACTAAACTCAACCGTTCCAGAGGCTTTTATCTCAGAAGAGGCGGAGAAGTAAGAGAGCAATGGGAGGGATAAGGTTTGTGATTAAGAGGAGAGAAAAAGAAGAACTGAAGAGCAATTGACTAACAATGACATAAAACTTGCTGAGAGTTCTCTAGCTCTTAAGCAAATTCGTATCCCAAAAAAATTCTATCCTTAATGAAGAGGGATCACCCCCTATTTGTAGCATTTTTGTGACTTGCTAACTCTACAAAGTTAGTTAGAGCTCCCAGTCAATAGAAATCTGCCACGTCATAACTGAGTCGTTATGACCTCATGCATTAGTCAGAATGTTCTTCAGGTTAGTAGTGGGATCACCAAGGCAATCCCATTACTAATGAATTCTTATAGCACCCTCCAAACCACAATAACCTAAATCATTCCCCATATATAATAATAATAAATATATATGTCTCCACCAAGGCCGGTCATGCGCCTTGGGAAGCCTGTCCATTGGGTGATTTTAGCTATTGGACAAAGATACCTTCACTGCCATGGGCAGAACATCCAAGGGCTTTACCAGAGTTGCCTGAGGGGTAATCTTGGACTTTGCCAGAGTTGCCTTGTTGAAACTCCAAGGACTTTTCATGCATAGTTCGGGAATCTGCCAGGGCTTACATGGCCTGAGAATCTGCTAGGGCTTACATGGCCTGGGAATTTGCCAGGGCTTTCCTCAAATGGCACGAGAATCTATCGGGGCTTATATGAGCACCTTGGGGATACTACCAAGGATTTTCCATACGCTGCCTAGGAATCTGCCAGGTCTTACCCATCAAATGCCTTGCTGAGACTCCAAGGACTTTTAGCACATAGGTCTAAATACACACATATATATATATATATACACATAGAAGCATAAACACTTTTGGCCAGTTTGTTCAGTATGTGTGATAAACTTTGCTGACTTAGCTGGATGGAATGATGACATATCAATATTATTTCCATGTATCAGCGGGTGCCTACTCAGACGTTTTGAAGCTGTCTCTGGTCTGCGTATCAAACTGTCAAAATCTAAGCAAGTGGGGGGGGGGGGGGGGGGTTTTGGGCTTAGTGCATCTTGTAGTCTGTCTTGGTTGCATCGTGGGGTACCTTCCATCGGTGTACTCGGGTATGCCTCTCGGGGCTAGTATCATAGACGGGGTGGTGTGGGCCCTTGTTTTAAAGAGGGTTGCTAAACGTCTGTCAGGATGTCAATTGTCTTTCAATTGTCTTTCCTATCAAAAGGTGGTAAGTTAACCCTCATTCAGAGCACCCTCAGCAACCTCCCAACCTACATTATGTCTACCCTTACTACCCTCGATCGGTAGCAGTGTCCCTTGAATGAATGCAAAGAGAGTTTCTTTGGCACGAGAAAAGGAGTTAGATTCATATATCATAGGGTAGATTGGGATAAAATTTGTCCTCCTAAGAGAGATGTGGATTTGAGCTTAAAGCCTTTAGCTCTAGTGAATAAGGTCTTGTTAGGAAAATGGGTAAGGAGTTTTGAGGAGGAGAGAGATAGCTTAGCGTGTTGTAATTGTGGCCAAATTCAGGGAACAGTCCTGCTGGGTTTCGAAGGAGGTCAAGGGTTTCCACAATGTGGGGATGTGGAAGGGATCATGCCTGTCACTAGTTTAGAAGTGCCAAATTGTGAGTTTAAGGTGGATGAAGGGTCAGAGGGTTAGGCTTTAGAAGGATGTGTGGTGTGGTGCCATGAAATGTTTGGATGATTTTAGTGTCATCTTTCGTTTAGCCATTGGTAGGGAGATAGGAACGCATTTGTTGAGGATTACCTTGATAGGAGGGGTGATGGGGTAGTGTGAAGTCCTAAGTAGAGACGGGGTTTAAACGAATGGGAAATTGACGTCTTCAATAGGCTTTTAGAGCGCTTGGGGTCGTCTCCCTGGGTATCTCAGGGCAAAGATTGTAGAATTTGGTCTAGAGGCAATAAGGGTGGATTCTCAGTGAGATCTCTAGTATAATCATTCAGGTCAATCTCTTCCGAGTCCTTTCCTCATAAGATTGTGTGGAATCCAGACATTCTCTCTAAGATTTCTTTATTTCTTTGGACTATGTTTTTGAATAAGATTCTCACCCGTGACCACTTGAAAAATAGAGGGTGGAGGATGACCAATTGTTGCTTTATGTGCCTTCAAGCAGAAGAGTTGGTAGATCACTTACTCTTGCATTGCATGTGAGATTTGTGTTTTTTCCTCTCCCGAGTAGGCGTGGATAGGGGTGTATTCAAGCCGAGCTTGGCCCTGCTCGGCTCAGCTTGAAATATAAAAATCTAGGCTCGAACTTGGCTCAGCTCGATCTGTTGCTCGAAAAGCTCAAGTCGAATCTGGTTCACTTGGCTTAAGCTCGAATTGATTCAAACTCGAGCTGAATCAAATTGAGCCTCAATTGAGCTGAGCTTCGAGTTGAGCCGAATCAAACAAGCCTTAGCTCGAGCTCAGCTTGAACACATTTTCAAATTCAAAAATCAGCTCAACTTGGCTCGACTGAGCCTAATTTTTGAGCTCAAGCTCGGCTTGATCGAGCCGAGTTGAGCTGAACTTTGAGCTAGCTCGGTTTGGATACACCCCTAGGCGTGGATTGGGTATTTCTTTCTTCCTTTCACAACTTCTTATCTTTGTTGGTTTCTGGTAAGTCCTCGTTCAAGGATGGCTATTTGGTTAGTTCTGCCTAGTGCCATGTCATGGCCGATATGGAAAGAGAAGAACAAGAGAGTTTGTAAAGACTCCCAATCCATTCCTTTACACATTTGCTCTAGGATCCGATTACTTGTTATGGATTGGTGCTCCAACAATTATGAAGGAGAGGAACTGGGAGAAGTGTTAGCATGATTGTTCAGTCTAGCACTCTAGCTAGGCTTTGAGCCTTCAGCTATGGGTTATCATGCATTTTTTTTTTAAACTTTTGTATGTCTCTTTTGGGTTAATATGCTTGTGAATTATCTTGCTATTTTGCTATTGTAGTTCCTTTCATATTTTAATATACATGCTTGTTTATTGATAAAAAAAAAGGAGGTATCTAGAGTTTAGACCTACTATCCAGTAAATTGGGAGTTGGGGCCATGGTTTAAAGTGTCGGTATTGGTGGGCACAGTAGTAAGTAAAATTTAAGATGCGTATTGAGGAAAAATTTAAGGTATGCTAAGATACAGAGGGATGCTTGGATACTTCAAATAATTTTTTTTAAATGCGAATATAATTTTAAAACAAACTAGAATAAAGTTCCTGTCTCTCCTCGATATGAGGCTTAGCTATGTGAGTACTCATGGCACCTATATGAAGTAAACATCCTAATCAGCCCTCCCTTATGTGCAAGTATGCTTCAAGGGTGAGGTGATGGAGTTGGTAGCAAAGTGGGTGATGCCCTGCCATACAAGCTCACCGGCTGTGAACTCCCTTATTACATCCAATATCCAATTGTTTTTGTAGATGTAGTTTGACACTCTTCGATCCTAGTACGGCTGTCAAAGGGTCGGGCCAAGGCCTAGGTCTTACTGGGCCCGACCTTGACCGGAGTGAGGCCCTAGCCCTCGAAGGGCTTGAACTAGCTAGGCCCAAGCCCTACTCTCAAGGGACAGGGTTGGGCCAAGGCCAGGGCCAAAAAAATATATCATGTTTTAGCAATTTTACTACATTGATTGTCAACCTGAAATACAGCCCTCTTTCTTTATTTAGATTTAGGACTAGCAATACAATTCAAAGAGCAACATGACGTAGTTTTAGACTTTTAGTACTATTAGATTGTTAGTATTAATACGCCCCCCAATTGTTACCGTTAAAATGTTAGTATTATTACCATTATATTTTTTTTAAAGGAAAAATGTTACAACTTACAAGTAGTAACATTAAAAGATTCTAGGAAGAATCTACACTATTAATCCGTTACACATACACAGAGTAAATCTTAGCCTCCATTAAAAAAAATTTAATAAAAGAAAAAAAGTTACAAGTTACTATATTAGAAAGATACTACACTATACTACTACAATGTTAGTATGTTATACATACACACAATAAGGCTTAGCCTTTTAGGTTCTAAAAAGACTTTAAGTTATATTATGTATAATTTTATATATGATGTAACATATAGAAGCAGGGGTGTGTTGTGCTGTGTTCCCCCGTCAGATTGTATGGTACCCTGGAGTGCCTTCAAAGGTCTCTTTTTTCCTGTGGTCAGCATTTTTAGACAAGATCTTGACACTAGACAACCTGAAAAAAAGAGGGCGGAGTCTTCCTAACCGTTGTTATCTGAGCCTGTTGGAGAAGGAATCTGTTGACCATTTGCTATTGCACTGCCCTTTTGCGAGGAGCCTTTGGCTGTATTTTCTTTCCCAACTTGGGGTTGCTTGGGTCTTCCTCTCGCCCTTCCACGGCTTCTTATCCTGTTGGCTCTTAGTATTGCTGGAGAGCTTGATCGATCTTATTTGGGCCCTCCTTCTAGGAGTGGTATCGTGGTCTCTGTGGAAAGAGAGGAATATGAGAGTTTTCGAGAACTCTCCTTTGACTATTGAGAGAGTGTGTTCCTGTACGCGTTCTTTGTTGCGAGATTGGGTTTCCACTAAAACTGATGTGGTAGAGATAGGGTTTGATGAGTTTATCTCCTAATTGGAGCAGGGGCGTGTTGTGTTGTGTTTTAGTAGCTAGTTTATTTTTGCTCACTTTGGCTTTATGTGATTCACTATTTGTGAATCTGTTCCTTTTTTTTTTTAATGAAATTGCATTTACCGATAAAAATAAAACCATATAGAATGGAGGGCTGGGTTGGGCTGGGCCGGGCCATGTGCTTACCAAGCCCCTGCCCGGCCCTCAACTAAGAGGACTTTTAAAATTTGAGCCTGGCCCTAGTGCGGCAGTGCCTTATTAAGCCCTCTATTTTTTCGGGCTTTGAAGGGCCAGGTAGGGCCGGGCCCCCTCATCAAAGGGCCGGATTGACAACCCTAGATCCTGGTCAACCATAATCTTTGTTGTAGACTTGTACCCGAATTCATTCAACATCAGATTGATGCAATGAGCCGCATATGGTGTCCAATATATGTTCTTCCTCTTCGTCATTAATAGCTTCCCATCTTTCTTAAACAGAGATTAGTAATTTGTCACAACCAGCCCACCCCTTCAACCAGGATTATGAAGAGGGACATAAAGTAAGTACGTAAATTGCTCAAAGTACTCGTAAGAAGTGTTCGTTTAACCCTTTGGATGGATATCAAGATTTCCAATTTTGCACCCTAATAGCCTTTTGGAAAAGTTTTCCACCACTGGATCCCATATTGTCGTTGCCTTATACCTGGCATCGAGAAGCAAAGTCAGATACAACGCAAGAAGTATCTCTGTTTTACAACCCATAAAGAAAGCCAATTCTCTTAAATTCAGAACCTCCCTCACCCCAAACAGTTCACTTTTGGCAAGGTTGATCCTTTAACTCGAGACTGATTCGAAACATTTAAAGAAACATTGAAGATAAGCGAACTGCCTACTGGATGCAACACCAAGGATTAAGGTATCATTAACAATCTGGAAGTGAGATATGGATAAATCCTCCCCTCTTACTATGAATCCCTCAATAACATACTCTGATGCTCTATTGATCATCCTACTGGGCCTTGATAATCACAATGAAAAACATCAGAGGGAGTGGATCACCCTGACGAAGGCCTCTAAAATTCCCCAAATACCCAACAGGACTAACATTTACCAGGATTGAAAATGATACAATCGAATAACAAGTGTTCATCCATTTGCGCCATCTGATCCCGAAGCCCATTCTGCTGATCGCAGACTCCAAAAACTCCCAAATAACATGATCATTTCTTTTTCATATCAATTTTACAGAGGACACCCAGGACCCTCATATGATCCAAGAATCCACACATTCAGATGTGGAAGAGAAATGGTTGCAGATAAATTCTCCTGTCTTCACCCAATCTATAGTTGGAGGTGAGGTCGAAACTACGACAACCGAGTTCCATCAATGCATCAGAGATATTTCTTTTAGAACTTTAATGAGAGGCTTGCCCCCAACCATCGCTAATGAATAGGAGTTAGCCTTAGGCTTCACCGGGATGGACACTTTGGGAGGGGTTTGTACTTAAGGGGGTTTAATTAGTTTAGCTGGGTGGGGGAGAGATGCCTTGTATATAGGCTGGACTTGAGAGTTGGGAGGAGGAGTGACATATTTGTTCCTGTATAACTGAAACTCTCCTAGCCCATCCCTTCGACTCCTTTGGAGTGTGGAATGAATAAGGCATTCGATCGGCGTTAATTCGCAAATAAAACAAGTTTTGTGTAAACCCCATTGTCGTTACTCCTTTTGAAAAACACCAAAGATCTGTCGCTACTATACTTTTCCCCCAACACGACCTCTTTTGTTTTTTGAAGTCTTGCTATGTAAAACTATTCCAGCAACCATGCAATTGCTGATATCTCTAAGTGAAATGTCGATTGAGTCCGAGTGATTTTCAACACGTATGCACCCACCTTAGAGAACTCAAATGTTTTGGAATCAATTTGTTAAAAGTGCATTTCCATAAGCACACGTAAGAATAAATGCTATGACAAAGATTAGTTGGTTTGAACTTCCCAAGGTTTCAACATGGTTGAGAACTTTAAGAAATGAGAGCTTGTATCTCTTCCTACCAACGTCGGCCATGATTATGCTTGACGTCCTGTAACACTGTCGCCTGCAACTCTCCTCGTTGGGATGCTACTACAATAACACCGTCATATTAGATCAAATAAAAGTTTCCAAACGCCTTTCAAATTTTTTGGTTATTTCAAAAATCAAGAAAAAAAACTTAGTGAAATGGGGTTTGAAGGTAAGAGCAAAGAAGCTTGGTAGAGTGGGGTTTTTGAAATTTCAAAATGGGATTTTAAGCCTAAGTAACCAGAGCGCAGAGCGGGAGAATGTCAAATTTCAATTTAGGATAGGGTTGAGAGTGCCAATATATATAAGAATATTTTAATATTTTTTTAAAAATCAAAATTATATTATTAAATTTCAAATATTACTGAATTTTAACCACAATTAATAATAATTAAAAGAAACAAGTGTTGACCTCTAGGTGTGATTGAACTTGAGGAGAGTTCAATCGCAATTGGATGTGATTCCATCTCTCTGAAAGTAAAAGAATAAAGAAAAAAAGTTAAAAATAAATAAAGGAAAATAACAAAGTTGAGAAGACTTTAAGTCTTCACTAACACATTTTGTACAAAAATGAAAAAGGTCTTTTCACCTAAAGCATTAACCATCATTAAAGGGTAAAATTTGAATTTTTATAAAATTTTAAAATACCATCTATTTCATCTTCCTCATTACGACGATTTACAAACTTACAATCGCGAACTTAAAGTGTCGAAAAATGCCACCATTAGCTTGAAAGATTGAAACTCTGTCCCGCACTCTTAAACACCATGGTCTACGAAATAGAAACCGCGCTCTACAAAATGGAAAACTGTTGGTATAATGTAGTTATGGGCCTCTCTTATGTTGTAGAGTGGCCCACACTTATGTTTTTCTACTTTGCTTTCCCTTGTATGGGCCTTGGGCCCAACTATTGTATTAGCCAAGTTGATATAGCCATAGTAGAGAAGAGGAACCCTAATTTTCCTCATTCTCTCTTCTCCCATCTCTCTCCTTTCTTTCTTCCTCTTCTTTTCTCAAACCCCTATCTACAAATCTAATGGGTATCAGAGCATCAAAGAAGGAAAGGGGAGCTTGATTAAAACCACAACAAGCAACAAAAAAAATAGCAGCCCAATAGGGACGTTAACGTCAGCCGTACGGCTCAGGCAGCCCATGGGGATGTTTTGAAGGTAGAATCTTAGAGCTCTTGAATTTAGAGAATTTTTGAATCAAATATCATGTAATTTGGACCAATATTGAAGTAGTTACATGGATTTAAAGAAAATTTCAGAAAATTATGAAAAAATTACTGTAGAAGTTTAGATATGTTTTTGTCCACATAGGTTGTTGTTTGTGTTGTTCATTGGACATGGATAAAACGTTTATTTGGTAGGAATGTTTCTAAAGTGGGTTTGGGTGATTCCACAAAGATATGGAGTTGTGAGGTTTTTTCCACACTCCTAGGTACTTTTTTTTCCCCATATTAGGGTGTTTTCTGTGGCTTGTTTGCTTATGACAACCCTGATATTGCTTCATTGAGTCTTCTTAAGACCTATGGTTGATAAAATCAAGATATTATTAGAAGTGTGACTCTCTTTTTGAAGTTGGTGTTGAAGTGCGAGATTGGAGGTTGAATTCTTTCTTGCTTTGGGTTTAGAGGTGTGAATCTAGCATTCTAGCAAATTCAGATTGTATGCTTTGAAGAGATTCCAATGTCAGACAAATCTCAAACCTCAACTGAGATACCTTCGAGGGTTAGTATGAACCGTGAGGAGTCGAGTAATAATAACCCTCACTTGCAAATCACGTCGGAAAAGCTTGATGGTGAAAATTATGTTTATTGGGCAAAATCTGTTGAAATATACATTGGAGTGAAGGGTAAATTGGGTTACCTACTTGGAGAGATGGCAAAACCTGCCAAGATGGACCCTACACATGCTAAGTGGACTCAAGACAATTTGATTGTGATGTCTTCGCTCACTAATTCAGTATTACCCCACATTGATAGGGGCTTGGTGTTCTTAAAGACTCTCTCAGACCTACTTGAATGTAGGCAATTTGCCTCACTTTATAAAATTCAACGGGATATCTCCCAAACTTGTCAGGGGGAGATGCCCTTGAATATGTACTATGCCAAGTTGAGGGAGAAATAAGAGGAATTTGATCACTACTTAGACTTTAAGCCCAATTGTCTTGCTCATGTTGTTGCTTTCAAGAAGTGGGTTGAACGAATACGAATTTTCGAGTTCCTTGCCGATCTCAATCAGGAATATGAAAATGCTCGCTCACAGCTCCTAGGTTGAGATCCTCCTTCTGATACACTTAACCATGTATATGCTCATATCTAGAATGAAGTAAGCAGATGTGATGTGATGACCTCCAAGACGGTGACTGTTCTTGAGAGGTCTGCCCGTTCCTCCACTTTCCAGCGTGGTGGAAGAGGAGGTGGTAGATGATCTTTAGAGGTCGTGGTAATCGTTTTGATGGTGCCCATCATGATGAAAAAGACAAGTTGGAATGTGACTACTGTGGGAGGACTCCTCACACCCGTGATCAGTGTTGTCAATTACATGGACGGTCTTCATAGTGGGGAGGTCGCTCAGGGGGATATGGAGGTAACTCTCATCGTCCAGAAGGGTTTGGAGATCCTTCTGCCCATGCTGCTACAGCCGTTGCGAATTATGGGTTTACTATAGCGCCGACATCATCTTAGTTAGTACCCAGAGATGATATGGAGTCTCTCTGTCGCGGCCTTGATGAAATGCATAGGGCCATGTCCTAACTGGAGATCCCTTCCACTTCCTCTTTTGCTCAGTCAGGTACATACGCCACTGCCCTAAATGTCTCAGTCCCATTTGCTCATCACTCTTGGATCATTGATTCCAGGGCCTCTGAGCACATGACTGGTATGTCCTCTATTTTTCATCATATCATCTATATTCTAGGAGAGACAGAGTTCGTATTGCGGATGGTACTATATCTCAAATTTCCGGTAAGGGTACCATCCATATCTCTCCATCTATGTCTTTATCCACTGATCTACATGTCCCTAACATTGCTTCTAATCTTTCATTCGTTAGTAATATTACCAAGTCCCTCAATTGTAGTGTTACCTTTTTTCCTTCCCATTGTGTTTTTCAGGATCTGGTGACGAGGTGGATGATTGGCAGTGGTTGTGAGAAGGATGGAATTTATCAGTTGGATTCCTCTCCTGGAATGCGTGCTTATCAGTCCTCTTCAGGGCACAAGAGTAATTTGACTAGTTGATGTGATGAAATTTTCGTTTCGGCCATCCATTTTTTTTGCTTCTTAAGAGGATGTGTCCTCAATTGTTTATTTCTTTATCTGTTACTTTTTTAATTGTGAAACTTGTGAATTATCTAAACATTGTCGGGTTTCCTACCCTCCTAGTATATCTTAATGCAATTCACCTTTTAGGCTTGTTCATTTTGATGTTTGGGGTCCTGCACCCACTCCTTTTGTGTTTAGTTATAAATATTTTGTGACTTTATATATGATTTTTCTCGTGCCACTTGGGTGTATCTTCTTAAGTCCAAATCTGATATTTATACTTCTTTTAAAGCTTTTCATAAAATGGTTTGTACTCAGTTTGATGCTAAGCTTAAGATACTTCATTCTGATAATGGTGGAGAATATTTGAATTATTTTACTGACCATGGTATTGTTTACCAAACCACTTGTGTTCACACTCCATCGCAGAATGGCATGGCTGAATGCAAGAATAGACACCTTCTTGACATCACCAGATCCCTTCTTGCCATGCATGTCCCTAAATACCTTTGGTCAGAAGCTTTACTTTCCGTTGCCTTTCTTATGAATAGAATCCCCTCACGGATCTTGGGCTTCAAACTCTATTGGATGTCCACCTACATCTCCTCATTTCCCTATACCACCCAAAGTATTTGGGTCTGTCTGCTTATGCATGTGTCTAAACCTAACCACACCAAACTTGATTGTTGTGCTGTCAAGTGTGTTTTCCTTAGATATTCCCCCCACTCAAAAGGGATATAAGCTTATAAGTGCTACCACCCTCCTTCCAGGTGGAAGTTTTTGTCTATGGATGTCTCTTTCTTTGAGAATGTTCCTTACTTTCCTCCTCCGAAGACCCCTCTTCAAGGGGAGAATGTTGATGTTGAACCGTTGTCTTCTCTTATACCTCTTCCTCTTCCATTTTTGATATCTCTGACTCTAATGTGATTGATATTGGACCTACGCAAGGGAAAAATTGCAGGTTTACTCCAGATGACCATGACTTATGTCTCACACTCCCTTCCAGGATTCTCCCTCGGATCCGAATCCTTCCAACTTAGGTAATGATTCTGATCTCCCACCTATTGATGATTCCGATCTCCCTATTGTCATTAGAAAGGGAGTTAGATCTTTCACTCATCATCCTATCTTTAATTTTGTCTCTTACAACTCATTATCTCATTCCTATCGTATTTTTTCCTCTTCCTTGTCTTCGGTGTCTTTGCTTTACAGTGTTTCTGAAGCAGTTACTCATCCTAAGTGGAAGGATGCGATGTGTGAAGAAATGGGGGCTCTTGAGAAAAGTGGCGCGTGGGAAATTGTTGACCTACCAAGGAGAAATAAATCGGTTGGATGCAAGTGAGTTTTCACAATAAAATACAAGTCAGATGGTTCTGTGGAAAGATACAAGGCTAGACTGGTTACGAAGGGTTTCATCAAAACTCATGGCATTAACTACCATGAGACCTTTACTCCTGTGACTAAAATGAATTATATCCGTGTGATTCTCTCTTTGGCTACTAACCAAGACTAGCCTCTTCATCAATTTGATGTGAAGAACATCTTCCTTCATGGAGACTTAGTGGAGGAAATTTACATGGTTGTTCCTCTTGTTTTAGCTTTTCCACAGCACAAGGGAAAGTCTGCAAATTAAAAAAGGCTTTATATGAGTTGAAACAGTTCCCCTGTGTCTGGTTTGAAAGGTTCAGTGGTGCCATGAAGAAACAATGGTACACTCAAAGCCAAGCCGATCATATTCTGTTTATCAAACAATGTCAGGGTAAGACAACTGTTCTTATTGTCTATGTGGATGACATAGTGTCGACAGGGTTTGTGCACAAGAAATTAAGACTTAAGAGGTTAAATTAGGGGTGTCAACGGGCTGGGCATGGACTGGGCCAAGGGTTGTCCAAGTCTAGCCCATCCAAGAACCTATTGAGCCCAAGTCCAGCCGGGCTGGAACGAGTCAAGCCCTAGCCCTACCCTAACACGGGTCGAGATGGATTAAGGCCAAATCCGGACTTGATGTAACCTCTTTATCTAATCAACAATATTTTTTTTATCCATGGCCAATCAAACAAATATTATGAAAAAAAGAAATTTGAATTACACATTGCTTCTTACACATTGTTTTTAAAATGCACAAAAAAAAGAAGTTTGCATAGCAAACCAAGCCCCAAGCTCCCAGCCTCCCATACCAAGCAACAAAATGGGTGTGTACTAAAGAAGTCTTCGCATACTCTCAGCCTCCGATCACAAACTTAGTTCAACAATCAGAGTTCCCGGAACAACCATGTCCGGTTTCACATTAAGGTCCCACTAGATTATCAATGTTATACATAGATACAAGTGTGTGTAACAGAGTTGCAATATATTGGACTGTTGGTGTCCATACTCCAAAGTGGTCGAAATAGTGTCTTGACTCTTGTATGCTCTCTAGTCTCTACTTAGTTTTATATTTATCATATATATATATATATATATTAAAATACATAAATTATATCGGGTCGAGCTTGGACTTTAAGGAGCCAAGACCTAGCCCGGTCCACATTTAAACAGGCTTGAGAAATTGAACCCGACCCTAGCCCTTGGGCCTAAAATATGGATAATGGGCGGGCGTTTTTTGGGCTGGACCGGGCCGGGCTAGGGCCCTTGGTCCATTTACACCTCTAATTAAAATCTCAATTGGCTACAGAGTTTGAGATAAATGACTTTGGACAGTTAAGGTACTTTCTTGGCATAGAGGTTGCCAAATAAAGGAAATGAGGCATATTTATCTCACAAAGGAAATACATCCTAGATCTTCTCAAAGAAACAGGGATGATGGGGTGCAAGCCTTTGAATGCACCAATAGAGCAGAACCACAAGTTAACAGATGATGGTGGTGAGCCTTGGTGATGCAAGCAGACATCAGAGACTTGTTGGTCGTCTTATTTATCTCTCTCTCACTCGCCTTGATATAGCCTATGCAGTTAGCATGGTGAGCCGGTTTATGCATGCTCCAAAAACCTCTCATCAAGAAGCAGTCTACAAGATTCTCAGGTACTTGAAATCCTCTTCTAGGAAAGGGGTCCTCTTTGACTTAGGGGTGTCAACGAGCCGAGCTGGGCATTGCTCAGGCTCGGCTCGTTGGATTTTAATGTTGCTCAGGCTCGGCTCAAGCTCGAACTCGGCTCGACCTCGAAAAGGTCGGCTTGGGCTCGGCTCGTCCACAAATCATCGAGCTCGAGCCAGCTCGTTAAGCTTTAATTTTAAAAAAAAATTGTATAGTGGGGACGATATTCTAACAATTAAGGGATTAAATGGTGGGGTACAAAGAAAAGGGAAGATAAATAGTGCTTTCACTAACCTGATGAACATTTCATGTTCTTAATTTAAAGAACTTATTTCATTTTCTTATACTTTTTAATGTAAATTCAATATTGGCAGGGGTATAACTATACATGGGTTTTCGTTGAATTAGTTGAGTCGAGTCGAGCCGAGCTGAGCTACCTCTTACTCGAGCTTGACTCATTATCTAAACAAGCTCACTCACTTGGCTCGGCTCGATGAGCTTTTTAATCCAGCTCAAGCTCGGCTCGTTTCGAGTCGAGTCGAGTCGAGTCGAGTCGAGTCGAGTTGGCTCGACTCATTGACAGCCCTACTTTGACTGTCATGAGCACTTAAGAATAGAAGTATACACCGATGTTGATTGGGTAAGATCTATCTTGGACAGAAGATCTACATCTGGACATTGCACAATTGTTGGGGGGAATCTTGTCACTTAGAGAAGCAAAAGCTTGTGCAAGGTCTAGTGCAGAGGCTGAGTTTAGAGCCATGACTCATGGAATAATTGAACTGCTATGAGTAAAGATTCTTCTGAAGGAGCTTGGATTTTCAACAAACAAGCCTATGAGTCTTTACTGCGACAACAGAGCTGCAATTAGCATTGCACACAACCCAATCCAGAATTGACAGAACCAAGCATATTTGAGAGTGATCGTCATTTCATCAAAGAAAAATCAGCTCTGAAGAGATTTGCATTCCCTATGTAAAGTCTGGTGACCAACTTGTAGATATCCTAACCTAAGGAGTCCCAAGCTATCGCTTATTTGATATACTTAGCAACTGGGCATGTATGACATATACGCACCAACTTGAGGGGGAGTGTTAGTATAATGTAGTTATGGGCCTCTCTTATGTTGTAGAGTGGCCCACACTTATGTTTTTTTAATTTGCTTTCTCTTGTATGGCTTTGGGCCAAACTATTGTATTAGCCAAGTTAATATAGCCATAGTAGAGAAGAGGAACCCTAATTTCCCTCTATCTTTCTTCTCGCATCTCTCTCCTTTCGTCCTCTTCTCTCTCAAACCCTAACTACAACTCTACTAAAACCGCGTTCCCAAGGAGAATTCGCTCTCAAACCATGAGAGCAAGGTTGAGAGCAGGAACGGCTAGCAGGGTAGACGGTTTGGGTTACTAAGTTTTAAGCATCAAGTCGATACCTTTAATTGCTTATTGCTTGTATCTGTACCGATATGTGCAATATAGTCGATACGCTATGGAAAAGTATGAATGATGGTAGCCCCTATGAGTTTCGTATTAGTAAACCAAAAAGGATACATATCGACCATTTTGTATCGATGCAGTTGATATTTTAAACCCATGTGTACAATGAACTGTGGGTTGCACTATGCGAGGCATCCGTTGTAACAATGAGGCTTGAACGTAGATTCATACTAGTCTAGGTCTCTCTTTACCATAGGAGATAAATCCATCTCCTAAAATTTCAAGAAATACGGTTTGTTGGGGAATCTGGAAGGAATGAACCACATAATTTTGACAGCCGTGAAAACAGCTTGCTGAAGCTCTCCTCCTCCATTTGTTGGAGCTTGTTCTGCTAGGTGTCTCCAATCCCGAGCAATAGTATCTCGAATTTTGTGTAAAGATGGGGGCAATCTTGTATTTGTAGACACTTGATGTGGCGTCGTTCTTTTTAAGCAAATTTACATATTCCTTGAAACAAGAAATTCATTCTATATCAAAGCAATTGCCATTTATCTATCAGCATGAAAAAAAGTCCAATAACACATATTAAAACATATCAATACAATTAGAGCTAGTGATATCAATCACAATTTATAGTGACAATCAAGATGCAATATGATTTACGATATGAAATCCAGACAATTACGCAGAATCTGTAAGGGGATTAACCATAGATTCCGTTGAGGTAATACAACATGCTAAGGCAAAGAAAAGTTTGGTTGTTCCCTTTTCAAAGGCCTTGGTAACAGACTTGATCTCAACTGATCAAGGGGAATGGGGTGTAATTCTGAATCAGAGCTTGTGCTTGGTTAACCCAGCGTGTTAGTGCAATGGGTTTTAGTAGGGTCCAGGAAAGCCCTTGGGGTCGTTCAGGGGGCTTAGGTTAGTTCAAATTGACCTAGCTGGACTGCAATTGCATAGTTCTAAGAAAAAAGTGATGTAGAGAAAGGGCCCTGAGGCATTTCACTGATGTGATAGGGCCATGGGCGTTGGACCTTGTTCCTTTCACATATAAGGAGAAGAGGGGCAGGGTTATGATTCATTTGGAATTCTCTCATTGGAGGTAGAGAACTGTCTGATGGGCTCAAGCCTGCTGGACCATGAAAGATATGGAGTTATGGGCTATACCAGTTTCTCCACACAAGGGAGATCAGAAGTGGCCAACTTGTCCAAAACCTGAGAAGAGAGAAGCTGTTCTGAGATTACTCGGAACACATCCGGAGAAAGAGAAAAACTACCAGAGAAGTCATGTCCATGGATGACTCAAAAGTCAAAACACCCATAGACCAGGCGTGGCCCCTTGTATAGAAGAATAAAAAGGCTATTGGACACCTGCATTTCAGGGTCCATAGTCCTGCAATTGATTACTTATTTTTTTAGGCCCTTGCTTTTAGTAAGGTCCTTGTTGGCTTACTCTTCAGAGAGTCCTTGTTTGGCTTGCACTTTTCAATGTGGTCATGCTCCTTATAAGTAGTGAATGGCTGTTGAGATATTTGATCCATCTAATAAGAAGGAGCATATCAACTGAATAATAACTTATTAATTCTGGGCATCTTGGGAAGGGGTTAAGTACTTTTCTGCCATTTTGTGCAATCATGCATGCCTTGCACAAGTGAAAGGCTTTGATTACTTCAAGAAGTGTATTTAAATGTGCTTCTAAGCTTTGATTCAAATATGAGTTAGGACATTTTAAGGTGCAGGGAAAATACCCTAAAAGTTTAAATTTTCTAGGTCACAAAAGTTCCAACAGTTCAAGCTGTTACAATATATATATTCCTTTTCTTTTTACCATACGAAAAGAACTGTTTGCAATTTTTATCTCATGTTTGGATCTATGCTTTTTTCATTGCCTGAATTTTAAAGACTTGCTTCATACTTTCCAATCCTATTGGTGCCTTACATAAACCTTTACCCATTTCCTAGCTATGTGTTTTCTAGTTCCTAAGATGCTTTATCTTAATTTGTTCAGTCTATATGTTTCTTTCTTTGTGGTATGCTTTTTATTGTTTGCCTTTTGTGACTCCTTTATATAACGATAGAACTTGGTCAGGTTCGACATGTATCTGAATTACTTAATTCCTATCTGCAGGTTGGCGATGATGTTACTGTGCTTGATGCCACTGGCAAGTATGTCATGCCAGGTGAAATTCCAAACATTTGGTCCGTAATAAGAATAGTGATGTCTTCAATTTCTACAAACAGTAGACTATGATCACTGAAATAGATATTTTACTTTTTAAAATAAATTGAGCTGGACACACATTTCACACCCATTGAAATGATTATTAGGAAAAGATATTCATGTATCATTTTCTTGTTGTATATTTCATGCTATGTATTTTGGAATTGAAAACTCAAGTCAGGGCAGGTTGGTGCGATGAAGCAAATCACCCCTTGGCTTGCATGTGTCAGTGTGTCACACATTTAAGGGTTGGGACCAACCATTTAAGCATTTACTGGAGCCCTGGGCCGATAAAATAAAATAGCTCGATGGGATGAATATTTTTTCTCTGAGCTGCTGATGATATTTTTCCGGAATTTTCAAAGAATGCAGTGAATGTTTTTTGATCGATAAGCAAGCACCATATATTAAACACAAAAGGCAGAACAAAGGCAAAAGGAAAAGAAAGAAAGGGGAAGAGAGTTTACACGTACATAACTCAACCGTAAAAGGCCCCAGGCAAGCAAGGCAAGCAAAACGAACTAATTAACTCAACACCTTCCTTAGAGCCTCCATTTCGAAATGAAGCCTTGCCCATTCAAAAACTACCAATTGGATCCTCTCACAAATATGCTTCACTGAAGAGGAAGAATTCTCAAATACTTTGAGGTTCTTCTCCTTCCAAATCATCCATGATATAGCCCCCGGGAGCACTGCCCAAATCGCTTCCCTAGCGCCATCCACATTCATCTTCGTCCAACAAGATAAGAAGTGAGAAAAGAAGAGGGAAAGACCCAGTCAACCCCCACTCGAGAAAGAAAGAAATCCCAATCCCAAATCCCAAATCCCAAACACAATAGGATAGTGCAATAAGAGATGGTCCACGGACTCTTCCGCTTGAAGGCACAAGAAACAACAGTTGACCTTCCTCCACCCTCTATTTTGTAGGTAGTCAAATGTTAGAATTTTATTCAGTGCCGCATTCCATACGATAAAAGATACCTTTGAAGGAATGCCAAGATTCCACACAATCTTATGAGGAAAGATACAACGATTGTAATAGTGATCTTACTGAGAACCGACCAAGGTTGTCTCTAGCCCAAATCCTACTGTCCCTAATTTCGGCACACGGGGAGATCGAAGAAACACGCTCCAAGAGCCGAGCTATATTCTCAGCTTCCCAATCGTTCAAGTCCCGACGCATACTCGGACACCACACCACCCCCTCCCCCTCCCCCTCATAAGACTCCCCTACTGATGCCTTCCTATCACATGCTAACATGAACACATTGCCAAAGTCATTATTTAGCTTAGAGCCCCCACACCACACATCCGACCAGAACCTGACCTCTAACCCCCTCCAAACTTTAAACCTGAAATGCAGAACCACTAGGTTGGCGTTGGCCATAGTACCCTTCCACAGACTTTGACCATGAGAGCCTTTCACCTCTCCCGGAACCCAACACGACCATTCCCTGTATTTGGTGATGATCACAGCCCACCACAAATTACCCCTCTCCTCCCCAAACCTCTAAACCATTTTCCTAACAAAGCCTTGTTAACCTGGGCAAGCAACTTTAGGTTTAAACCCCCACTCTCCTTGGCCCTACACATGAGATTCCATGCTACAAGATAATATTTAAATTTGTTGCCTTTCTCATTCTACAGAAAATCTCTTTGAAGTCTCTAGAGAGTAACTGCCACCGAATGGGGAATGGTAAGAAAGGACATAAAATAGGTAGGAAGACTACTTAGGGTACTATGGATAAGAGTCAATTTCCCCCCTTTAGATAAACATGATGATTTCCAACCTGAGAGTCGTTTGGCCACCCTATCCAAACACCGGGTCCAAATTGCTTTGGCTTTAAAGTTCGCACCTAAAGGCATAACCAGGTAAACAGAAGGGAGGGACCCCACAGAGCAACCAAGGCACCAAGTAAGAACTAAGAAGATCTATATCTGGAACTGCACCTACACTCACGATCTCTGATTTCCCCAAGTTCACTCATAGGCTAGACACCGCTTCAAAACAATGAAGGATGCATCTAAGGTAGAGAAGATCGCCACTCTGAGCTCTACAGAAAATAAGGGTATCATCAACAAACTGAAGGTGGGATATACGTAACCGATCTGCTCTAATCGGGAACCCTTCAAAAAACCTCCCCTTTGCCTTAGATTACAAACGACTCAGAGCCTCTGAGACTATCACAAAAGAAAGGGAGATAACGGATCTCCCTAACGCAAACCCCTGGAGCTAGGGAAAAATCCCACCGGACTCTTGTTTAGAAGAATGAAAAAAGACATTGATGATAAACAAACCTTCATCCACTGCCTCCACTTAGCCCCAAACCCCATCCTGCCTAGGACGTACTTAGAAAGGCCCAATTTACATGATCATAGGCTTTTTCCATATCCACCTTACAAGGAGATCCAGAATCTTGGATTTGGTGGCTGCGTTAATGCTTTCATTAGGCAATCAATATGCCATTGAGCATTTGACGCCCCCTACAACACACCCTGATAAGGGGAGATGATGGATGGCATGACTAGCTTTAGGGGATCCGTCAAGACTTTGGAAAGGATTTTGTACACGATGCTCACCAAACTAATAGGCCGAAATCTTTTAGATCATCAACGCCTTCCTTCTTGGAATCAGAACAAGGAAGGTGCAATTCACCACTCTATCAAAGCGACCCGAGACATATAGCTCCCTCATCACATCCATAAAATCACTCCCCACAATCTCCCAACACGCCCTATAGAACTCTATGGAAAAGCCCTCAGGCCCAGGTGCCTTATCCCCTACTAAACCTCGAATAACTCCCAGAACCTCATCTACCTTGAAAGGAGCCTCCAAAGCCCCTTGGGCAAGGGACAAGCCATCAAAGGCTACTCATCCAACTGAGGATGCCAAGATTCCTTTTCGCAACAGATCCCTGTAGAATGATAGGACACTATCTGCAATAGCATCCTTTAACTCCTTCCAGTTCCCCTCCACCCTCAACTTGGAGATAAATTTCTTTTTCCTATGAAAGTTTGCCGATCTTTGGAAAAATTTGGTCTTACGATCCCCCCTCTTTGTGCTACCGAATTCTGGCCTTTTGCTTCCAACTTATCTCTTCCATTTAAGGATAGACACTTATTCCAATCGATTTGCCTCTTGGATTCGAAGCTCTGGGAAGACAAAACTCGAGATTCAGCTAAACCATCCATCTCCTCAATCTCCTTGAGTAACCTTTGCTAACCACGCCTGGACATTTCCAAACACTTCGTTATTCCAAATTTTCAACCTAGCTTTGAGAGCCTTTAATTTCATGCCAAAGTGAGTGCTAGCTGACATCGGACTGCATGATACATCATACACCTCTTGGAAGGGCTTTGTCATAGTTAACGCTACACTTTAATTTCCTCAGCTCCGAAGTTGAGGATCCTCGCCGGCCAACCTTGCCTTTGGGTTGGGTATGACCACACCCTGGACTCCCTCCCTCTCAATTCTTTGAAACAAAGATGTAGCCTTTTAAATGGTACAGATTATTGTTCAGTTTGTTTTGGCATGGAACATGTCCTTTGTAGGCAACCTATGGAAATGGTGGGCCCCAAAGTCCTAGATATGTCTCACTGTAGTGCAAAGACTGTTAAGAACAAATTCATCCAACCACTAAACCTTACTTGAGTATTCTCCAATCATTTAATTTACAACTCTTATTTATATATGATAAATTTAATATTTTATTTATATGTGATAAATACACTTTCCTTCAGCCTATGTTTTATGCATTAATAAGCATGCACACAAAAGCTAGCTATTTTCAATGTTAAGATTCTAGAACCTATACATTTAACTTTATATTCCGCATTAGTCATTCTAGATCAGTGGAATATTAGGCCAGAAAATTGGCTCACCAAACATTTTGAAGCCTGGCCCGAAGTAGAGGGATGAACCTTTTTAGACCATCTCCCCAGCCCCTCTTCTGATCAGGTCAATTCCTCACCCTCTTGTAATCCCAAACCCACTGAAACCTAGGCAACCTGTTTAATCTAGGTGGTCGAACTGGTGACAATTAACCTGACCAGGTCAAGGTCAACCCACCCAGCTCTGTAGAGAATATGGAAACAGTTCCACTACGCGACGGAAGAGCCATAAGTTACAATTTCACTTTCCGGTCATTTATCTCAAGATAGAAGCATTACTAATCTCTTACTGTTTATGAGGTTTAAAAAATTTTAGAGCTTATTTCTTTTGTTCCAAAAGAAAGGGCTAGGGTATAGCCCGTGTGTTTTAGTTGAATTTTTGATTGCGATTACTGTCACTTTTTGTTAGCAATTTCCCTCACTAGTCACTAGTTTAATTCAAATGAATAAAGGTGTTCTAATCTTGTTTAGAATCCAAAAATTCCCTCCAAAATTTCCACGTATTTCCTTAATTCTTCATATTTATTGAAATCTTGATACATGTAAATTATTTGTTTACGATGTCAGGTCTGATGTCATCTGAGGTTGCTGTTCAATTAGGGTCAACAAAGCTCAATCATATAAACCAACTGGCCCCTTACATGCATCAATGATGGGTTTTAAAACATTGGGTTGGCTACCATCCCGAATTTCATGTCTGTTGGGATGATCCTAACTGTCTGAATAATGATTTTTTCCAATCTAATTTGGACCTCTGCTAATATATTT
The DNA here is from genome assembly GCA_015143295.1 of Tetracentron sinense. Lineage (NCBI taxonomy): Eukaryota > Viridiplantae > Streptophyta > Magnoliopsida > Trochodendrales > Trochodendraceae > Tetracentron > Tetracentron sinense. The sequence goes on along the minus strand of JABCRI010001125.1, from coordinate 212,031 downwards.
TGATGCATGGCAGGAAGCCTGGAACTATTAAGCTCCAAATGGCGTGAATTTTTGGTTTTGCTAATCGAAGTAGTTGGCATAATAATTGGCTCTCACTCAGGAACAAGTATAGGTTTCATGTTCGCACTACGGGTCCAATATAACAGTGATGCTCCAATAAATGAGAATATCACCGTGCTGGACACCCTTTAAGTCAGATAATAATCAAATTTACTCAAATCTTAATTTTTTGAACATTTTGGTTTTCTGTTTTTTATACAGACAAATAATTGTATATTTTTAATTTATACATGTAAATACATTGAATATGAACTAAATAATTTTTAAATTTAAACTATATCTCTTAATATGCTAAATAAACTGTACGATATGTTGGCATATTGTGGCTTGTAGTCAAAATCGTCCGAGTGCTGCCTAGAGAATAAGCTCACATCGCGTAGGTGTGCTTAAGCCATGTGTAGGAGACTGAATTTAATTACTTATTAATTTATAAAATTAAAGATACTCACATGTATTGAAAGGGTGGATATAAAGCTTAGATAACACTAAAATGTCACTGCAAAAGATATAAAAGTATAGTTTACCTATCGAGAGTGAAGTAATGAATGCCAAATAAATATGAAAAGGAGCAAAATAGTTTAGTGGTTGGTCAACAAAAGAAGGAAGATACAAAAACAGAGATAGAGTATGAATCAACCTTCTCCTTTTCTTGTTGGAGAGAGCCAGATGTGGAAACTCTAGATTAGGGGTGCAACTTGGGCGGGCTTGGCCTGACCTTGTCTAATCAATGCGCAGGTTTGGGTTTAAACTTTTTAGATTTTGGGTTGGACTTGGGTTAAAAATCTCGACCGTACGTAACAGGCTTGGGTTGTGCATTTTTCCAGGACCAGAGACACTATAAGCTTGTGTATTGTTCTTTCACGTCTATGTGTAAATTACATGGGCTCTAGTTATCAATTTACTTGGGTCCTAGAATCTAGGATATATTGATTAATATATTAGTCTATTATTGTTTCACCAATCATTAATATTTCGTTACCTTTCTAAAGTACATCTAATATAAATATTATGCAAACTAATTCATTCCCGATACAAGTCTGGTGTACCAATACGACCTGTTTTGTCCTCTCAACACGAGCAATGTACCAAGTCCATTAAAGTATTGGTTAACAAGAAAAATTAGAGGGTTTGGGTTGATGACTACGAGTCTACATGTACGACGTCAATATCACTACTCTTAGATTGTGTAAAATGATTATCTTAGTTGGAAGGATATCAAAATCAAATCAAGGTTTGGGCTAGCACTTGATTAGCCTATATCGGAGATTAGGGTTGTCAATTGAGCAAATTCGGAGCGGATAGAGGTATATCTGAATCGTATATGTTTACATATCTGGCTATCCGAATTTGAATAAATATCCGACGGATAGTAAAATATGGTATTTGTATCTGACTCCGATTAAAATATTTGAATCCGGATAATATCCGAATTATCCGATTACTTTTAAAATTTCAAAAGAAAGAAAAAATGCTTTAAAAAAATATAAATTTTATTTTTTAAAGGTAACAAATTTTTATTTTTTATTCATTTATATTAAAAATAATTTATACTCTTTAATTATATAAAAAAAATATATTTATAAGGTTATTTTAGTTTTGTAAACTTATAATATGTTAATTATTTATGTAATAATGTATAATCGGTGGGATATTTATCATCGGATATACCAATATCCGTATTCGTATCAGATTATAAATGGATAGTAAATTCACTATTTGAATTCGCTCCGCTGAATACCTATTCGGATAAGTATCTGAGTAAACGAATCAGGATACAAATCAGGTACGGATCATATCCGTATCTGTTGACACCCCTACTGGAGATCATGTGAGCATATGCATGGCTTTTAATGTCATGTATAGGTTTTGGAACTTAAATGACACGTACTGGATACACTTTTAGTAAGTATTATATCTATAGTAGTATACTAGGAGTATACTACTATATTATATGAAAAGTTCACGCTGAAATAGAATTTTGGAAAAAATGTTGTTTTTTTTTACATGCGCACCACATCTAGTGTATTGGGGATTGACCATAGAGTCCCATTGAGGAGATCTTGATGGCTAAAAAGTGACCTAGTAGAGTAGCCCATACCATCCTATTTATTGTATATTTGATGGTTGGGAAAGAATCTTTCAGAGAATCCAAATAATTTTTAGGTCATGGAATGGTTAGTGTCATGGTTTGGGATGATTTTTGGCACACGATATTACCTTTGTGGACCCTATCATGGTGACTTCCAACCCTTCTTGATCGTTGTTATATGTACTACATATTTATAGGTAGGATGCCTTGTTCTCATCCTCCCACCCTAAGTGAGTATTCCACTCCCTATTACTGGAGGCTCAAGGAAATGGCTTGAACCACAAGCTTAGAGGCTCAAATCCCATGAGTAGGGCTGTTAATCCGGCCCTCCGATGAGGGGGCCTGCCCTACCCTGCCCTCCAAAGCCCGCAAAATAGAGGACTTTTTTCCCCCATTAGGTCCCTGAGGGCCGGGCTGGGCTTGATTTTGAAAGGCCCTCCAAATTGAGGGCTGGGTCTGGTATATAAGTGTAATAGGGGATACTGTCCCTTTGTAAAGTCTCCAAGACCCAAGTTCAACGGTGCAAAAGTGAGGGTATGGTGGTAATTTCTACCAATCCCTTCATAAAATATCAAGCTCCCTATTAAGTACTACCCTAACCCATTTGCCCTACATACTTATGCCTCCCTCTCTTTCTCTTAAGTCACGGGTTTAAAGCTCTTGGCTCCTTCCCCTCATCTCTCTAGAATCTCAAATTATCACATTTAGTAATGAAGAAAATTAGAGTACTTGAAATACAATTGGATAGTCTAACATAATGTATGTGGAGTTTCTATTTAGTAGAAATTAATTTTAAAAGAACAATAGTGACATTTGATATATTTTTCTCAAGATTTTTTTTGTTACTCTGTCCTAATTACCACCGACAATTTTTTTATTTTTTTTAACTTTGCCAAACTGGTCTTTGCTTTGTATGTCGGTCCAAAGGCCGGAATAAAGGATTAGGGTAATACGTCAGGGTGGTAATTAATGTAGAAAAAAAAATCACTAAGTCTATGACTTGAAAATTTCCTTTGCTCCTATTTAGGCCTTGACCCTACCCTTGGCCCTTGAGGGTAGGGCTTTGGGCCTAGCTAGTTTAGGCCCTTCCGGGCTAGGGTCTCACCTCCCTGTGAATGAGGGATAGGCCCAGTAAGGCAGTAAGACTTAGGCCCTGCCCTGGCCATTGACTCTTTGACAACCCTACCCCATACAGGATCATGCCTCAAAATGTGAGGTGAACATGAACCCAAGGTAATAAATAATGGCTTCGGTGTGCACAACGGACCCTGATGAAACCGTTGCGTAATGCCAAAACTATTAAGTAACGACAATTACGGTCAATGCCTCTCTTTTTTTGGCTGTTTTTACCATAAATGACACCACTTATGGTTGTTTATAGTAAAAACGACCCCTTTTATATAAAAATCCTGGAAAGTTTTTTTATAGTAAAAACGACAATTTCTATATCGTTTTTAGTATAAACAAGTCGTAAGATGACAATTATTTTTCTAAAAAAATATCATTTAATGATCTTTTTAGAGTAACCAACACTCTATGTGCCATTTAAAAAAAAAAATTAGAAATGACTTTTCTCTTGTATTTCTATTTTATGTTTAGGACCTTTGGTCATTGTAACGGTTCGGCCTTAATTGAAACCATTATATAACGGTTTCGGTAACAGTTTCGGCAATTTTTATTACCATGCATGAGATACACATCTTACGCCTTTTGCCTTCAGGCTAGCTTTATGTCTGAGGCTTGTGCCTTATACATTAACATAAAAATAAGGATTCTACACACAAAACTGTGACCTGATTTTTTTTTTCAAGTCTCATTAATTTATTTGTTTATACTAACACATCATTTTTATGTTTAATGTATTTAGGAATTTCTTAAAAAACCTGAGTCACTTTTTCACTCTAAGATGTTCCTAGTAGACTTGTGATATCTTTGCGATAGATTGTTGAAATCAAGAATTCGCCACATTAGTGAACATACAACATATGTTTATCAATATGCATATGGACAAAATTGCAGATTGTTTTTCTTGCTTCTATCAATTCGTTTCAATTAGATTGTTGAATCATTTGTACACTGCTCTTTCTCTCTCTCTCTCTCTCTCTATATATATATATAAAAAAAATCTTGCATTGCTTTCCTAAATAATTGCAGTTTTTCTAATTTATTATTAATTTTGTTTAAAAAAAGGAGGGAGTGTGAGGCTTAAGCCCCAAGCCATGAGTCGTGCCTTTGCCTTTAAAACATTACTCCCTGTAAATATAAAAATTTTTATCACAAAACGATGAAATATTGGATTGCTGGATTTTCTGATCTAGGTTAATTTTTTTTGTTGATAGGTAATCAAAACAATATAATAATCAAAACAGATTTTTGATAAGTAATCAAAACAATATAATAATCAAAACAAAAATTACAGCTAAACAACAAAGACAGAGATTACAAGAAAGTAAACTCAAAGGAAAAGGAAACCCAAGCAAACACAGAAAGCCAGGGAAAAGGAGACGCCTTAAGAGAAAGGCTAGAGAAAATAGGAGAGCCCAGAAACTAAAGCAGCCCCTATACTAGGAAATAATGACATCGATTCCCGACTCCACCACATCTACTTTGGTGGAAACCCATTCCAATAACATAGAACGAGTGCGGCCACACACCACTACTAAGGCTAGCTGAGCGTTCTTGAAGACTCTCCTATTCCTCTCCTTCCAAATCGACCACGCGATTGCACCTGGAAGAAGGGCCCATAAAAGGTCCATTGGGCTGCCCAACGATGCTGAGAGCCAACAAAATAAGAAGACTTGGAGGGAAGAGGGAAAGACCCAGGCGACCCCAAGTTGGGAAAGAAAGTAATTCCAGAGGCACCTCGAAAAAGCACAATGCAGGAACATATGATCAACAGATTCCTCCTCAACTAGGTACATAAAACAACAATTAGGGAGACTCTAGCCTCTTTTTTTGAGATTGTCCAAAGTCAGGATCTTATTCAGGAATGCTGTCCAAAGGAAGAAACATACCTTTGAAGGCATACTAAAATGCCAAAAACTGTGTCAGGGAAAACAAGAATAGAGACCCGGATGCGACACCTGCAAAAAGGATCTAACAGTAAACCGACCTTTGTTGTCACTAGCCCAAACTTGATTATCCCTAATGGCCAAGACAGGACTGAAAGATTGCAACCTCTCTAAGAATCTAGCACAATCACTCACTTCCCAATCGTTCAAGGACCTCTGGAACCTAGGGGCCCAAACCATTGACCCGCCCTCCACTCGAACAAGTCAGCCACTGACTCAAGCTGATCTAGGGAATTCGAATACAAGGTAGGAAACTCCTGCTTTAAAGGCCTAGTCCCACACCACACATCTGACCAAAACTTAATCTCCGCTTCATCTCCTATCACAAACCTAGTATGCTTGGCATACTCTAACCAACCCCCCGCAATGCCTTTCCAAGGCCCTACCCCATGAGGGGCCCTAGATGCCCTAGGCACCCATCTGTCAATGTGCCCATGACGGGCCACAATAACCCATCTCCATAAACTGATATTCTCGGCCCCGAAACGCTACAACCATTTACCTAGCAAGGCCTTATTGACTTCCTTAAGATGCCACACATTTAAACCTCCCGCTGCTTTTGGACGGCAAACCCAGTCTCACTTCATTAGATGAGGTTTTATGATCACAACCTTATCATTCCAAAGGAAATTCCGTTGCAATCTTTCCAACTTAGAAGCTATTGAACTCGGAATGCGAAAGTGGGAAAAGAAATAGGTCGGGAGGCTAGACAGGGTGCTTTTTATAAAGTGAGCCTCCCCCCTTTCGAGAGAGAAGAAGATTTCCGGCCCTCTAATCTCTTATGAAATCTCTCAATGATTGGATCCCAAACTGATGGTGATTTGAATGGGGCTCCCAAAGGCAACCCCAAATAGCGAGTTGGTAATCGACCCGATTTACAAGCCAAGACATCTGGCCAACAAATCCAAGTTGTTGATCTCCCCAACGATGAAAATTTAGGACTTCTGAAAATTGATTCTGAGCCCAGACACAACTTCAAAGCATCTGAACAGACATCTAATAAGGACCAACTGACTAGTTGAAGCCCCACAAAAAAGTAAAGTGTTACAGCGAATTGCAGGTGAGAGATCCTCACTGGGGGGCTACCAATTGAAAAACTACCCCAAGCTGACTCGGAGCCCCGACGAATCATCTTGCTAAGGGCTTCAGTAACCTTGATGAATAGCAAGGAAAGAGAGGGTCACCCTGACGCAGGCCTCTGGGATTGCGAAAAAAACCATGAGGGGAACCATTGATGAGAACTGAGAAAGACGTTGTCGAATAGCAGTGTCTCATCCAAGCACGCCACTTAACTCCGAACTCCATACACCGAAGGATATAATCAAGGAAGTCCCATTCACATGATCATAGGCCTTCTCCATATCAATCTTACAGATTATGCCCAGGGAACACCTTGCTTTAACCTCTCATCCCCACTTCATAGCAATTAAGATCCCATCCAAGATTTGACGCCCGCTAACAAAGGCACCTTGCTCCGGGGAGATCACATGGCCAAGGACCCTGCTAAGTCTAGCTGTCAGCACTTTAGCTAGAATCTTGTACACGCTTCCAATCAGGCTGATAGGTCTAAAGTCGCTAATGTCTAGAGCCCTCGGCACCTTCGGGATGAGAGCAATGAAAGAACAATTAAGAAACCCTATCGAAAGCATTAGTCTGAAATGGACCAACACTTCTTAAAGAATTTTATGGTAAAACCATTAGACCCAGAGGCTTTATATCCTGCCATGGCTGAGAGAACCGATAAAATTTCCACTTCCGAAAAACGGTCTTTCAAGGGTACTACTCATCTCCTCATCGCTGCTCTCGAAAGGCAATCCATCCAACACCGGTCTATAAGATTGATCTTCTGTATACAATTGAGCATAAAAATCAATTGCTGGGCCTGCCTCCCAAATCCTCTTCTTTATCCCACCTAGTATCCCCAATCTGCAGACTAGTAATTCTATTGACTTAGCGGTGTATGTTGGCCATTTTGTGGAAATAGCTCGTGTTACTATCCCCCTCCTTTAACCATCTAACCCTAGATTTCTGTTTCCAGTTGATTTCTTCACACTTGAGCAGACACTGATATTCTGTTTTCAAAGAGTCTCTCTCTTTAGACTCACTCAAGGAAAGAGAGGAACTCTCCTCTTTCGAGTCCAAGGCTTCAATGCTACCCAAAAGGTATTTTTTCCTCTCATGAACACACCCAAACACCTCTTTGTTCCACACCTTGAGTTTGTTCTTAATCGCCTTTAATTTAAGCCAAAAATAGTACTCGTAGATCCCTAGAAGAAAGAATTCGCCCAAACCTCTTCACAACTGCCAAAAATCAGGATGTTGGAACCACATATTCTCAAATTTGAAAGGCTTTGTCCCACCATATTTACATTCTAGATCAGCAATAGGGGAATATGGTCCGAGGTCGGCCTAGGGACGAGCTAGGACTGACGGCCTCAGGAAATCGAGCCTCCCAAACTAGACAAGCGAAGAAACGGTCGATCTTACTGAGAGGAAAGGGGAAACTCGAAGTTAGACCAAGTGAATGTGGCCCCTTTTAGAGGGAACTCAATCACTGTCTAGAGATAAAATGCCCAAATCGTCTCATATTCTGATTGATCAAACCCCTGCTAGATTTTTCATGAGCAAATTTGACATAATTGAAGTCCCCTCCGATGCACCGTGGAGCATCCCATCTAGCACTGACATTATCCAACTCCAACCAAAAGTCCTTATACTCATTCGGACTCACTAGACCATACACCCCGGAGAACACCCAACGGAAATCAGTTTTAATGAACTGGCAGGGGAGAGATAATGAGAAGGCCCCTTGTTCCTCCTCGATGACTTCCACCACCGCCCTGTCCCACACAATAAGGATACCCCCTGCCTTCCCTAAAGAGGGAACCACTGCCCCATGGGCCCCGAGACCCCAACACTCTTCTACGATTTTGTCCGACATGATAGCAATTTTTGTTTCCTGCAAACAAATGATAGCCGGCCTGTTTTGAAGAACCAAGTTTTTCACTGCACAACGCTTGTCCTTAGATCCCAACCCCCGAATATTCCAAGACACTAGGCGTAACGACATAACTTACCAACTGACCTCCCCTTAGCTCGGCTGGACTGGGCCCTAGACCTAGCCCTACTAACCTTGTCATAATTAACCCCATTGGACGACCTCCTAACTTCATTAGTCATTCTTTTGTTCACCCCCCTGGTTCAGCCACTGAACCCTGGCTCTTAAAAACCAAAGACTGACTTTCCAACAATCTGAACAGAACACGGACGTCCTTCTCACGGCCTGGGTACGACAGACCCAGGAGTTTGCCCAACTCTTCAACCTTGGCCAAGACCTGGACTGAAATGTCACAGTTGACCCCAGGTGACTCCTCACCTCCTGACCCCATCTGTCCCAACACTAGGTTTAACATAGTTTGGTCCAGAGACCCTGAGGCAGGTACACACCTATCTACTGTTAGATCCCTTGCAGTTCCAACGACAACATGCTGATCCCTGATACCTGGTTCCCTGCCAGCTTGTGGTCTCTCAATTACCTCAGACAACATAATAAAATTAAAATAATTTACAATTGGAAAACAGCCCTCTCTCTGGCTACCCACCTCCTTCCAAACCAAGTAAGGATTGAGAGGGGTAGAAGAGACAGAGGCAGGAGACGTACCTGGCTGAATCTGATTGCTCATGTGGACCACATCAACTTTTTCAGCAACAACTGAGGAAGGTGACTCTGTTATAATTTCCAACCTGTCCTCAAAAATCGCCTGAGTCTGAACTTCTGTTCCCGTCTTCGCTTCCTCAAAACAGGTTAACAACTCAACATTGCCAGCACCAAGGGAGGACCTATCCACAACAGAATTGACAAAACCAAAATTGGAAACTTGAGCCAATATTGAACGCTGCTCTCGGGAGCCCCCCCTTGAGTACGAAAGAGGGGCAGCGCCCAAGCTTGAGCCAAAGGGGCTAGAACTGCCGGATCCACCCAGAACCAGATTTATGGTGAGAGGGTCAGAGGATTTAGCCTCTTGCCTCACCAGTAGGTTAATTGAGTTTGACTTAGGGCTATAAACGGATCAGATCCTGCCATATCTGAATTCAATCGATTAAATATCCGACAGATCTGAATTCGTTCTGAGATTTTTTCGGTTTATAAATTGGTCTATATGAGTTCAAATCCGATTATTCAGTTAAGATTCTAATTCGATCCTATCTGGTCTGATTAATATTAAATTTCCAAAATTAGTTTTTAAGCATATTAATAGTCCATGAAATTTTTTATAAAGGGTTTAAGTAAAAGCCAGCATAGTAATCTATACATTAAAAAAAAATATTAAACTTAAATATATATATATATACACACACACACGTATTACACATATAATCGAATTGGATCACCGTAGATCCGAATTTGATCTGGTTGCAATCATATTCGAAAATCAAGATCCATATCTGATCTGACAGATCTATAGTCAGATCAGTATCCTCTGTAATCGGATCTGGATCTTATTTAATTGACTGCCCTAGTTTGACTCCCATGTCCATGTCCAACATTGGCATGTAATTGGATAGGTTTGACATGATTTACTATACCATGATACTTTTTGTTTGTAATGGTAACAGGAGGAATTGATCCTCACACGCACCTAGCAATGGAATTTATGGGTACAGAGACCATTGATGACTTCTTCAGTGGTCAGGCTGCTGCATTAGCAGGCGGAACAACAATGCACATCGACTTTGTGATACCAGTCAATGGGAGTTTATCTGCGGGTTTTGACTCTTATAAAGAAAAAGCAAAAAAGTCGTGCATGGATTATGGTTTTCATATGGCCATCACAAAATGGGATGATGTTGTTTCAAGAGAGATGGAAATCATGGTTAAGGAGAAGGTTAGTGTGTTTTATTCGCATTTGTATGCTATAAATTTGTTATGTACTACAAATTGATCTTCTGTTGAGGGATATCAATGAACATCTTGATCTACCTATTCCTTTAGATCTGGATGAAATCATTCTAAAGTTTTCATTGCTGACTCATAGGTATCAACTCTTTCAAGTTTTTCCTGGCCTACAAGGGGTCTCTAATGATCAGTGATGAGCTTCTATTACACAGCTTCAAAAAATGCAAGTCTCTTGGTGCCTTGGCTATGGTTCATGCAGAAAATGGAGATGCTGTAGTTGAAGGACAGCTAAGAATGATAGATCTTGGTATCACTGGTCCAGAAGGACATGCGCTTTCAAGGCCCCCTGTGGTAATGCTTAAAACATGTTATCCTTTTCAATGAACTTATTTTGGGGTGGTATTGCTCTTTCTTACCTAAGTTACCACATTTATCTGAACTTCATTTTTAAAATCATTACTAGCGTTGAGTTTTGTTGGAGTTTCCAGAATGTGGCTGGAATTAATAATGGAGTGTTCTCTCTAGTTAAAGTATGTGGTTCCTTAACAGAAAACTATTGAACGATGGTGATGGTCTTTAAGCGCGGGGTTTCGTCGTTTACTTTGATTTTGAACCAAAAAAAACGATGTTGGGAACCACCCGACATAGTGAAACATCCTTATTTCCTCGATCCATTCCGTGGCGTGAAATCCATCATTGGCTGAATTGCTGCACAGGAACATCAATATGTATTGCTGAATTCTTCAAACTAATTAGAGCTATGCAGATGACAAATTCTGGGGATATTTCATCATTCTTTGGCCACCGATGGTGTCTTCTCAGTCTAATCTGCAAACTACATCTGTGAGGATATCCAATTATCCCAGAATCTTTTCTTTGTATAGAAACTGGCCTGAGAAGACCAAAATTCTTCACCTTTTACTTCCTTAAAGATGCTCTGATGAAGCCATAAACAACTTTGTTTGTTATGTTCTTAATCACTGTCCACATTATCAGGAAGAGTGATCATGATTTTACTTCACAACCCAACACAGATCATATACTTAGGGCTTATAATTTGATTTTATCTCATCTAGTATTCCAATAAGAAAGCCTACAATTTTTTTTGATAATAAAAACATCCGGAGAGGTTGAGGGTTTACCCGTTTATTAATCGAACTAATGTGGTACAGACTAACTGGAGGGAAAAGCTTCACACATTCTCATGTTTTGTGTAATTGAAAACAAGGAAAGTAAGTGTCATATATGACAGGATGTTAAAATCCAATCCCATGAGCATTGCTATCCCAACAGTTGCACCAAAATTCAAAATTCAAGCAAGCTTGAAAGAATTTTTATCCAAACATTAATGGGTTATGTATTAGCAGACGAACTTTTTTCTTCAAATCTAAAAGATTCTTCGTACTTTATACATAGGTCATCGATTCAGCAGTGGATAAAAGAAAAGGCGAAGTTGAAATCTTTCTCATGATTTAAAATCTTGGTGTAACGTGTATCCCCTCCTGTTCCGGTCATGGAATAGATGAAAATCGAAAACAGAGGATCTTGAGTACTATTTGAAATTCAGAAGAACTGCGTGGAGTTTGATTGGAGCTGTATTATGTGGAATTCTTCATGAACATTGAGAGTAGAATGTAGATACCTGCATTTTAGTTGTATTTTACCATACTGGCCAGATGTATGACTGTATCAGCATCCTCTCTTTTATGTGTGAGTGCGTATGCTTATGCGTCTCTAAGTTCTATATATATATATATATATATATATATATATATATATATATGTAGTTATATTTCACACAAGATGCTAATCTCTCAATCTTCTGCGGAAGAAACTGCCATTTGTACAATTGGTTTTGTTTGTGTGCCAATGGTCATTTGACAATTATTCTGTATCTATAAATTCTATTTTCTGTGAAAATAATTAATCTCTTTTTATTTTTATGACTTCTTACATATTATTGTTACAGTTCCTTTTGGACTGTTAGTTTCCTGGTGGAAGATGTATGTGTAAGAGCTATGTGTGAATGTAACGTCGTAAAATTAACTTCTTCCTTAGCAACAATTTATTTTTTATATTCTTTAGTGACTTTATCATATCTGATCTTAAATGCTATTAGCTACTCTTTGCTCCTTCTTTCTGTGATATCTTTGACATGATCCGTGTAGGGATCTTTTAACAGTTCAATTAACATAAATACAGGAGACATGCTTTCATCATGGAGGCTAGAATGTAGCTGCCCTCCATTGTATGCTGTACACATGCAACATGTGCCGGGTGCTTGGGGTCCAACATCATTTTATGAGACCACTGTGATGACCTATCACATCAAAACTAAGCCCTTTTGGATGATGATTACCATCTTGTACTTGATTTTTTTTTAATTTGGTTGATTGCATGGTTAGGATCATCCAATTGGGTCAATCTTTGCACTTAGAGATCTGCTTGCTGTGGGCCTTTGGCCCACTGAATGGTAGGTCCTAGCCCTACATTTATCACTCATGCACACACAGGCAGGGGGAATAGCTTGTAGCTGATCTCTTGTTCTGGTGCAAGTATTTACTTCACATATAATCATGTACAGACAATTAAATTTTTTAACACTGGACAAATGATCACCTCAGATAATATGTACGTCGCTTTTATGAGGTCAGGTTGATGACTGATTGTTTGAGTAGATCAGGTTTTCTGATTCTGTGGTTCTCTTGTTGTTTTCCTCTTAACAAATCTTGCCTGTTAACATTTGCAAGCTCATGCTTTTGGGTATTCTTTGTCTTCTGGTTCAATGCTCATACAGCTGGAAGGAGAGGCAACTGCTAGAGCTATTCGCTTGGCAAATTTTGTGAACACACCTCTCTATGTAGTTCATGTGATGAGCATTGATGCAATGGAAGAGATAGCTAAAGCTCGAAAATCAGGTCAGGAACTCTTTAGTTTTCACATTTCTGTTCTTAGTGGGCAAATTTATTTGGCGTTGATAGTGTACTGCAGAAGTATATCATGTTATTGATGGAACATCACATGTTTTGTCATTTGCTTTGATTGGTTGCGTAACGTTTGCATTTTATCCACTTACCTGAGACATAAGTTTCTTTTGTCTATCTTTAACCCATGGTCCTGTGCCCAGGATTCATTGGCGCTATATCTTCAGTTATCAACTAATGGAATCTTCACATGTGCCTTTAAAAAGATTTTGACAGCGAGTGAAAGAAAAAGGGCTGATGCATAAGCTAACGAAGATGAAATGGAAAATATACTTAACGTATCACTGGGAACTGCATTAACAAAAATACCAGTTGATGTGAACAAAGCTTATGTGAGAGCAAGTTCAGATAAAAAAACTTCCACTCTAAAATTAACATAGGTGAATACATGAGATAACTGAAAGATATAGGGGAGATCTTGGAACATTTTTATAAGCAGTATGTTCTATCATAGAATTAACGTGCTTACGTGAGAGTTTAAGTTCTGATGAAAAATGAGATAAAGGAGAAATAGAGGGGAGGTCTTGGAAGCTTAAGAGGTAACCAGTGTCTTGTGACACAGGTGCAAGATTGTGCTTGCACTTGCAATAAAGTGGTAAAAAGTTACATTTATATTGTCCTTTCATTTAAAGGTTTAATTTTATTGCTCATAAGCTGGTTTCAAACAGGTGACTTCATCACCAAGGTTAGTGTTAATGACGCAGAGCAGTGTTTTAATGACGGAAAACAGTGTAGTCAAAGCTTCCAAACGATACCTAGGCGACCAAATCTGTGTGTGTGTATTCAAATTATAAAAATTTAAAATATTCAAAATATATTTAACATTAAAAATTAAAACACAAAAAAAACTAAAGAGCATAGTTTGGAGAAAGGGGAAAGAGCTGAATGCAAAAACCTTAGACAAAATCTTTTAAGAAAAAAATGATTTATTATCTGTACTCTTTTATTGTCTATGCTTTTGTGGATAACATCTAAGTCCTAACAACATTTGGGACTTTGCCATTGGCGCTTTAGTGTCAAGGAGACAAGGTCTAAACGCCATTAGGCGAACTCATCTTAACTCTTAAAGAATGCCGCATAAACCCTAATTAGGCAAGAGGGTTTCTGTCTAGGTGAGTTGGTGGCCTAGGCGTTGCATGGGTGACATTTTGGCTACACTAAAATTTCTACATTGCATTTAAATGTGACATGTGGAGCTTGCATAAACTGACTCACAACTCCTATTACGTAATCTATAATTCTATATCAGGATGAGTGATCTATAATTCTATATCAAGATGTGTGATGTCCAGGTAGGGCAATTTCCTGACCGAGTGACTACACATATCAACATCTTCAGGAAAGTGTGCATCATTAGCTTGAAGCCGGTGATGTAGTTTCATAGGCAAGTGCATAGAAAGTTAGAATATTCTCTCCACTGTTGATTTTCCTTCAACAAATCAAGCACATATTTTCATTGTGAGATGATATTATAATAATACACCTTCCGACTTGATCACTTCAATTCCCTAAAAAACTACTTCAGAGCTTTTCGATCCTTGATATCAAACTCTATACTTAGATATGCTTTTAATTGCTCAATCGCTTGGGTACTGTTATCTATGACCACAATGTCATCCACCATGCGCAATAAAAGTTTTGGAGACGTTCTTACCAGACATGCCTGCTGGCATGAAATTGAACAGTGAGGAATTGTTAGGAGGGGTTGCTCGACAGTATCAAGAGTCTATACCAGAATGAAGTCCTTCGAATATTCACTCCCTACCGAAGTAGTTGACTCAATAGACAGCTGGCAATATCTATTTAATCCTTTTGCCAAAACAATATATGTTCTGCAAATGTTCTTCTAAAACCAATCTTTAGGAGAGCTTGATTAAATCTTTCAAGCCATGCTCTAGGAGATTGCTTCCGCCTTTTAGTGTAGTCAAGGTTTATGGGTGATGCCTTGGCAATAGGGCCTAATTGTGGAAAGTGATACCTAGGTGACAAAACATGTGTGTTTACCCATAGACATGTACACTCACACCAGCACACACATGTAGTGAGTGTGGCTAGCACATCCACTATCCTTACAGCATAGTTACGAAAAGACAATCTAAAATCGACGACCACATTCACATGTCCATTGAGGAGACAGGAAGACGATGGCTGCATGAGAGAGAAAGAGATGCTGGTGCATCACATCAACACTTAAAAATGAATGTTGAATCTAAAGCTTTAAAAAGGAGAGTGGAGAACAAAATCTGGTGTTTTATCGCCTTTTAGCGAGTTGACATGTACCACACCTCTCGACAAATCGAGTAACATCCCTCTTCAACTTAGGACTGAAATATTTAGCCTCCACAAATGCTATAATCTTGTCATGCCTAAGATGTTCTCCAAGCCCCACTCCATGGATCTTTAATATAAGGCTCTCCTTACGGGAGCTGGACAGTATGCATAGACGGTTTCTTTGAGTAGAAATTCGTCTTGGATGAGGAAGTCTTCACTAACTCCACTGTTACTTGAGTCCTTACCTTCTTGAAATCGGTGTCATTACTTGATTCAAAGGATGTTTATTTTGTAGCATATCAACGATATCACAAGTTGAATGAATAGACATGAGTGTTTGATGAAGACGAAGGTTTAGGACAAAAATCCAATTAGTCGACCGTTAAGATAAGTTGATCACTTATACGTAAAATAATAGCATTCATAATATAAGAAGACGAATATTTCTAGACACTCTCTCCCAAGTCCCTACAGATTTAGGTAATGCTTTTGAGGTTAAATTTTTGGAGATAGTTTACCATCATATTTCTACAGTGGTGTGATGTTGCCACCAATTTTTTCAAATTTTGATAGATTCTAACTAAACTCGCCTCTTGGTTTTTCTCAAGATGGGTCAAACATCAGGATCCAATCATCTTGAAGATAAGATTTCTTTATATTTTTCTTTTCAACAAAATAAATGTGTAACAGCTGGGTATAGTAACATGATTACTGTTCCAAATAGCATTCCAATAATTAAATTTTTGGAAACAGTATACATAATAGGGCTGGAGTATTATGATATTGCTGTTATTATGTGTAAACTTAAACAATTACGTTATGATATTTTCTCTTGATCGTGCTCAAGATGTTTACAGTCCCAGGGCACGACCAGCCCGGATGATGGTCCTACTACAAGACCAATTAGATTTTTTAAGGGGTAATCTTTGGAGTCCAAATAAAATATATGCAGATGACGATGCTTACTGGTGATAATATTTACTCTTTGTTTATATACGTAGTTTTCAGGTAATTGTATTTGTTCTCTTAAGGCATACAGTTACCTATCTTCAAATTCTAAGACAGTGAACAAACTCTGATTCGCTATACTGATGATTTCATGATTTGGACAGGAGGACTCACTCATTCATTTTTTATTTCAAACTGCAGGGCAGAGAGTAATTGGAGAGCCAGTGGTTTCTGGACTTGTCCTTGATGATTCTGGGCTTTGGGACCCCGATTTCACCATTGCAGCAAAGCAAGAATCCTTACACATTTCTTTATTTACTTTTCTCCGCTTCTGTTTATAAGCCGTGGCAACCATAATGTGATCTTTTCATGTTCCAGGTATGTCATGAGTCCTCCAATAAGGAAATCAGGACATGATAAAGCCCTTCAAGCTGCCCTTTCAACAGGAGTTCTGCAGGTTTCTCTTTCATCAATAGACTAGATAAATTTTACATTAACCCACCCACCCCAGATGCAAACACAAAATCTGAGAGCTTGGAGAGACACCTGAGAACTCATTTGCTCTCTGGGATCTTAGATGCTTTAGTTTGCTCAACATGAATCGAGATCACATTCTGGAAAGACGGACAATATAAGCTTAGGTGCTTTAGGGAGACGTGGCATGAACTTTGACAAACAAATTGGTTCCTCTAAATTCATTTTCTCGAAAATTTAGTTACAAAATTTTATCCAAGTCCAGACCATATCTTTCTATATTCAGGATAATTTGTTCTTCACACCACCTATGACATGAATTTTAGTATTGTCCTTTTACCATGTATTAGTCCTGCTAGTAGTTAATGCTCACCATAGTTACCAAGTACGCGTATGGCCATACGGGTATAATACGGCAATGATCCGTTCGGAAAATACGGGTGTTATATGGCAAAAACACAGCAAAAGTATGGGAAAATTAAAAAATAATTATTAATTATAAATAAATACAAATCATGTTATTAACTAACAACAATCATTTAATACGAAATATACGTTTAACACGGTAAAAGTACGGAAAAAATATGTGTATTGTAAGCATTTAATATGGAATTCGCGTATTAAATGCATATTATACGGCGATACCTGTATAATACGTAATACGGAAAAAGTATGCCGTTTTGAATGGCAACCCTCCCTAAAAGTATTATATGGGTATTATACGGGGGTTTGGTAACTGTGATGCTCACCACATTGCACCAAGCTATGCTTTAATCTATCAACTTCAGTATAGTGGTCAAATATCATCCTCTAGCACTCTTAATGTGAGTCACTCAGTATCAGCACCAACTAGATGGAATTAATATCGTGTACACACCTGCCTACAATTTGGTGTATCCCATCCATGGGATCTCTTATCCGGAAATTGGTCTGCAGGACCTAGCTATCGAATCTGTTGCATTCTTTTGGAATTCAGAGAATAATATGGCCCATGGTCCAGTGAAGTATAAAGGGTTGGCAGATTGGATTATGAAAAAATCAAAGTCATCAAAACTGGTTTCTTTTTAGCACAGATCTCCTAGAAATGGTCGATTTAATGATAGATCCCACTAGAGTGTTCCACATATACTGGTATGCATTTGGTAGATCTTCCTTTGTCTATCCAACTACTATTTTAGGTTTCCTCAATGTCTTATGATAATATTTCTCCTACATTGTCGTTGTGACAGGCAGTTGTAGAAGCAACAGAAGTTCCAGTGACAATTGGGCTTACCCTTTTTTCCTTTTTTTTTTAATTATTCAGCTTGTAGGAACCGATCATTGTACATTCAATTCAACACAGAAAACTCTTGGTATTGATGACTTCCGAAAATTCCGAATGGTGTCAATGGTAATCACAAGTTTTCCCTGGTCTCAAAGATATGTCTGAAGTGAATTTCTGTGTCCCAGGTTATTAATTGGGATGTATTTCATCCATTCTACTTGTTAATCCTTTTTCACTTGTGGCAATGCTGAGGATTTTCAGGTATTGAGGAGAGGATGCATCTGGTCTGGCATACAATGGTGGTGAGCAGTCATGGATTTGTCGCTAGCTTCATGAAAACCGGATAACACGAGTTGAAATTATATCTTTCTATATGTACCATCTTCTTCTCTCACATTTTGTTTTCTTGCAGGAGTCTGGCCAAATATCAGTTACAGATTATGTCCGGATAACAAGTGCTGAATGGTATGCTTTCGCTATGCCTATGTACATAATGCTCTAATGATGATCTCTCTGCGAAGTTATATATCAGTGCGTCAGATATACCAAACAGATAGTATCTAATAATATGGTTCAGTGGAAAAAATTGGTTCTCACTTGGTGAACACAACCACTTAATCAGCAACCGCTAAAATCAGGATGAACAAATGATTTTTCCTATAGAGTAGGTGGACATTGTGAATACGGGAATTTACTGCTTTACCATCCTGGGGCAGTCCCTTAGGAGGAATGATGAACGCCTATATGGTGTCACCACCGATTTATTTCTGGGAGAAAATAGGATCCCTATATGTGGTGGATAAGGTCAATGTCCAAATTGAGATTTAGGGTAAGAGAATCCATTAAGTTAGAGGAAAGGTATTAGATGGTAATCTACTCCCTAAGCCTAAGCCAAATGAAGGAAATTACTAGGGAATTTTAATATGTTATCTAACCATACTACATAACTCATAAATCATGCTTAATTGAGAGAAAAGAACAATAGAAAGAAATATAACCTAGGTGTGCTGGAAACCTTAGGGCTTCCCTCCATACCTAAGTTAATGGGATCAAGACAATGTAGTTCATTGCATGCTAACTTTGAGGTTTTTGAGATTATATGTGCGTTTTTGGCCTTTTGGTTTATTTTAGCAGTTTAGGGATGACAAGCTAACTAGGGTTAAAAACTCACCTAAGATGATCTGGGATTCTGGAAAACCCAGAAGCAAATGGGAAACCCAAAGGGGTGACAAAAGATGGTTCAGATTAGAGGGGACAGTGCTGTTTACAGTGCACAGCACTGTATGAGATGGTGGTAATCAAAGTACCCTGCCCACTGCTCCACAGAGAATATTCATGTTAGTGGTACTCTGTCTGCCGCTACCTTTGGACAGTGCTGTAAACTGCACACCGTCTGAGTTAGGCTGAGTCTTTATTGACCAATGAGGGTCCTAATAGGTCTGGGAGGATGAGAGGGATAAGGAATCCCAAAGGGGTGATCCGAAATTACCACAAGAACCAGAGGACAGTGCTGTTTTCCAAAATGGGACTTGGTAAATGCTTCATGATTGAGCCCATGACTTGGTTAAATCATGTGCTTTTTACAATTTTTTATTTACTTTAGATACCAGAAGTATATAGAAAATGATTTTAACTTCATAAAATTTCTGCAGTGCTCGGATCTTCAATATCTATCCAAGGAAAGGGGCAATACTTGTTGGATCTGATGCTGATATAATCATACTCAACCCAAACTCAAGCTTCGAAATAACTGCAGGGTCCCACCACTCTAGATCAGATACAAATGTCTATGAAGGGAAGAGAGGGAAGGTAATTTTTGTCATTTTCAGGATATAAATTTTTATTCAGGGGATTTCCCTACCGAACTCTCGCATTTTATAGTGAGGACACTAGGGATTGAAAATATGCCCGCCTGTAAATCCTTTTTTGTTTTCTTTTATTTAGCATTTCATTCTTCCAAAAAAAAATCATTATAATTTAGTCCATACGTAGATAATGAATTGGTAATATACCTGATCAACAAATGGGATTGGTGAAGGATCTCATATCAGTTTGATTCACTAAAGTTAGTCTGCTACTAGCTGCCCAGCTGATTTATACCTTAGATCCATGCCGTCAAAGCTATGGGCATCCTCTTGTAGAACCATGTCCCCCAAATCATATCAATTGGATAATCCTAAACGCCAGTAAAGTTGCTTGATTTTGGAAGGGCATTAAAAGTTTGGAAACAATAACAAGATACAGTCAGTAGTTGGACAATAGAATTGACTGCTTGGTGTGATTTGAGTTTATGGCTCATCCAGAAGGTATGACATCAATTCACACCAACTTTTGAAATATGGACAGTCTAGTCTCATGTGATTTCACCTCTATCATATTCATACAGAATTATCCACTTGGTGCAAATTTTGAGCCATGGCCAATTTGAAGGAGTGGCTCAACACATGGACTGTTGGAATAGATTAACCCATCAAAAAATATGTACGAAGTGTTCTGGAAGGTGGATGCAGGATCTTCAACTAATTTTATTTTTTTAATTTTTTTTAATCAAGCCAACATGAAAAAAAATAACAGATGAGACAATAATTTTTTTCCCTTGAATGGCCCTTATAGATTGTTTTAAGGGAATGTTTGGGCACAATAAAATTGCACAATCGGTGCCTATGTTATATAGGTCCATTTGCCAGTTACTTTATTTTTTATTTATTTTAATATGTTTAACTACCTCAATCTGGGATTCTAGCTTAATTTATATTATACATGCATGAGAATCTATATGTAGTTGAATTCCTCTATGAGGATTCCATATTGCATCCTGAACCTTTATTTTGTTTGGTTCTGAAAGATTCATGGTATTTTCTTTGCAGGGAAAGGTTGAAGTGACAATTGCAGGAGGAAGAGTTGTATGGGAACATGGTGAACTAAAGGTTGTTCCTGGTTCTGGAAGGTACATAGAAATGCCTCCTTTCAGTTATCTTTACAATGGCATTGACAAGGCTGATGCCACATACATATCTTCCCTACATGCTCCTGTTCAGCGCTTCAGAGCTGCCACTTGAGTTTCAATTACTTCTTTATTATTGTGAAACCAAAAGAAAAGTAATGAAAATAAAATGTATAGTGTTATATTGTAGATAGCATCGACTATAGGAACAAATATGATCTTGAGGGCTGGGCATCCCAAGATGTACAATATGTTTCAATTCATATACGGATGTTGAATACCAACAAATATCATCATAGTTACTTTGGTTGTAGCTCAAGATACTGACACCCGAAAACTCTTTTTTTAAAAGAAGATTTTGAATCAAGAAATTATCTGATTATCCTTTTCTTATCTATTTTTTTTCCCCTTATTGGAACATCAAATGAGAGACTTTCTTTGATCTAGACATACAGGTCGCACCACCATAGATCTTGCAATTCAGCGTTTAGGTTAGGTTGTCACCAATACTGTTCAAACACTTTCTTGCGAGATCATTATTTAGGCTCTACAAGATCATTCATTTCGGTAGTTCAAAATGTTAAAAATGCTTACATGCATCTAATTATTAGATTCATTTTTATCTACTTTGGGTTATTGATCTGTTTACAGTCAAAGCTCAATTAATGTCTGCTACGCTGCTTTTTTCTCTTTATTTCCAATTGTGAAGTGGAAAACGCACAACAAAATGAAATTAGTAGAAAATTACATATAAGCTCACACAGATTGCGGAGCCTTTATCATGTCTTTGAGGATGAATACCTCTCATCTGCAGATTTACAGGCAGCAGAAACAAGCCATGAATCTCAATTGAATCCAATAGCATCAAAATGAACCTTTTATTTCACAATTGATCGGATTTTTACAAAATCAAGCCTTTATACAATAATTAAAGTAGCTCAGAATCATCTTTTCCCTCTGCACATAATTAAATTTTAAAAAGTTAGAAAGGAGACAGTGGGGAATGTATTGAAATCATGTAAATCCATCCTTACTTGTTAGGGGATATTCGTAATGAAAAATGTGTGTCGACCAAGGGGATATAGACCAATATAAGTATATGATGTTTTAGTTGGAATAATTTCCCTTAAAACGATTTTCATAATATAAATATGCATATGAGAAATGATGTAACTAGATTTAGTAAAATGGGGCCTTACCACAACAGAATCTTCTTGATGGTGTGCCTTGAGCTCCTCTTCAACGCAAGCTCGAGAAAAAACCATGCAGTAATTAGTAGCTCTGTCCTCCTTATGATCCCAGACATCCAACCATTTTTCTGGAAAGTAGTATATACAAGGAGTTAGCAAATAATATCCTAAAAGCTTAAAAAAAATCCAGCAAATTGTAAGAAACCTCATTTTCATAAATTTAGTAAATTAAGGACCTTCATTTATAGATACTAGCGGGTGGCACGTGCGATGCTCACGTGAGAGCGAGGGGAAGGAGTTAACAACAGTTAATAGGAGTTAAAAGGGACACGTGTAAACCCGCGGGTGTGATTGAACTCGGTAGTGGCACGTGTGATGCACGTGAGAGCGAGGGGAAGGAGTTAACCACAGTTAATAGGAGTTAAAAGGGACATGTGTTAACCCACGGGTGCGATTGAACTCTCCTTGAGTTCAATCGCGATTGGCTGTGATTCTAAATAGATAGATGAGCAAGGGGTAGTTTGGAAATTAAATAAAAGGCAAGGGGTAGTTTGGGTTTTAAAGCAAAACATTAAATCAAAATTTTGTTTTTATAAAAGGGTAGTATGAGAATTTCGGAAAAATCATCTACGCCTGCCTCTCTCATTATAATAGTAAAGAAAGATAAAGACAAGTAGAGAGATAGATAGCTTGGTTGGAAAATTACCATACTAA
Source organism: Tetracentron sinense (assembly GCA_015143295.1). Classification (NCBI taxonomy): domain Eukaryota; kingdom Viridiplantae; phylum Streptophyta; class Magnoliopsida; order Trochodendrales; family Trochodendraceae; genus Tetracentron; species Tetracentron sinense. The sequence continues at coordinate 189,125 of JABCRI010001125.1, read as the reverse complement.
ACCTAGTATTGGTTAGTGGTTACAATCCCCTTTGTCAAGCACATTGAACAATATAAGCTCAATCCGTCTGTCCTCAATCGAATGGCAAGAGGTGCCCCTCTCATGAGGGTGATCCTGAGATTAAGTTTGAGGGATTTTCCCTCAAAGATGTAGCAAGCATGAGGTCTTTTCACTTAACTAAATTATCATACTAAACCTGGTATTGGTTACTGTCCTCTTTGGCCAAGCTTGGGCTTGAATTTTTTTTTTGATGGGAGATAATGGAAACATTACAAGGAAACCAGACTAGGATGAGGATTCCTTGAAGCTAGAATCCTCCTGCAGTCCCAAGGCTTTAACATATGAACACTGTAGTCTCCAGACCCGCAGTAGCTCAAGCTATGACGAGCAATCTTGTGCGCAAAAGAATTTTCTCTCCTGTTGATATGGAAGATAGAATGATTGGGTATCTTTAGTATTTCTTTCCTGATATCCCCCAATATTGCCGCTATCTCAGAAGGACCCTTGATGTGCGTCTATCATATAAGCTGAACTAATTCTTCGGCATCCAAGTAGAACGCCACTTGTTGCCAACCATGAAGGATCCCGAGAGCAATCGCATTCCGAAAAGCAGTAGCTTCGGCTATTAGAGCAGACCCTCCCGGGATTGCTTGGAAGATACCCTGAAGAATGGAGCCAGTGGAGCTACGTGCTATTACACCTGATCCTGCTAACTGTGACTGGCCAAGATACGCCCCATTAGACGTGATTCTGACCCAGCCAAGGGGTGGAGTAAACCTACGACTCCTTAGACTATTGGGCTGAGCCGAGCCTGGAGAGAGGACGGTATCATCTGGCCAAAGAGCCTTGAGGCTTTCTTGAGCAAGTCCTTTCGCTTGTTGAATGATGTGGGGTGGGTGAGGAGCTATCGCCGAATAGTATGCCTCATTACGACTCTTCCACAGACTCCATATTATGGATACACACACCGTGAGGAATTGGATTTTCTTGTGCTTCTTCATGTTTAGCCCATTCCAATTATGCCACCAATCCTTCATGCACCAGTTAGGACCTTGATCTGTTTGAAGAGAAAGAGCAGACCCCCACCATCCTCCACGGGCAATCTGACATTCAAAAAGAATGTGATTTACGGATTCCATCTTATCACTGCATATTGGGCAGTGAGGGTCGATTGGGAGCTTTCTCTTGTGAAGATTTTCACGCATTGGAATTGCATTTTTCATGCAATGCAAAAGAAACCAGCTAATTTTTGTGGGGATAGGTAACTTCCATAGGGTTCTCCACTCTTGTGAACTGGTAGAGATGGATGTGCTTGCCTCTCCTTGTCGGTTGATTGCTTTCTCCTTGAACTTGTGATATGCTGATCGGACTGAAAAGACACCATTCCTCTCCAAATGCCAAATGATTTCATCCTCGCCATTCTGATGACTAAACAGAATTTTTGTTATAATTGAAATATCCTCCGGATTGAAACATTGTCTCAATCTTTCCATCTGCCACCCACCACTAGATCTATTAAAAAAATCCGCAACTTTACTCCATTGAATATTCACCGGCCTGGCTGATTGCACTTTAAAACCAGGGAGGGTTGGGATCCAGGCATCCTCCCATGGATTAATAGAACATCCATTGCTGAGATTCCATCTTAGACCCAACTTAAGAGCTGCCCGACCAGCTAGTATACTTCTCCAAGACCATGAGGGCCTACTCCCTGACTTTGCTAACATAAATGGACAGTTTGGGAAATAAATACTCTTAGCAAGTTTTCCCCAAATGGAGTTTGGATTCTTCATTAAATTCCATCCTTGTTTGGCCAGAAGGGCTATGTTGAATGAGACTAAGTCACGAAACCCTCCACCTCCATCTCCTTTGTTGATGCACCTGGTTTCTCAATTTACCCAGTGAATCTTCCTGGTTGTGTTGTTTTGTCCCCACCAGAAATTAGCAACTGCCGAGTTGACATCCCGGCTTAAGGTGAGGGGTAACTTGAAACAACTCATGGCATAGGCTGGAATAGATTGAGCCACCGCTTTAATTAGAATATTCCTGCCACCTTTTGTAAGGTATTTCCCTTTCCAGCTTTGAATTCAGCTCAAAATGCGGTCCTTGATATTAGAGAAAAAATTAGCTTTGGACTTGCCGAAGCCGGACGAAAGACCCAAATAAGTTCCTGCTCCTGTCAGAATCTTTATTTTAAGCATGCGGCTGATCATTTTTTGAACTTTGAATGGTTTGTGGTTGCTGAATATCAACCCGGATTTATGATAGTTGACCTTTTGTCTTGACAATCTCCCAAAGTCTTCAATGATCTTCTGTATAGAGCCAGCTTCATGAAAGGATGCCTTACAAAAAAGAATGCTATCATCAGCAAACAGACTATGAGTGATGGTCGGGCTAGATCTCCTAACATTTATTCCAGATATGTCTCCTATTGCTTTCGCTTTATCAATCAAATGGGACAAGTAGTTTGAGGCTAAGATGAATATGTAAGGTGATAAAGGGTCTCCTTGACGGAGACCTCGAGAAGGAGTGATGTACCCCTGGGCTTGCCCGTTGATAAGAATGGAATAGTTAACAGTTGTGATGCATTGCATTAATAGATTAACCCATTTCCCACAAAATCCGCTTTTCCGAAGAACAACTTCTATGAAGTCCCACTCCAACCTATCATAGGCTTTGTTCATGTCTAATTTCGTGGCCATGTTCCATCTAGAGCCTTTTTTTTTGGATTTTCATATGGTGGAGCATCTCATGAGTAATAAGAATATTCTCCTGAATGCTCCTCCCTGAGATGAAAGCGCTCTAGGATGAATGAATTATATTCTCAAAAATGGTTTTCATTCGATTAACCAAAAATTTTGCAAAATTTTTATAAATGACATTACAAAGACTATTAGGCCGAAGTTGACCAATATGCTGCAGGTTGGGAACTTTAGGAATTAAAACAATGTGAGTAAAGTTAACTTTCCTGAGCAGATATCCCCCATAGAAAAAGCTCTTAGCTGCCTGAGTGATTTGAGGGCCTACCATGTCCCAATAATTTTGGAAGAAAAGAGCTGGCATTCCATCGGGTCCCGGAGCCTTTGTGGGTCCCAATTGAAAAACAACTATCTTGATTTCCTCGTCTGTAAGGTCTCTGCATAGTTCATTGTTCATCTGGTTGGATACTTTAGCTGGGAAATCATCAAGATCCGCATTAGCAATAACAGGGTGAGTTGAAGTGAAAAGACTATTGAAATAATCTACAATGCATGCATTAATCTCTGTGGGCTTTGTAAAACTCTTCCCTTGCTCATTCGTGATACTTTCAATTCTGTTTGTTTGTCTCCGCTGGATTGTTGAGAGGTGAAAAAATTTTGTGTTCCGGTCCCCTTCTTTTAGCCATTTAACCCGAGACTTTTGTGCCCAAAACATTTCCTCTTGAGCCAGAGTTACGTCCAGCTCCTTCTGTATCTCGTCTTCTTCTTGCCTTAATTCTTTTGTCGGATATTGGCTTTGTAGCACTTCAATACGCTCTATGAGGCTCTGCTTTCTTTTGTGAATGTCTCCAAATTCCTCTCTGTTCCATGTCCTTAGATCTTCTCTGCATTTTCGGATCTTGTTACACACTTTATACATAGCAGATCTTGCGCAATCTGTCTCCCACGCCTCCTTGATAACTTGTTTACTGTTACCATGAGTGATCCACATTGCCTCAAACTTGAATTGGTGTTTTCGACGTTCCATGACCGGGTTTAAGGTGATCTTGAGGGGGCTGTGATCTGATCCAAAGATAGGAAGGTGAGTAACTGTGGCATTTCCATGATCCTATCGCCACTCGGTGGTACAAAGGGCTCTGTCCAGTCTTTCCCTAATGCTGGCTGATCCAGCTCTCTTGTTGGTCCATGAAAAAGGGTTACCATGGTAGCCAAGATCCATAAGTTGATGCGTTTGGGTGAAGGTACGAAACCCATCTATCTGCTTTGGACTTTTTGCCTTCCCTCCTTTTTCGTGGGGGTGAAGAATCTCGTTGAAATCACCCACCCATAGATGGTTGCTCAACAAGGGGGAAAGATTACTGAGAGTGTTCCAGAATTGGCTCCTGTTACTGGCATCAGGGGGGCCGTAGACCAGAGAAAGGGCCCATGGTTTCCTAGAACTGGAGGCAGTAGTGTGAACTTGGATGAGGTTATCAGATTCGTGAATGATGGTCATGTTCCATGATTGCTTCCACATAATTCCCAGTCCTCCAGCAGTTCCCCTCGGATCTCGGGTGAATACCTCATCAAATTGAAGGCTCCTGGCCAACTTCTCAACTTTAGCTGAGTTTGCTTTAGTTTCTATAAGTAAAAGTACCTCAGGCTTATGTATGCGCCTGAGCTCTTTTAGAGCCCGAACTGTCGGGGATTGCCCAATGCCCCGACAGTTCCAACAAATGAGACTCATTGTTGCCGGAGGGGTTGCTTCGTTGCAACCTCCTCCGATAAAACATGGTGCCTGAGAGCTTTATCCATATCTGGAAAGGAATCATCACTCCGAACAGGTTTGAGTGGATCTTCCTGGAGACTGTACCCGGTGTTGGTGGCTGTTTGAAGAGCTGTAACAATGGTAGAGATGGTGGTGGGCCTTTTGAACTTGAAATAATTCCTATTATGGGCCTTGTCAATGGTTCTTTGGGCTTGGCGGAAAAAGGCTGAATGGTATTTCCGTCGCTTTGCTGGCCGCGGGTTGAGATACCTTGGGCCTGGTAGTCGTTTGTCCTGTCGAGTGGGTTTTGAACTTTGCTCCAGATCGGGTGGGTCGGGCATTATTTCCATGGGTCCTCTATCTCCATCTAGTTCTGGTATTGGGGGTTCAGTGTTTGGTTTTTCGATCAGAGCTATCCGGCCGTTTGGTTCTGTACCTTGCTCCTCTTGATGATTAAAGCTCACTTGCGTTCTTCTGTTGCTAGGTAAAATATCAATTTCTGCCCTTAGATTAGACAATCTGGAGTCAGAAGGAAACCTGCTGCTTGATGACCTGGTGTTTGATTGATTGGGTATGGTGTCAAGCTTGTTGTTCCCAGAAGGTTGTACGACAGAGTCTCCAACGTTCGAAAGCACTGTTGTGTCCGTACCCTTCTTCAACCTCTCAACTCCGGGATTATTGTTCTGGTTTTGATCATCGCAGGAGTTGTTTTGACGGCTCCTATTCATTGGTGACATTACAGAGCTCCTCTTTGGTCCAAAATAATCTGCACGAAGCCAAGGTCCATAGGGCTGGGTGAGGGGGCTCTCACTGTTACCTTTTGCCATGTCTTGAAGGAGGCATGACCTTCCATCGTGGCCTATGAGGCCACAGGTATAGCAAAACATTGGAAGTTTTTCAAACTGGATCTCGACCACAGCAGGCACACGATCTATTCGCATTAAGCAGATCTGATATCTTAGTGGTCTCTTTAGGTCAAGGCCCACTCGGACTCGTAGGTATTTTCCACGTGAATGGGATCCTTGGGGGAGGTCCACATCCAACACTTCTCCAATCTCTCCCCCTAAAGCAACCCCTATTCGGTGAGTTAGCATATTCACTGGTAGCTCGTGAAGTTGAACCCAGAAAGGGGTAGGGCCAAAAGAGATTTCCCTGGTTGTGCAATCTGCAATCCATCGAGTCAGTTGCAGAAGATGTCCGTTGAAGGACCATGGCTCATTCCGGAGAACCTTTTGCAAATCTCTATCATCCTCAAATTTGAACAGGATTACATCATCATTTAGATCGGTCACTTGGACCCCCTTGGTGGTACGCCATGCCTGTATTATCGTGGCTTTTGCCACATTCCAGTTAAGAGGTCTATCAGTAATAAATCGCCCTAATAACCCCCGATCGCAATCACGACTTGCTTCCATTAGAACCTCTTTGTCCAGGGTGACGAGCTTTTGATTTTCCGCTAGAGAGAGTTGAAGAAGGTGGTCTGACAGGTCCGCCATGGATGGATACTCTGCTGTTAAACGGAAAAGGAGAAAACTGGGTGGAGGAGATGCAACACTGAAAAGGTTGAGGCGAGGAAGATGGACTGAGAAGCAGACCTATGGCCTAGAGAGAAATGGTTCTTAAAATGGTAGTCCTGGAGTCAATGGAATACTTTGGGAATTGAGAAACCAGAAGATCAGAGCCGAGATAGAAGGGGTGAGGAGATAAAGCGATGACGATGAGGTACTAAGGAGGATATCTCTTCACAAGGAAGTAAGGAGGATCTTCACAAGGAAGAATGGAAAATTCAAGCTCCAACTTGATTCAAGTCGAGCCGAGCTTGGTTTGGATAAGCTTAATTCATAAGATTATTTTGGTCAATTTCAATCACTTCGTACAAATATTAGATGTGCACTCTCGAGTTCCAGATTCCTAGATAGCTTTTCTAATACATGACGTCATGACGAAGACTAGGGGCAGAAACCTGCTTCTCTATTTTTGAAAGGATTGAGCCTAACTATTTAAATTGCCGTCAAAGGTAGAAAGATCTAGCTAAGGTATTTCAACAAGGAGAATCTCATTCACACACACACACACACATATATATATATACACTAGTGGGCGGTACATGCGATGCACATGGGAGAGAGGGGAAGGAGAGAGTGAGAAGAGGTATTCTACTGAGAGAATTTTAAAATTTTAACTTAAAAAGATAGAGTTGTGGGTTGAAACCACCTATATAATACCACTTGTCCCTACTTTTTCTCTTCAAAAATAGTTACAACGTATAGAGGGTGTGCCTCTTCCGAGGGAGAGACCGAGGATAAAGATTTGAGGGAATCGTGAAGATATAGAGAGATTATTGTTGGTTGTAGTTGATATTACTTCAATACACCTACTAACTTTTCCCATGTAAAATTAGATAACATAATTTCTTAAATTTTTTTATATGGAGTTATGGACAAAATAGGAAAAATAGAAAAAATTCACCCTTACGAACTATAAGATACCATAGCAGAGACCTCGTGTGATGCACGGTAATAATTAAGAATATCTAAAATTAAATAATATTAGTTATTTATTTAAATATTAAGTAATATATTTTAAGAATATTTCATAAATTTTATTTTTTATAGTATTAGTTTTTTATTATTTGATATACGTTATTATTTGTATTAATTAATTAATTTTATAATAATAATTTATTATTATTTTAATAACATTTATAGGAAAATCATAAGTTATTTAATATTAAACTTAAATCAATACACCAAAAAGTTGGAGATAAGAGAGAACTTTATAATAATGGAGATAGATAGGACTCTAGGATGAGATAGTGGGTCCCAAACCTGTAAGAGTTTGAGATAATAGAGAAGTCTATAATAGTAGAGAAAGAGAGGGCTCTAGGATGAAATAGTGGGTCCCAAATTTGAATGATGGAGATTAAAAAGAAAAGCTACATGTCATCTCTAAAATAGAACTTATGAGATTGGAGGGATTGAAGTTTGGAGAGCAAAGAGTTTGATAACTGATGACTTAAATCAAACGGTTGAGATTAAAGAGGGAAGCCACATGCCATCCTTAGGATTTGAGAGATTGGGGTTTGGAGAGCAAGGAGAAAGTCTTATTTCTTTATATTATAATATATATATATATATATCTTTTCTTTACTATTATAATGGGAGAGGCAGGCGTAGCCTAAATTTTTTAAAATTCCTAAACTACCCTTATATAAAACAAAACTTTAATTTAATGTTTTACTTTAATTCCCAAACTACCCTCATCTATCTATTTAAAGAATAGAATCACAGTCAATCATGATTGAACTTGGGGAGAGTTCAATCGCACTCGTGGGGTTAAAACGTGTCCCTTTTAACTCCTATTAACTGTGGTTAACTCCTTCCCATCGCTCTCACGTATTGCACGTGCCATCCGCTAGTGTGTGTATATATATATATATATATATATATGGATTTTGTTTATGAGACCCTCTTAGGGCCGAGACCACCGAGACCATGCTCTAAGAGCATGGGATTTCAAGTGGGGCCATTTCACATGGTGGGCTCCACCTGAAATCCCATGCTCTTAGAGCATGGTCTTGGTGGTCTCAGCCCTAAGAGGGTCTCAGAAGCCTTATCCTATATATATATACACTAGTGGACGACACATGCGATACACGTGAGAGAGAGAGAAGTGGAGAGAGATTGGAAAGAGGGACCCTAGTGAAGGTATTTTGAAAAAAAAAAAAGGAATGTTTTAGGTATAAAAACTTGAGGGACATTTTAGATAATAAAATTAATTATGAGGGGCACGATGGCTATAGAAATATGACGTAGAGATATTTTGAGAACCAAAAACCTTTAGAGGCATTTTGAGTATAACAAAAATAGGGGTGGGCGGGGCCTCGACGTGACGTTCTTCTTTCGGAGCGTTTACCAAGAGAGCGAGGAGTCCGACTATGCCACTGAGGTCGCCATGTGTCCTTTTTAACACTCCTTAACTGTGGTTAAGATTCACCCACCCTTAAAATTCACCCACTTATCCTTGGTTTAAGAAGGAAAATAATATAAAAATTTTTAACCCTAGGAGTTATTAATTAGGGTTTTAAAAAATGATTATTTTTTCTAAAAATCAATAATAAGTGGGTGAACCCTAGGGCTGGGTGAATCTTAATCACAATTGGAGTCCAATTGCGCCCCTTGAGATTGTCATGTGTCTCTTTTGACACCCCTTAACTATGGTTAAGATTCACGCACCTATTTCTGGTTTTTAGAAAAAACTATGAAAAGAAAATTAACCCTAGGAGTTAGTGAATTTTAACCAAGGTTGAAAAAAATTAATATTTTTTTCTAAAACCCAAGAATAAGTGGGTGAACCCTAGGGGGTGGGTGAATCTTAACCACAGTTGGAGTCTCGTTACGCCCTTGAGAACCCATGTGTCTCTTTTGACACCCCTTACCCGTGGTTAAGATTCATCTACCTCTAGAGTTCATTCACCAATCCTTAGTTTGTAGGAAAAAAAATTATTATTTTTTAAACCCGGGTTAAAATTCACTAACTCTTATGGTTAATTTTTTTACATAATTTTTATAAAATCCAAGGATAAGTGGGCGAACTTTAAGGTGAGTCTTAACCATAGTTAAGAAGTGTATCGTGGTTAAGATTCACCTACCCCTAGGGTTCACCTACTTATCCTTGGTTTTAGAAAAAAAAATATATACTTTTAAAATTCTAGTTAAAATTCACTAACTCCTGAAGTTAAATTTTATTTTATATAATTTTTTTTTCTAAAAACCAAGGATAAGGATAAGTGACTGAACCTTAGGGATTGATGAAAATTTGTTTCTTTTAAATTGATGTCCCGTCAGTAAATATTGATTGGTGTACTAGTAGCAGCACTCTTATGTAACTCTTATGTCGGTGTAAAGCAAAGCAAGGATCATATACAATGTCATTAAAATTTTTGTAGGGTGGTAAGAAAATACAATGTGTGTGTGAGTGAGTGTGCGTGTTTCTTTCCGATGACTATCTATGGGCTTGTGGTGGTGTTGTCTTGACTCTTGACCCAAAAAAAACAAAAAAACAAAAAAAAAATCATTTTATAAGCATAGCCCGACTCGACCTGTGTTCGGGTCGTACTAGGGGCTGCGCCAGGGCTTGATATTTTTCTGTTCCGTCCAAAATTTGGGTTCAAAGCCCTAGCTTTCCTTCTCCATTTACAATCTTATTTCTTGAACCGAAACCCTAGATTCATTGCAGGAGAGCAGATTAGGAGCAGTAATGGCGACGATCAGCTTGCGAAAGGGAAACACTCGTCTTCCGCCCGAAGTAAACAGAGTTCTGTATGTCCGAAACCTTCCCTTCAACATCTCGAGCGAGGAGATGTACGATATCTTCGGAAAATACGGTGCGATACGGCAGATACGTATTGGCACGAACAAGGACACGCGGGGTACGGCTTTCGTCGTCTACGAAGATATTTACGATGCGAAAACAGCTGTGGATCATCTCTCTGGGTTCAACGTTGCGAATCGGTATCTGATCGTGTTGTATTATCAGCAGGCGAAGATGAGCAAGAAGGTCGATCAGAAGAAAAAGGAGGACGAGATTGCCAGGATGCAGGAGAAATATGGAGTTTCTACTAAAGATAAGTAGATATTGTTGTAGAATTCATTGCTTTTGTGTTCGAATTTAGGGTTCTGTGATTGGGTTTTTGTTATTTTCGTTTAACATGTTTGGATGGATTCGTGGACTCTTTATGTATAAAATCATAGATTCGTGGACCGCCTATTCTAATGCATGTATTAGTAACTTGTAGACGTTTAGTTCTTCTCTGTTATTGAATGGGTTTTTGAGTTGTTTGAATTTAGGATTTCTGTAATTTTTATGTTTTTGTTTTTGAATTAGGGTTTTTGAGTTGTTTGATCAGTTTTATTATGATTTTCAATTTATACTATACTTATATAAATATATATTTAAAATATTTCTATTTTTGGAGTGTTAGGTGTTCGACACTCAGTCGCGTGGTGATCGAGTTTTCGAGTCTACTTAACTGGGCAAGGTTTTGAGTTGAGTTGAGATGAGTTTCCGAGTTTTAAAACAATGCTTTGAATCTGAATAGTTATGATTCGTTCAAATCACTATTACGGGTCAAAATCCAGCCAGATGAAGGGTTTAGACTTTAGAGTGATCTAATCATTAATTGGTTCGGATGGAATGATGGTAATGTAGGAATCCCGAAACTAGCATCACTGATCATAAAAGAGAACACTAGACTAGCATCTGGGTCAAAATTGAGTCGCTGATCAAGTAGTCAAATTTCATTGACATATTTGGATCATCCTAGGGTTACACAAGTCAGGTTTTGTATCCGAACTCATCCCTGGATAGAGCATTGAATATAGCATCTTTTGGTTGAACTATCACAGATTTATCATCCAAGTCCCCAAAAATAGAAAAAATAGATAAATTGAAGAAATTGGATAATGAGGATTCTCTCTATAAAAAAACTGGCTTGACCAGGATGTAAACTAGACAGTGAGACCAGTAAACTGGTAGGATTGAAAAGGCCATCTAGATACTAATTTCATCATGAGATATCTAAATGTTGTCACCAATCTGCCACTGATATCAACCTATTTTTTGAGGCCCTAAACAACACAATCTAAAAGTAATTGTCTTAGGTCTGGAAGAGATCTTTATGATAAGCTAAAGACTAACCAAAAATAGATATTCAATCACAAAGTTATATTTCTTTGAAAAGCTGGTTGTTTCATGTTTGTTTTAGAGTTGGATTAGCTATCCTTTCTATTTTCCCATTCCCCAACCTTCCCTCCAGTAAAATATAATCTCATACCTCTCCCGCCTATGCCTTAAATTGATCCTTGTCTCGTAGGAGAGTTCATGTCGTTTATCACTCGTCCAGTCCCTAATAAATCGAATCTTTCGTTGAAAGGCTACCTGAAAGCGAAGAAAGGGGCTTCATTCAACATTGTAGATTTTCCATTATTGTCCATTCTAAAGAGAAGTACATAATATCTCATCATATGGCATCTGGATAAGACCTAGCACAAAGCAAGCATGAGTTATGATTTCAGAAGAAGGAAGATCTCCCAAGCCCGAGTCTGACTTGTTCCCTTGCTGGAGTAAGAGATAGATATTCCTTGTCTATAATTAGGCATATAGTAGCAGTAGGACTGGACTAAAGTGAGATATGCCGTTTTATAGTTGTCCTCTACCTTATCCATACTTGTGTTTGAGGGAGCTCGATAGAAAGAGAGATAGTTACCCTGTGAGAGAGGAGTAGGAGAGCACTATTAGGATTATTGGTTGTTAGTGCTATAATGCTCTAGTTGTGTTGGCAAATATCTATCTTTCTGGTTGGTATCACTCTTGCAAGCTTTCCTTCCATTAGATCAGCATGGTTGTTGCCTAAATTTTGGATTCACCCATTAGCTGATTCATTCGCTCTGGTCCGATTGCCTAATCAAAATCAGCCAATTCTTCTTAAAAGAATCGATGCAAGTGCAGATCTCAACAAAGTCCTCATCAAGCAACGGACCTGTGATCTCGTAGGGAGTAGGTCCTTTTATGTCTGGCTATGCTCTCTGGATCTCATCAATCATGGTCTGATAGTATGTAGATGTCGTGACATGAGCTGGGATATTATTAAAATGAAAAACTTTCCAATCTCTCTCTAAATTGTCTTCACTACATTCCCTCCAGACCACATTCTTCAGCTTCTTCTGAGATGCCCTCTTCGCCCTGTACATGTAAGGGTCTATCTCTTCAATGCTCGTATCTATACCCTTCTTTGACTTAAAATACGTCTAGAACATACCAATTAAATGCCTTGCGTATGCTATGCGATCTCTGTAACCCACCTTTCCTCCGCCTACTCGAACCCCTTATCTCATGATGTGAGCCACCAAACCAAATCTATGCGTGTCTTCTCTCTCTTTGTGCCATGCCTAGAAATTCTCATGTTTTATTGGATCTGCTTCCTCTCCAGTGGGGTCATACCGTTATCATGATCATCATCACTTCCACCGTCATGCCCTCATTCCAGATCCATCCATCAGAGTGGTCATAACTCCTAACTCCTATGACCTTCCCTCGTCGCTTGTATTTGCTCCCTCTCAGCCTTCTCCTCCCTCAGATGTGTTATCATTGCTAGGCTAATCTTTTGGGGACACTTGGGGCATGTGTGGATGTTTAATCTTACACCCGCCAACTGTTCTTTGAATCGAGTGATCCCACCATACTTAGACAAAAATCCACAATACTTACATCTTAGGAGATACCTCGACTCGTCTACAGGCTCCCCATACTGCAACCCTATATCTTTGACATGCTCTGTCTTTGGCACCATGTCCAACCCTATATAAACAGATTTGGTGATCATTAATATATATCATTTCAAAGTTGAAAATTGAAGTTATGTTTACTTATTTTAATGCAATATACATTAAAAAAAAAAAAAAAATTAAAAAATAGTAAAAAAATAAAAATTCAAAAAAAATGTTAGTTCATAAATCTTGCAGATCATCGATAGGATTAATCAATTTCAATTTGTTGAACCATATATTGTCAATATTGATAAAAATATTGAAGTTTTTTGAATTTTTGGAAAAAAGTGTTCAAAATTCGTCGATTGCTAAAAAAAAGGGTTTTGATCTATGCATTTCGTGTGAAATCAATAGATTTACTCATTTTGGGTTTATTACATCTTATTTTCATGAATTTAAAAGAACTAAAATGAAAGAAATAATGATTTTTTTGCATACTTTCAAAATTTTAGGGAAAAAAACTTTTCAATAAAAAATTGAATGCCCAGATTTATGTTTTTCAACTTAAAATCGGCAATGGAGTTGTTGTTTTAAGCTTAGAATTTGTTAGGGGAGAATTTTTGTGGAAAGAATGGGGTTTAGAAGTGTTTTGAAACCTAAAATGGCTAAAAACACGATTTTATGCGCGTACCCACGATATTGCACATTATTGTGGCCGTATTGGTAATATCGATTGATACGGTACATTATTGGTCGATATGGCTTAAAAAAGTTGAACTAAAAAAAAACGTATTTGTATAGATATGGACGCTATGGTACCGATACGGGAGATTTTTTACATTCCAGCGTATCTACGTACAGGGTAGGCCAAAAACTTGTACGTACTGGCCTGTATTGGGGGGTACGTACCGATATTTTGTTCCATGTACCCAACAAGCTCTTCATGTTAGCTTGTTTCCTACTGTGGGATTTTTGAGGGATAATTAAGGTACAAGACAAAAAGTAAGGTGAGACACTCATCAAATCAACTTGCATGAACAAATCTTATTTTAAGAAATTACCGAAGTAAATAGTTAATCATTAGACTATAACCAAAATTGAAGTCCTTAGAGAATTTGACCATGTTTGACATGTTCCCCAAAACTATATATATGCAAGGTTCGTAATATCGAAAATATCGGCGATATATCGCCGATATTTTTCGATATCGTTGGACACCGATGCATCGACACCCTGTTGGAAAAAAAATACACGATATCGGTTTGTATCGCCGATATATCGTCGATATCGTCGATATATCGACGATACAAACCCGAAATCGATCAAAACCAGATGAGTCCCATCCGAATCAGAGATTCGGTCAGGGTTCCCCTTTTTTTCGCATGCGCAAGCATCAATTCGAGGAAAAAAAAAAAACCAGTACTAACTAGTAACTACAGAAAACCCGTGAGTCCCATTCGATGCCTTTAAATTGTAAAAAACCACATACCATTCACGATATAGTCCATATCTTGAGAGTTCACACTCTGATTTAGTAGAAAAAAAAAAGGGAGGGGTTGATTTAGAAGAAAGAAGAAGGAAGAAGAAGGAGGAAGGAGGAAGAAGAGGCCAGAGGGTACCCGTACCTGAGCCAGTCCTCCGTCGCTGTCCAGCGTTGCCGTTGCCGTCGCCGTTGCCGTTGCCGTCGCCGTCGCCGTTGCCAAACGCCCAAACAGGTTCCTCCTTTCCCCCTCGGTTCCCCCTCTCTGCCGTGGTTTTTGTTTTCGTTCTCTCAGTCTCATCTCCCTGTTACGAATTTGTGATAACTGATAAGCTTGAAACCCTTATAAGGGTTTGCTAAGCTCACTCCTTTAACTTAAAACCCTTATAAGGGTTTGCTAAGGTCACTCCTTTAACTTAAAACTTAAAACCCTTATAAGGGTTTGCTAACTTCACTCACTCGTATTTTAAACATAACACCTGGGTTTGCTAACTTCACTCACTCCGAATTAAAACTTAAAACCCTTATAAGGGTTATCTAACTCCACTCCTACGTAAAACTTAAAACCCTTTTAAGGGTTATCTAACTTTACTATTACTTTTTATTTTTATTTTTTAAGGGCTTTATTTTTTCTATGAAACTAGCATTACCTTATAAACCCTTATAAGGGTTATTTAATTGTTAACGCATTTTTTTTTGTAAAAAAGTTATCATGTTAATATTAGGGATTTTAACCTAAAATTTAAAAGGTAATGCTAGTTTCACACTTTCACTCTCTTTGTAAATTATATGGAAGCTTTAATTTTAAAAAAGCTTCACTATATTGAAATATAACAAAAAAATAATAATTTCCAGATAAAGATGTATCTCTAGCAAATTATGCCCATAAGACCATTGTACTAATATTAAAAAAATAATAATTTCTTAATAATATTTTATAAATTAAAAATAATTTATATGTAATATCTCTAACCTCATAAGGGCTTTTTAAAAATATAATAACACCTTGACTAATTAGTAATCACTTAGCTATTCTTTTTAGTATAAAAATTTAGCATGCTTTCACTAATCAGTAATCACTTTGATTAATAAGTTAATATACTTTTGCCCTACAAAAATTTATAAGTTAATATACTATTTTTATTACATAATCTTAAAAAATTATAAAATATACTATTTTGAACACAAAAAAATTTAAAAACTAGTCTGCCATATTAGAAATTATATTATATGACAAAAAGTAATATGTTATAATCTTTTAAGATTTTAAAACTGGTCTTGATAAAGATGTATCTCTAGCAAATTATGCTCATAAGATCATTTTAGTAGTATTAAAAAATTAATAATTTGTTAATAATATTTTATAGATTAAAAATAATTTATATGTAATATCTCTAACCTCATAAGGGCTTTTTAAAAATATAATAACACCTTGACTAATCAGTAATCACTTAGCTATTCTTTTTAGTACAAAAATTTAACATACTTTCACTAATCAGTAATTACTTTGATTAATAAGTTAACATACTTTTTAGTATAAAAATTTATAAGTTAGTGTACTATTTTTATTACATAATTTTAAAAGATTATAAAACATACTATTTTGAAGACAAAAAAATATTAATACTGGTCTGCTATAATTTGTATATTTTTATTTAGTTATGATCAATGTTATAAATATATATATATATATATATATATATATATATATATATATATATATATATATAACTATTGAAACTTGATTATGAGTACACATTGCAAATAAGAGTTGATTATATCATGTGTTTAACTTTCTTATATTTTTTAGTGATCCATTGTACAGTATTTTTATATTGTAAAAGAATTAGCCCAAGTAATTCCACCACTCTATAATTTGTAAAAGAAATAAGAATCTTTGTATTTTGTATTTCGACGAAGAAGTCTTGCTTGATGACATTAAGCTTGTAATCATCTAAACAACACTTAGTATACATAGATTACATTAAAATAAAATTCTATATATTTAAAACTTAAACAGGAGTCCCGCACATTTAAATAAAATTGCATCAACTTCTTTTTACATAATTACATCCACTTCATAGTCAAATAAAATTACATCCACTTCTTTTTACATAATTACATCAACTTCATAGTCAAATAAAATTACATCCATTTCTTTTTATATAATTACATCAACTTCATACTGAAATAAAATTATCGTCTTCTTTTTTTCTTGATGCAGGATCTCCGATCAGTTAACCATCTCCTCTCTTCTCCATTAATTTTGTCCTGTAAAAACATTGAACTCATCAATTGCATATAAAAATAGTTTGAGAAACTAAATTAAAATTCAATTACTTATCATATAGAAACAGTTTGAGAAACTAAATTACATTTCAATTAGTTATCAACTGTAATGTGCATTCATAAGCTTTTCATATTCCTAAAACAATTAACATGGATAATCATTAAAAAAATCACGGGTTTTGGTGTTTGATTATATTATGTGTTTGACATTAATATTTATTGGTGATCCACTAGGAGATGGTACGGGACATAGGTTGGTCGCATGGCAAACAAATAGAAGGGAACAAGAATGGAGCAATATGTAATTATTGTGGCAAAAAAATAAGGAGCGGTGGAATTACCCGGTTAAAGTGGCATCTTGCCGGGGGTGATTCGAATGTGGCAGACTGTCCAAGTTGTCCGATGGAGGTCAGACAAGCTATGAAGGTTAACCTTACCATTGGGGCTAAGCAGAGACTGGAGCATGTCGCAGAGCAAAAGGCAATCCGTCAAGAAATAAGGCGTGGTCTACAGCCACCAGTAGATGTGGATGATGACGACGAAGATGATACTTTATACCCAATCGACTGTATTGGAGTTGACGAAAGGCTAGCATATCGACAGGGCTATCGTCAATCTATGCGCCAGCAGTGGGACAGAGATCAGGAGCGTTCATTTGCAGCTCGCATGCAGTCTGCCGATTTCAGAGGCAGTGTCGGAGCAGGACCATCTGGTTCGACTGGTAGGACATCTGATTTTGGGACTGGGACACAACCACATGGTATGTTTGGCCGCAGCCAAAGCATGAAAGTCCCGGATCTGCCACATGATTCATCTCTGTACAAAAGTCGAAATGCAAAACAGAAGCGGCTGAAGGAAATGTGGAGTGGAGGAAGTCTGGTGGAAGCGCTTGGAACAGCTGTATCCAAGTTTTTCATACATAGTCATGTGCCTGCTAATGCAGCCTCAACCCCACAGTTTAAAAACATGATTCACGAGGCAGTATGGGTTGGGCCGGGGGTAGAGCCTCCTTCTCCATATGAGATTACAGGTAAATACTTAGACGCAGAGGAGAAGGAGATGAAAGACTATATTGACACTCTAAAGCCAACGTGGGAAAACTTTGGTGTCACTATTATGTGTGATGGTTGGACAGGACCCACTAGGCTTTCGATCATCAACTTTATGGTGTACAGTCAGGGAAGGACAATATTTTTAAAGTCCATTGATGCATCTGATAATATAAAGGATGCAAAATATATATATGACTTAATGAAGGGTGTTGTAGAGGAAGTGGGAAAGAAAAATGTAGTCCAGGTGGTGACTGATAATGGGAGTGCCTTCGTGAAGGCTGGGAAGATGCTTATGAAAAAATATCCCTTATATTGGACCCCTTGCGCAGCCCATTGCATAGACTTGATGTTACAGGCAATAGGAGAAAGGAAATCTGTGAAAAAGGTTATTGACGAGGCAAGAACGGTAACCAACTTCATATACAACCACAGTTGGGTTCTAGCAAAGATGAGGGCTTTGTGTGGTGGTGAAATAGTACGGCCAGGGGCGACGCGCTTCGCCACGAATTTTATTGCCTTAGAGAGTTTGTCCAAACATAAAATTGGACTAAAGGCATTATTCACTGGGACTGATTGGGCAGAATATGGACAAAGGCGCACTATTTTGGCAAAAAAAGTTGAGGACATTGTCCTTAATAACAAATTTTGGGACAAAGTGAATGATACGGCTGCCATACTAGAGCCTATTTACCGTGTCTTAAGGGTGATAGATGCAGATAAGTGGCCGACTATGGGTTCTGTGTACGAATTAATGCGGGTAATGAAGTTGTCGATAAAGAATGTGTCCCCTCGTGGATACAAGTGGGTCCACAAGATTATCGATGCTCGTTGGGATAAGACAATGGAGCATCCCCTTCATGCTGCTGGTAAGTTTGATGTTTATTAGATGTTTACATTAAAGTTATTGCATGCTTGTAATACTAATTGCATGTCGTATAATTTTCACATTTCAGCATATTATTTGAACCCAAAGTATCACTATAACCACAAATTGGGGAATCGGGATGACTTAATGAAGGCTGTTCACGACGTCTTCGAGACGTTGGACCCGAAGTGTAAGAGAAAGGGAGACTTCGGGAATGAGGTGAAATGTCTTTATCTCGTTAACTATAGCATATTTATGTGCATTATTGCATTCTAATATATTTTATCTAATTGAAACATGTTTTCTCAAAATCTATAGCTAGTACGCTTCAGGGATGCGCGAGGGAGCTTTGGAAGAACTGCTGCTAAGGAAGGAAGGTCTAGGATGACGCCATGTGAGTAATTTCTTCTCAATAAAGTAATTATATGTTATTTCTCTACATCAAAATATATATGAAACTAATGGATAACATCATTTAATTGTCAGCTGATTGGTGGCAAATGTACGGAACCGACTGTCCGACCCTCAGAAAATTGGCGGCTCGCGTGTTAGCACAGACTGCTTCATCTTCAGCATGTGAGCGAAACTGGAGTACATTTGCCCTCATCCACACAAAGCAGCGGAACCGACTTGGCTACAAAAAGCTGCAAAAACTGGTCTTCTGTCACTATAATATGAATCTGCGACTCAGGCAACTGCAGATTGACACTGGGAAGCAACCTGAGCAGGATCCTTTAGACCTGATGTTAATCGGTGCCACTGAGGATCAAGATAATCCACTTTCTGAGTGGGTTAAGGTTTCATCACTTGATGAAGATGATGGGCGTCCAAACGCAGTTATAGCTAGCGCGGCCATTGAGATGGGCATCGATGTAGAAAGGGTTATTGCTACAGAAGTGGGGTCTAGCACTAGCGGCAGCAGGAGCAGCTTTAGCACAGAATCATTTGATGAGATGATCAGAAGTCCAAAAGGTCCTGAGACTTCAAGTGCAAGAACCGCTGGGACAAGTAGATTGTCCAATAGTAATAGTGAGGGTGGTGATGAGTCTGATGACCATGATGAGAGTGACGGAGGCGGCGACAGTCCTGGGGATGGAGGTAACATCGGAGTTGAGCCAGAGCAGAGGCCTCTGAGCCCATTCACCGCAGAGGCTGACTTTGACCATGCCACACAGGACCAAGATCATGGTGCCCCACTTTCACATCCAGCAGAAAGCCAACCGATTCATTACGTCCCTCGTCGAGGAAGCCAGGGCAGGGGCAGGGGCAGGGGCAGGGGCAGGGGCAGGGGCAGGGGTCAGGGCAAGGGCAAGGGCAAGGGCAAAGAACGAGATGTGGGACACGATGCTTGGTTTGGGGGCACGGAACATTCGGGCTCTAGTTCCAGAGGGTCTCAATATACATGGTTCTCCAGCCATGACCAGGATACACAGTCACAGGCATCAGGCTCTCAAGAACATAGTTATTCACATTCCACACAGGATCAATATCCTTATGGATATGTCTCAGGATATGAGCCACCTCCATATGAGTATGGAGGAGACAATTTCCAAATCCCAGTGCCTGTGGCAGTTGTGCCCAATCACCCACAGTATCCATCAATTGGCGTGTTACTACATCTTAGCCCAGATTACTACCAACATTATGTACATGAGTATACATCCATGTACCATAATGTGATGAGTTGGGCACAGTATTGTAAGTATGTGGAGAATCAGCACTATAGCTAGCCAAGTCAAGACAGAGATGATGACATCGAACCTCCGCGTAACTCCTTCTAGTGGTGATTGTAGGTTTTTTGGTGGGTTGTATTATGTATTTTTGTATTATTATGAATCTTATAAATTATGAATTTATGATTGATATGAGAAATGAATGAAACATGAATCAATCATACATTATTATCACTCGTTCACGCACATCTTTGCTCTCTTCTTATTGCATCTCTTGTATACATTGTTGTTTTTTTAAATGTTTTTATTCTAAAAGGTGTATTAACATCTATTTTAACATTTCCTGAATTTTCACTACAAAATTCCATATTTTGCCCTATTTTTTGTCATTTTTTCCAAAAATCACCGATAAACGATATATCTTCCGATATATCTCCGATATATCTTTTTTCCGCGGCTCCGACATGTCGAGCGATATCGACATTTAGAACCTTGTATATATGTACCCATCCATTACATCGTTATATCAACTAAAATTTTTACTCATAGGTTTTGTATCTTGTCTTTGGTCAAACACATGATTTTATGTACTAAAACCAATGTTTAATATTATATATGGTATATAAGTGGATGTGGAGGGCCAGGAAAAGCCATAGTCTGACTCTCAATTTATAGGGCCTTGAGATATTGAGCCCTACCCGACCCTTGAGCTTTTGGAACTGAAAAAAACCATCCCTATTGTGAGCTTCAGAGAGCTTGGCTGGGCCGGGTACCCTCGCCGGAGGGTTGGATTGATAGTGCTATAAGTAGTACCTAACAAGGTAAGTCGGCAAAGTGTGTAATATAGGAATGTACTTAGCTAACAATTAGTAATTAATAATCTTTGTGCTATGAGAATGTGTACGTTGGTTGGACTTGCAAGCTCTCAATTATGAGTTGTGAGGTGCACAGGAGGACATATTTTCTTGTAGAGTGGATATAATTAATTAGGTCAAACGACATTACAACTGATAAAATTAGGAACATGCATTTCAAGACTGCTTACAGTTTAGCAGATTTATCATGTAAGAATGGATTAAGAGATCTCTGTTTGTATCACTGATGAAAAAAAAAAAGAGATCTCTGTTTGTATGCAATTAAGCATTGGCTTTAAGTCATCTCCACTCTGTCTTTGTGGGACACCTGAAGAGCTAATGCTTTCTCCATCAAGGAGGTACTTTAGACATTTCTTAAAGTTCAAACTTTTCATCTATGTAGGATCTCCATACACTCTAAAGGAATCATATGTAATTCCATCTCCAATCGTTTGACTGTTTTCAAGGATTTATGTAGAAATTACATCCCTGCTTTCTCTGTCATTGCTACATCTCGTTTTGATTATGGAGAGAGTCTGAAGAGACACCGCAAAAAAATCTTGTACGAAGGCCATGAAGAAGGTGGCTAGTATGACTAAAGCTAGCTCATCAAAAGTTGTTTCACCCTGTATAGCTGAATAGAATCCCTTCGTAGGTTGTTTGCATAATGTGAAGTTTTGGCTCTCTGACTAGAAAGATAATTAGTTTGGTATAATCTCTTTTGGTTGTATTTTGAAGAGTATTTTTGACGTCCTGCTTCGACGATGAAAATAGCATTACTTAATTACAGCAAAGATCTTGCTGAATGATCTTTGTGCAAGTGGATGAGATAGCTCCCATTGTCTGCTTTAAGTGAGTGAGGTCTGTGTGTTATAATAGGAATGCCTTTATTTATTCATTTCTAGTAATATTATTTGTTTTTCTTGCTTAGGCTAATCCATCAGCAAAGTGATATGATTGTTTACCTGAGATTCTCTTACTAAATTCTCATGTTAACCAGAAGGTCTTTTTCTTTGCATGATCCTTACTTGAGAGGTTATGTATTGGTTAGGAAGGTGGGTGGACCAAATTTAAGTAAATCTATCAAGGCTTTTGGGGAAGGGTTGAGTGATGTGGGCAAAATATAATATGTCAGATGAATTGGAATATAATGTATCTAGTCTGAAAATGATTCTGGTGCTGGAAGAACAAAGCTCCTACATTGTGATACGACTCTAAATGCTCCTTGATATTAGATCAAATCCTCTTTTTTAACAATTGAATGAACCTCTATAATCCTATATTTAGCAATTCCCAAACCCTTTCTTCTGTATAGAGAGGATCATCGAGGGAAAATACCATTTATGGGTATTTCAATTGAGATACCTTTGTTTTTGCTGGGGTGGGTCAGGTTCTCTCTGAAGGCCAGATGAGGTGATTTGTGGTCATGTTCTTTCTGCTTTTGACGATAAATGAATGGAATGCCAACAAAATCCAGGATTAATGTCACAGGTTCGGCGATTTTTTTATTTTTTTTTTAAATTTTATACAAGTTCTGCCAACCTGATTAGTAGCATCCAGGAGGTGGCCAACCAGCTATATGGTGGTTCAATTGATGAGCTAGCTGGCTGGCTGGCTAAATGAAAGAGCTATCACCTACCAAGTTTTCCTCTTCTGGTTGAAACTTGAAAGGGCTATTACCTGAAAAAGGATAGAAAACTGACAATTTGGGTGGTGCTATGCCCACCTCAACTGTTACCACAATACTCCCAACTTAAGAAAAACTTAATTAAATATAAAAATGAAAATAAAATGACAAAATTGCCCTCTTCTCCTTCTTCCTCCCTTGTCTACGGTTTGCGACCACAAAACCCAAAGCAAGGCCTCTCTTGATCTGGGTGTGCTTGGATTAAGGGGTTTCCACATCATGGCCGCATGAAGGAGAAGAAGATCCATCTCCACTTCATCTTCATGACATCCTCAGTGGCAAGAAACCAAGTGCAGTCATCCTAACTCCACCATATGCGTCAATTCTGTCAGCCCACCCCTTCAGGGAGCAGCCAAAATTTCTGAAAAGACAAGGGGAAGCTTGGAAACCCCTTCATCATTAACCAAGAGAAATCAACCCAAGCAGACACGCCAAGGCGTTGCTTCGGGTTTTGTTCGGGTCGGAAATGATAGGTAAGGAACGAGAAAGAAGATAGCAATTTTATTTTTTATTTTTTTATTTTATGTTTAGTTGAATTTTTCTTAAATTTGGTGGTGTATAGCAGTAAAAGTTGGTGTGCACCTAGTACCACCCTTATGTTTTTTTGCCCAGGTAAGCAATAATAAATTTTCTTAACCAAAAAAAAAATTAAAAAGCAATAATAAATTTCGTTAATGCACACTCGTTTTTCTGTTACTATGGTACGTGGCTTACTAGTAGGGTCAAGGGTGTATGGATAGAAGTGGCAATTGGGCTGGCTCGGCCCGAAGACGATTGTCTGGCCAAAATTGGCGGGCTTAGCCTGCCTGGAATTTAGGTTTGAAATAAATTTGGGCTGAGCTTGGGTTGCCCTTAGCTTAGCTGAATGAAGCCCGGCCCAAATTACCATACATAGAGGTCTTTTATTTACTTGTTTGCATACATCTCAATTGAAATTTATATACATTTTTAATGAATGATAGTTTTAGAGGGTTTTTAAATGTAAATTTTATAATTTCATAGGATCCTTTTGAAGGATAGCCAAAAGAGATGCTTTTCTAACCTTTTAATGTTTCTAACAAACTGTTAATGACACATTTAGTGGGGGTATCATCTAGTTCAAATTTAGCATACAAAATTAATCTTGGACTAGCTTGAAGCATGCTGGAACTTAGCTGAACTCAACCCCCTATTTTCTGGACCAAACTCAACCTGAACTCGGCTCAAATTCAGCCCGCAGGTTGTTCAACTCAGGCCAGCCCTTACTCAGCCCAAAGCCCGTTGTTTCTTGTGAGTGGAGATTGGGTTTAGGGGTGCAAGCTGAAATTGGGCTTGGGCTTAGGCTGAGCCGGAGCTTGGTTTTTATACTTTGGTCTGAGCTCAGGCTTAGTTTCTGGCTAACCCAACTCGACACAGCCCAACACCCATTTTGTAAACGGATTTAAATGGCAGACCTGGAAATTGATTCAAAACCTCAACTTGAACCGGTGAAAAGTCGACTCTCATTTCTTGAGCAACCAACTTTCTGAACTTTTTCCCGGGTCTTGGTTGAGTGTTATTTTACCTTTTCAACCCATTATATAATTGTGTTGGGTTAGGATTGGATTAATGGTCATAAACAATCGTTTAAGTACTTGTTCTAATATTGCTGAACAAGACTTAATGAAACTCGGAAGGGGAAAGATGTGAAGATTCACGAAGAAAAGAAGTCCCCCTATTTTTATAAAGGCATAGAACCAAAGAAACCCGAATCACAAAAAACAAGAAAAAAACACATAAATAAATTTAAAGCGAGAAGAAAATAAAAAAAAAGGTACTTTTCAATTTTTATTACATAGTACCAAAAAATATTACATGAAATAAATACTTGTAGGGAGGGTGTAGTAAATGACCCATTTTACCTGCAAGGAATGTACGAAAATAAATACGAAAAAATGAGCATGCATTACAGACATAGTAAAAATATACCTCATCTCGTGGAGATGGAAAAATTTTGGTTTTAATATGCATTGCTCCATCAACTATTGAAATAGTGACATATGAAGAAATAGAAATATAATACGTAAGAGAAGATGAGAAATATGTTGACCAACTAAAAAAATCTAAGAAAAGGAGATGTAAGAACTAAGAACACACCTTTCATTTTTTTAAAATTGGATCATTCTTTGTTGCTAACGAAATACTAGAATTAGAGGCCAATTTCGACATATTACTCACAAGAGCTATCAAGAGCAAGAACATCAACAGGTTAAAAGCTCTGCAGGATAATAACCCACTAATTTGTCATTTCAGCACTGTAGCTCCAAGACTTTATTATTATAAAAAATTAAATGACCAAAGTATAATTGTAGGCGCATATTAGACAATGAAAAACAAATATTATTGACAAAACCAAGCAAACAAGAAACTAAAATTGGTCATTGACACATCATTATCTTTGATTGTTACTGTCTTGACAATTTTAGCCAATTTCATCCTTTAGGTGGAAAAATTAAGATCTTCTTGTTTTTTTTATGCTAAATGTCGATTTTTGTACCACTCGATCACCTTTATGGCACCTTAGTGGTTACCTTAGGTATGATTGCGTGTGTGTTTGTTAGGTGTTATATTACCATGCGTCCTTTTTGACACCCACTAATTGTAGTTAATATTCACTCACCTCTAGAGTTCATCTATTTAATCTTGATTTTAAAAAAAAATAAATATTAACCACAAGTTGGTTAAGCTTAATGAAGTTAGCCACAGTTAAAGGGGGACAAAATAGGAAGGCTTTTAGCTAATCACTACTCTTACAAGAACCGAAAGATTAGAGGAAGGCAGACAAATCTCAATTAGCAATTGAAATGACCAAATTACCCCAATGCTTTATTTGTGAGAGAATGATCATGACTGTCATATACAACATTAATTCCCCAACAAAAATAAAAAAACATTGATTTAGTTTGGTCATTTCACTAGCAATTATGATTGTATTCCCAATGGAAGCAGTAAATCTGCTTTTTGTATAGAAGAGCGTGAAAATTTTCTTAATTATTTCCTTGTTTTTTCCCATTTTTTTGACACGATTCATTTTTTTTTTCCACAATTTTGTAGTTGCAAAATAGGCTACATCTAGTAGTTGATTGTGAAAATCCCCAAACATATTTTAGCTAGATTTAAAAAAAATTAATTGTTGTCCACTGATACGATGGACTTGGGAGTAGATAATATTCTAAGGAGCATCAAGGTGGATACTTCATGTGATCTTGGCATATACATAACCTCTTGCGTCTTTATTAGAATCATATGAAAAAGAAAATCTCAAATTAAGAGTCCAAACTTATTCCATATGTTTCCTTAAATGTTGAATCCTTAAGAGGACAATGAAAGGATGCTCAGTCGACCATTTGATTGAACTATTGCTATATCAATGTTCCTTTCGTGAAGGTATTAGCTATCTGATTCCAAAACAAAAATAGAGTTCTTGTTTCGAAGATAGAGCTCAACAAATTGAAATTAAACATAATCAAGAGTGAGGATATGCTTATTCAGTAAGATGCACCAAGGAACATTAATGTTAACACTCTTCGAAAAACCACTCATATCATATAGAAGGTCTTAGATCGATTCAAAAGAAAAAATAGTCAATTTAAATAAGAGCAATTCTATCCCTTGATGCAAACTTTCAAACTTTTACCGTGGTAACGACAATTATTGTTAATTTTTCCCAATTACCTTGAGAATAGGTACAAATCATAACTTTCTCTTTCAAAAAATAATTGTTTTCTTAAACCGTTGAAGGGGTAGCAATGCCAGGTGTCTCAGTCACATTGAGAGTTCAGTGTCTGGACTAGCAATCCTCTTTAAATGAATTTTCCCCAAAATAGGCCTCAAGTGAGGGATTATTCCAAGAATAGGCTTTAATTTTTCAAAATAAATTTTTAGGCTCCAGCATGTGTGAAGCTCACACACTTTTCTTTAGACACAAATGCCTCCATTATAAATGTAAGTTCATTTTTTTCTTCGTCTCAAACTCCATTTTCCATTATTACTATTCTGACCATTCTTTAACATTCTCTATTTCAGATTTTTCGTATGATTGTAGAAGAAGACAAAGCACATTTATTATCATTCACACTTTCGTCCATTCGAAGAAGACAAGAAGACTATTATTCTTCCACATTCTCTATTCTCATTCGTTTGAACAAGAAGGCAAAAGCCTTTATTTGGATATGTAAAGAGATATTTTTGCTATCTCATTCATTTGCTATTTTCTTCACTCAATATTATTATCAATTGATCGATCACTACTTTCTATCAATTTGAAAAATAGTGTACAACTCTTTGTAAATATTTATTATTTAATTACTTTTTGCAGTTAAAAATGTAAAATAAAAGGGAAGAGGCCACATTCAAGGATGTCGTCGTTACATTGCCATAATCGAGGATGCTACAACGGTGTACACAGATGTCAGTGTATTGATATAGAAATTATAGATTTATACATGATGTAACGAGGATGTTGTAGATTTATAAAATGTGAACTGTATGAGATATTGTAAAATTTTAAAATACTATTTCATTTCTAGATGTAATTGGTGTTTTCAAAGTTTTAAATTTGTTTGTGGTGTAATAGTTAGTGTATAAATGTGATTAAATGGTATATAATGTGTAAATTTAATGGTATACTTATAAGGTTTGTATAAATATGAATTTGGATAGTCGTTTGTGTCAAATCACTCATATATAAAGTAAGATAATACAAGAAAATTTGATTGACTTTGTGTTGACGGTCGCTAATGTAATAGCAATCGACCATTCATATTATTGATGGATCAATAATATGAGCTCGATCGATCGATATCATAATAGCGATCTGAAACACAAAATCATACCCTTTTCCCTATATTATGATATTCTAGATCGATTCCATATTATTGATCAATCGATAACATGAATGATAGATGAATAATACGAATGATCTATCTCCATTGTATTAGCGATCGTGAAAACAAAACTCTTAAGATTTTCATGTATTATCGATTTAACATTATATACGAGGGGTTTGAGATACACAACTATCAAAATTTCACACAAAACTATTCAAATTTTCATTTATTATCGATTTAACATTATATATGAGCGCTCTGAGACACACGACTATCAAAATTCACATTTATACAAATCATATATGTACACTATCATATTTATATACTATATAACCATTCAATCACATTTATACACAAACTAAGTACAACACAGACATATCTAAAAATCTGAAAACACTAAGTTACAGAAATGAAAGAGTATTTTAAATTTATACAATATCTCATACAATTTCATATTTAAATAAATCTACAACATCTTAGTTACATCATGTACAAATCTATAATTTATATATCAGTACATCGCAACGACATTCTCATACACCGCTATAGCATCCTCGATTATGTCACTGCAACAACAGTCTTCTCAAACACAACCTCTTACCTTTTGTTTTGGAGGAGACATTTATCACATGCAATTTTTTGAAGCTACAAAAAATTAATTAAATAATAATTATTTATAAAAACAAGTACAATATATTTTAGATTGATAGTAAATATTGAGTGAAGAAAATAAAAAATGAAGAGATAGCAATAAAGACCTCTTTAGATATGCAAATGGAGGAGAAAGCTTTCATATTTTACTTTAAATAAACGAGAATAAAGAAGGTGGAAGAATGGTTTTCTTGCTCACTACTTTGTCTTCGCCAGACAGAGAGTGCTTTGTCTTTTTCTTCAATTCAATGAACGAGAGTTTGAATGATACTAGAAAATGGTAGCGAGTGCACTTCATCTTCTTATGCAAACCTATGAAAAAACTACAAGAGAGAAGGTGGGAGAGTAGTTAGAAGAATAAAAAATAGGTAGTAATGGTAGAAAACCGGGTTTGAGAAGAAGCAAAAGAGAACTTCCTTTATAACGGGGGTCTAAAGAGAAGTCAAGCTCACACATGTACGAGCTTCGAAGTGTTGAAGCCTAAAAAATTATTTCGAAAAATCTAAGCCTATCTTAAGAAAAATCTCTTACTGTAGTTACCCAAATTTAATTAATGACATTCGTGCCATTTATATGAATTTCCTAAAAAATTATGTCTGATTTTAATGCATGTATTCCTATGTGAATTAATATAGAATGACTAGATATAGAAACCCAAATATCTCGTTCGTTATTAGCCTTTTTATGATGTAATTACATGAAATTGAAAATATCCAAGAAAGGTGAAACTGTGAGTTCTTTCTTATATAATAATAATAATAATTATTATTATTAAATTAAAAGTTTCAGGTCTACGGGGTCACTCCATTGCCCAAAACCAAGTTAATGTATTTATTTTTTAACTCCTAGGAGTCTAGGGTTCAAACATTGGGTTTTCGGTACTAACCCAAAAGTTTTGGGGTTCTCTCCTACATTCATCCAACTTGATGAGACGGTTTGACCTCCAAGGACTTAAAATTGAGACATCTCTATTAGACAAGAAATTGTTTCATTCGAATAACGTTTCTAACATATCTTGAATCGTCTAATTCTAATAACCGAGTCAAAATTTACGAGTCAATTACCGGAGCAGGTTCTAGATAAAAAAGGGGGGGGGGGGGATGCGATCGATCACCCACCCGCACCGATCGATCTCCCAGAATGAGATTTTTTTGGGAAAACGTAAATTTCTGACTTTTTAAACCTCTTAGGGTCCCAAACCTTATATATAACCTTAGTTCATGAGTTTAGGGTTCCAAGAGCCTCCTAAACCTAAAAGAGAGTATTTTAAGAGATCCAAAGAGAAAAGACCTAGAGATCACAAGATTCAATTGGAGAAGAAGGAAAAGACCTTGAAGATCTAGATCGAGCCCTATTCGCAAGTGTAAGATCGTAGGGAAGTGATCAAGAGAGGTAAATAATAATCCCTAGTTATCAAATTCATGAATATTAATCTAAAGGAAGATTTAAAAGGATATATCTAAGTAAGAACTTGAATATAAAGGAGATCTATGAATTTCTATCATCCCTTATATATTATTCTTAGGAATTATTAAAGTAGGATGTGAATAACCTAAGTAGGATATGTATAACCCTGTGGATATTGTATTTTATGTAAGAATAAGGGAAAAATGAAATTATTATGGAGAAATATGTAAATGTATGTTGTGGAAGGGATGTATGCCGAATATTGTTTTGAATGATGGTATGTTGAATGAGAGATTCTAGATTTTCGTATAAATGAGGATTTTATGATTAATACCTTATGTATGAATTTCTTGAAACCAAAGTATGGTGAATGACCCACTATGATTTTTGAAGTGCGAAGAAACATGATGATGTATGATTCATGAACTTATGCTATTATTGTTATAGTTAAAACCCGAATCTATTGATGTTTAAATTACAATCTATGAAATTTATATGCATGATAATTGATAATTGATGTATGATATGAATTAATGCATCAGGGTAAGTAAGCTTTGGTTGGTTTTAGTGGCTTTAGGATTTTATCATTGTAATGTGAATTGCTATGATGGATTCCCGATGCCCTCGACCTATGATCGAGAGTGAAATTTAACCGAGAGTTAATACTGTTTTCAACAACGACAATGTTATATATATACGTACGATGTGATAATAAATACAAGAAAGAGTCACATAGTAAATAAGATTGCATGATCGAGTTTTCTCATGAATAATAGACACCAATAAAGTAAATAACCAAGGGTATATCGTATTCTACTTCAAGTATAAATGAAACAAGAGTACATCGTACCCGGCTTCAAGTCTAAGTTCCACAATGGTTTATCATGCCCGACTTCAAGTATAAGTTATGCAAGGGTATGTTACACTTGTCTTCAAGTCTAAGTTGCTCAAAGATGCTAGTGTCTGGCTTCAAGTTAAGTTTCTAAAAGTACTAATTATCTGGCTTCAAGAAAGATCTTAAAGAAAAGTAAGAAAGAAAGATCTCAAAAGATACTAGTGTCTGACTTCAAGTTAAGTTTCCAAAGGTACTAGTTATCTGGCTTCAAGGAAGATCTCAAAGAAAGAAGTAAGAAAGAAATAAAAAGTAAGAAAAGAAGGAAAAGTAAGAAAAGGAAGAAAGAGTAAGAAAAGAAGAAAAAGTTAGAAAAGTAAGAAAAGAAAGAAGAGAAAGAAAAGAAGGAAAAGTAAGAAAAGAAAGAAGAGAAAGAAAAGAAAAAAAGTAAGAAAAGAAAAGAAAAACATGTTTTCCGCACTTTGATTTATGTATGTGAACTGAAATTGAACTGTTCACTGATTGTGTGTCAATGTTTATGATATTGTTTATTTTGGGTTATTATATATGCGGAGTAACTGTGTAACTCAGCCGATAATATAATTGTCGGCATATTCGGGCTTTGATATATGTGTACTTGGATTTTGGGAAGAGAAATAGTATATTAAAGAGTCAGAAGGTGATCATCCAAAAAAGTAAAGGGATTTGAACTGTTATCTCTACGATTGATTTCAGTGTTAGAATGTTTATTTAATCTTTTAAGGAGATTTGCAATGGTACTTTATTATGGTCGATCATGGATTGTTTATATTTCAGTTTGGAATATGTTTAGTTAATTGTGGATTTGAATCATGATTACTCGGAGTATCACTGACTATATTTAATGAAGAAATTTTCAGGTCCATATTTTAGCATGCTTTTAATGCTCTTGAAATCGGTTAAGATAAGTAGGTCACGTGCCAAAACTTCCACTTTCTCCTAGGAGGTAATTTGGGGTGTGACACTTACTTAAGGCCTATTTTGGAAAAAACCTTATTTAAACACACTTTTTTGAATATTAGCTTTCTAAATTGTTATAATCATCATTGGGTGCCCAAACCACAACCCGGATTTTGTTTTAGTATGTGACATCATTATCTTCGTTAGTAGGTAGGTTATGAGTTAGGTTAATTCAAAGGTGGGCCTCTCAACCGTCATATTGGCAAACTCGAAATATGTCTTACCACTGAAGCCCTTTATACAAGAAGGAAAAAAAGTTACCTTAAGGGTGCATTCTTTGATTAAGACATATAAAGTCTGTCACTTTGCAATTTCGTCATTTGACAATATGCATTTGCTTTTGATGAACTAGATATATCATGCTTCTCATCTCTTGGGTTACAATTCCCAGAAGACTTCAATTGTAATTGTAGCAAATTGCAGCAAATTAAATGTATGATTTCAAATCTCATAAAAAATGGTTAATGGTTAGACTTTAAATCTCATTATGGTTTGACAAAGTGACTCACATTTCCTAACAACTACCTTGACAAAGAGCAAAGTGCCAAGCTTCATAAGTCTCAGAAGGGACCCTAAATGCTAAAAAGAGAGGAGTTATTTCTAAAAGTCAAAAACCAGAAGGGTATTTTTAGAAACCCCATAAGGCTTCCTTTGTTTAGAAAACTCAATCCATAAGGGGTGGAGGGTAGGTGATAGATATCATGGCAGAGGGTGGGGTTTGAAGTGGTGAAGATGGTGATGGTAGGGTTGGAGTCTCGGAGAGCAAGGGGTTGGAGAAGTAACGAGAAAAAATTGTGATAGAACTAAGGATGATTATTACAATAGTTGTGGTCTCAACTCATGTAAAATGTAGTTATGCTTTTTTCAAAACAAATTCCCCTTTTTGAATATACATAGGCTTCTCAAGTTGAGTCCCAAATATTTTTTTTACCTTATCTTATGAGAAAATAGAGAAAGGAAACATGAATCAATCGGCAAAAGGAATAAAAAAAGAAAAGTTTAAAAACAAGTTCAAAATTTATGCATCTAAGGACAAAAAAATAGGGGTGTATTCGATCCGAGCTGAGCCAAGCTTGGTCCAACTGGGCTCTGCTTGAAAGGTTTTCATCTAGGCTTGAGTTTGACTTGACTTAATCTGTTGCTCGAAAAGCTCAGCTCAAATCTTGTTAGCTTGGCTCGAGCTCGATTTAATTCAAGCTCGAGCTGAGCTAAGCTTGATTTATCAAAAATTATTTTAAAATAAAAATAAAAATTTATATTTATTATATATGTATTTATATAATATTCAAGCTGAGCCGAATAATCCTCAATTGAGCCAAGCTTTGAGCTGATGAGTCGAATCAAACAAGCCTTGGCTTGAACACATTTTCAAGCTCGAAAAATCAGTTCAGTTCGATTGAGTCAAAATTTTGAGCTCAAGCTCTGCTTGATTGAGTTGAGTCTCAAACTAGATCGGCTTGGATACACCCCTATAGAAATTATCTCCCTTTCAACTACTATCTCCAATCCTCATTTTAAGTTGCGGGTAGGCAAAACTATAGCCCCACTCCTCTCAAGCGGAGAATGAATATTAAAGGCATTTGCGTGATGGAGTCCTCATTTACATAAGAACGCTCCTAATGAGACCGTATGCTCTTGGCCCTAACTGAGACCTTTCACATTTTGATGGTATTTTAGGGCGATAAAAAATTTGGCTCCTGGCTACATACGCGGCTCGTGAAAACTTTTTCGTCTTCTAGTAAAATAACGTGATTCAGGTTAAATAACATGATTCAGGTTAAATAACATGATTCAGGTTATTTTACTTGAATCATTTAATTTCTATGGTTCATTCAAGTAACTTGTTTTCAAACAAAAAATTATGATTTATGTTATTTTAACTGAATTAGTTAATTTGTATGGTTCACCCAAAATAAGGTGATTCAAGTTATTTTATCTGACTTAGTTAAAATGATGCGAATCATGTTTTACGAGATAAATAAGTAACTTGTGAGTGTTAAGTTAGATGCCCGCACCAATAGAAACGATCTCGGTTGGGGCCGAGACCATACGGTCTCAGAAGCTTTATCTTTTATATAACTTTTTAAAATCAAGAAAATATTTTTTTAAACAAACCCTGAATTCATTTCAATCCGTCGAACTTTTCATAGGTTAAGGTTGATGCATTTGATCCATAAACTAGTTGAGTTCGGGTTGGGATTTTCGGGACGGCGGGTCATTGGGCAATATAATGCCCGAGATTTGGGTCAATGTTTTGGATTCATGTGTTGGGTTTGGGTTCGACTTCTCAACCCCATTCATAATGAGGACGATTTGAATTTAACTTTCATACCCATTAGGTCATATTCCTAATTGATTTATATAATAAGAGATTAATTTTGAGCTAGGGCTCTCCTTCATGGCATTGAAGTGGAACTTCTGTTTCTACACTATGGTAATGGCACTTTGGTACTTATGGAGAAAGGTAGGGACAATTTTATAATAGACTTTTTATCTCTAAAATTACAACATTGTCATCAACATAATGTAAAAGGGAGCTCCTCTTTAACGTTGTGAAGCAGAGCTCGAGCTCTGGATTGTATTTAAACTGATATAATAAATTTATCTAATTTAGACTTTTATTGGATTGATTGATGTGTTGGGTTTGGGTGAGTTTGGATGGGCAACAACGCTTGCTGTTGCACTGTTGCCCGGTTGTGTCTCAAAAATCAAGTGGGGCCCTCGTCTATTGATGTGGGGCCTACCTTGGTGAATGTGGGGCCCCTAATTTTGAGACACAATTAGGCAACAACGCAACAAGTAGCGCTATTGCCCATCCAAACTCGGTCTGGGTCTATCAACCCATTCATAATTGGTCGGTTTGGGTTTCGAAGTCAATGGGTCATAATGCTTAGTTAATTTTTAAAAACTTATATATATATATATATAGTTATAGTTATGTTGATGACTGAGTTTGGGCGGATGATACTAGCTATTATTTTAACCTTTAAGTTCGTTTTAGAAAAAAACTAAGTATGCTCTAAACATACTCTTACATTTAAAAATAATTAGATTGTTTGAGTTATGATAAGTGTAGGTTTGATATTGTTTTAACTTGACACCCCGTCGCTTGCGGTAGTGGTGGGGTGTGGCCTCTCTATTAAGGGAGGTCTGGGGATCCAATCCTTCCGGGTGATGAATCCGCAAGAGCTCCAAGTCCCAAATTAACCACTACCCAACTAACTAACGTAGGGAAATGATATCCAAAGCATAATAATAATAATAATAATAATAATAATAATAATAATAATAATAATAATAATAATAATAATAATAATAATAATAATAATAATAATAATTTTACGTTTGGGTTGTTAGATTGTCTAAGTAATGTTAAATGGCAAACCAATTATGACATATTGCAAAAATTAATATTTAGTACATGAAAAATTATTTATTAATAAAATCAATAAAGGAAAACAAATGGGTTACACAGATGGATTCGGGTCCCATTTATAAATGGGTTCAGCTCAGGTTTGTTGTCTTACTTTGAGCAAGCGCCAGCAAAAGTTCTTCTTCTTGCCACCGTCAGGAGCTATCACAAAAATTTATTTCGCTGGATACAAACTTGAAACATTGGTGATAGGTCATTAGAAGAATTTTAGGTAGTGGATGTTGTAAAAATTAGAGATTATTGAACATGCTAACAAATATGAAATTGAAACTTAAAGATTGCATATAAAACAAAAACATTTTGTCAATATCAATTTAACAAAATACTGAAAAATATAAGAAGTGGAGAAACTTATCGATTAGAATTTCGACTGAGGTATGATACTGAAATCGTTGTCCTTAAGACTGATTTCACTCCCCTTGGAGTATCTCCCTTGATGCAAACGGATTATGGCGGCCAATCTTCAGGATTCAATAGTTGCGGTCTAATAGCGTGCACTCGCAAATTAGACTCACTAATGAATTTCTGATATAGCACCCAACTCAAGAAAACCCACTCAACTATAATAGATAAATGATGAAAAGATAACTTTTTTTATCCACTAAAACTTTAAGAGAAATGCTTTATTTATAATAGACTTCTTCATATTGTGATAATGAGTATTAGTAACTCATATTAACAACCCACTAAATGAAATAGGTTACACAAAATTAAAAGTCATTTAAAATACAAAACAGTTAAAAAATTAAAATTTTAAAAGACATTAAAATTTATATCACAAATTTAAAATAAATCCAACAATCAACAAATATGAAAATGAAACTTAAAGATTGCATATAAAACAAAAGCATTTTGTCAATATCAATTTAACAAAATACTAAAAAATATAAAAAGTAGAGAAACTTATCAATTAGAATTTCGACTGAGGTACGATACTAAAAGCGCTATCCTTAAGACCGATTTCGCCCACTTGGAGTATCTCCCTTGATGCAAACGGGTTATGGCAGCTGATCTCCAGGATTCAATAGTCGCGGTCTAATAACGTGCACTCACAAATTAGACTCACTAAAATTAGACTCACTAATGAACTTCTGATATGACACCTAACTCAAGAAAACCCAACTCAAATATAATAGATAAATGATGAAAAGATAACTTTTTTTCTCCACTTAAACTTTAAAAGAAATGCCTTATTTATAATAGATTTCTTTCCATTGTGATAATGAGTATTAGTAACTCATAATAACAATCCACTAAATGAAATAGGTTACACAAAATTAAAAGTCATTTAAAATACAAAACGGTTACAAAATTAAAGTTTTAAAAGACATTAAAATTTATATCACAAATTTAAAATAAATCCAACAATCCCTCACATGATACAAATTTTAAAAACGAGTTGGGTAGCCGTGAAAATGAAGTGCATTGGTATTGATGTCTTTTGGATTTTGAATCAATATTTAGTGTAAGCAAGACAAAATTTACAGGAATTTGGTGAAATAATATTCTTGGATCAAACGCCTTTATTGTAAATCGGCTGCACATGCCACACACACAACATTCACGGTATCAGATAAGTTCTAACAGTTTGGTACATTTCGGCCTTGCACCCTACCTGGATTTTCATGAGTGCTCTAGTGAACTTGCCTAAATTCTCATAAGAAGCGGCCCAACTTCTACACTCAATAGGTGAATCCATCAAGTGTGTACTGTAACTAAACACACCACTTATAAATGATATGAATACATTAAGAGTCTAACTCAACCTCACACTATTACAGTTAGCACTATCTACCTCTAATTATAGTCATATTTACAGATAAGCTAATACGGTTGCAAACTCCCTTGCTAACTATGATTGTGATATGCTTAACTCTAGCTAGCATCTTTTATCCAATTCATGATTGTCCTTCCAAATCCTTCATTTTCTAGATGAAGTTGGATTGGGAAATGTCAGAGTAGTCTAATTGTAAGTCTTTGTGTCATATGGTATTTGTATTTTTTGATCTTTGGTGTCCTACAGGGGTAAGGTTTTATGCCCCCACACCCATTATTTTTTTATTTTTAATAAACCTGCAGAGGACTACCAAACCCCTACTCCTTCTGAGAGGATTTTCTATAATAATAATAATAATAATAATAATAATAATAATAATAATGTCTAAATCGAATATGTCTAGACTTTCCATTATAAATTCTATTTGGCACTCTTTCCAACGCAACTTGGCTATCACATTTCATAGCAATAGCAAACAAAGATTTGTTTACTAATGGTACATTTACCAGAAAATTTCTAAGTCATTCTGCTTCTTCACTAGTATTGCAATAAATTCAGATTCCATAGTAGAATGTGAAATACAAGTTTTTTTCTTGAATTTCCAAGAAATAGTTGCTCCTCCTAAGGTGAAGAATTACCCACTAGTGGATTTAGATTCATCATAATCTGTAACCAAATTTGCATTGTTGTATCCTTCTACTACAACGAGGTATTCCCTATAATGTAATCCGTAATCCATCGTATGTTTTAGGTATCTCAAAACCCTAGAGATAGCCTTTCAATGTTGTGAATCTATTCAACTTTTTCACAGAGAAAGCAATATCAGGCCATGTACAATACATCATATACATAAGGCTTCCAATTATTTTGACATACTCTAATTGAGATAATAGTATATCTAAATTAGGTAGCAATTTAACACTTGGATCATATGGAGTAAGGGTAGCTTTATAATTAAAGTTATTAAATTTTTCTGAGAATTATTCCAATATGACACTATTTCATTCTCTTTCCTTATCACTGTAATTCTCAATATCAAACCAGTCTCTCCTAAATTTTTCATCTTAAAATGATTAGTATGCATTAATTTAGTTTTATTTATAACTATTAAATCATTTCTAAAAATTAATATATTATCAACATAAAGACATATCATCACACATTCCTCATTGTTAAATTTAATAGTATTTATCTACATTACTATATTTAAAGTCATGAGACAATACTATACAATCAAACAAAAATATTAACCCTAGTCACAGTCTTCTCTAGATGCAAGGTGTTGGCAACAAGTGTCAAACCATCTCCCAGTTATTGGGTAGATTTGACTTTCATACCCATCGGGTCATAACTGTAAATTCCAGTTTTGGATTGGCTAATTCCATAAGACAAACCATTGTTAAGGGTGTCTTAATCCAAGAATCTTCAAGCGCTAAAAGCCATGTGAAGATGAAGGAAAGTTGTTGATCATGTGTCGCAAACGTGCCTAGGAATGGTGACTTAGATGGTATTTACCCTAGGAGGAATTGACCTAGACAATCTCTAATATACCCTAGGTGGTTAGAAACAAGTCACGGTGGTTAAAAATTAGTTATTGGGTAAAATCTATGTTGGTGGTTTGAACCATAGTTTGGGAGTTCGAACTACGGAGCAAAAAATGTGTTGAGAAAAATTCCAGCAACTCAGGTTATGGGGGGAACCCCCACCCAGGCATTCGAACGACCAAGTGGTGGTTCGAACCACCACCTTGGGCGTTTGACCACCTTGCGGGAATAGTGCTTTTAGTAACTTCCTTTCTCCAATTTGGTTTGCTTATATATAGTATTGTTCCTTATTACAAATTATAGCTTTTCAGACTGAGAAGAAAGGCTCCCAAAGTTGTTCTAAGTTCTCCCATTGTGGATGATTTATCCCTTTGAGCTCTCTCTTATGTTCTAGACTAGAGTTGCAAGTTTTTATTGAAATCTTTTTTGACTTGCATTGTTGATTCTCATTGTTCATGAGATCACTCTAAGTCATTGTTTAAACTGAATTAAACCCCTCAAACTCCTATGTGAGTATAAACTTGGTTGGCACGTGCCAAAGCCTTTACAAAAAGAGATCGTTCCCTGTAACGAATCGTGGTCATTATGGTCGGAGAAATTCAGTGTTGCCTAGGCAGAGATCGTGGTATTGCTTGTAGATTACGTTAGCTTGCGAGCGTGTGATTTTTTTATTGAAACGTTGAGGATTGGTTACCGAGGATCGTTGTGTCGAGTCTGGTTGGGTATAGTCCAAGTCTATAAGTATTTGTTGTTTTTGCTCTTAGTTAAATTTCTTTCATCTGGATTAGGTCCCGTAGTTTTTCCCGAGAGAGTTTCTACGTAAAAATCTTGGTGTTGTGGTTTGTTTGTTTGTTTACCATTTCTGCAACTTTAATTGATAAAATTAAAATTGGTACACAAACCTTAGGAAAACTTATTCACCCCCCCCCCCCCCCCCTCTCTCTACGTCTTGATTGATACATAGAGGGGTAATTTCAATAACGTCTAGCTAATTTATAAGATAAATATATATAATTCACATTTTTATGGGTTGATTCATATGTTGGGTAAGTTTTGGGTCTATTAAACCATTTCATTATTGGATTGATTCAGGTTTGACTTTGGGACGCAATGAGTAATACTATATATATATATATATATATATGTATGTAGTGTTGTTAACATTCACTATGTGGGTGAACTTGGTAACCTTCAACAAGTTTTTTTTATTCTTGTATTAATTAAATTTCAAGATACCAATGCCACGTGTTGGTGTATGGACCGGTTGAACTCTTCATCTCCCTATTCCCATGTAACGACCCGAAATTTTAATATAATAAAATTATGAGTTTATGAGTCTTTAACTGCGATTAATTAATTAAG
Organism: Tetracentron sinense; assembly: GCA_015143295.1. Lineage (NCBI taxonomy): Eukaryota > Viridiplantae > Streptophyta > Magnoliopsida > Trochodendrales > Trochodendraceae > Tetracentron > Tetracentron sinense. The sequence continues at coordinate 149,660 of JABCRI010001125.1, read as the reverse complement.
TGTTTGTTAAATTGGTGGAAAGTGGGTTTTGTTCGGGATTGGATTGTACCGATAAAACTTCAGTGTTGTTCCTCAAAAATCATACACAAAATATGGGTCGGCTATTTGGACGATCACCCGTCGTACCGATTCCGTCGCGTATTAATTTGCGAGACCGCGGAGGGCCTTGTACGTAAGAAAATCAAGACAACCAAGAAATTTACAGATTTTCAAAGTTCAGTTAGGATTCAATATTTTTTGGGGATTTTAATAGAAATCCGCAAAACTCATACCACTACGTGTCGGTAGACCCTATGGATGACTGTCGGTCGTTTTGGTAGTTCATCATCTCAAATGAAGAAACGGCAGTATATTTTGTGTCCAAAATCAAAAAATTTGTGGGTTTTGCGATTTTCTTCCGGATTTGCTTTTTACTATCAAAACTCAGAAATTTTCCCCGAAATTTCTATAGCGGGTGTTGGATTGTCCCATGTTCGGTCACCTGAAGTTTCGTCACTATTGGATGCCGTGAAGTAGAGTTTCGGAGGCTTATATGTACGAAAAATAGAAAAAATGGTCAAATAGTCAAAGTTCCATGTCATCGGCTCATGTGCTTAGCACATGGCCTCGCCACCTAGGCAAGGCCTTAGCCTATAAAAAGAGGGACCAGCCTCCCATTTTCTCACGCATAGAGCAAGAGCCTAAGCTCTACCCATTTGAGTTCTAGAGAGAGAAAGAGAGGGGAGTCCCTCTTGGGATATTTCGATGTTGCTGATGTGTTGACAACGACTATTTTCTTCCCCGACACCTCGATTGGCATGTAGAGAGAGAAAAAGAAAATGTTAGAGAGAGAGTAAAAGTTAGAAGGTGAGAAGCTTCACCTTGGGGTCGATCGTTCTTTTGAGCGCGTTGGCGGTGTCCATTTCTTATCCTTTTCTGGCTAAGCCTTTGCCGACTCCTCCTCACCGTAGTTCTCCTCGACCCACAGACCACTAGCTAACAATGCTCTAATGACAATAATATCACATGCAATTACTGAAAGGAATACCATTCATAAACTTCATGCTTAAACCCCATCATGTAAAACCTTTTGCCAAATCTTATCTTTTGTGAAAAACAAAACACTTGCACATGCCTTATGAGGTCTTATGATTGCTTATGAGCCTTGTGAGTTCTTATGATTTCCTTATGAGTTCTTGTGAGTTTCTTGTGAGCTTACGAGTTCTTATGAGTTCCTTGTGAGCTTTATGATTCTTGAAAATTTATGCAAGATCTTAGACATGATCCATGGAGCTTGTGAGCACTTATGAGCCTTGTGAGCCTGGTAACCAATCTTAGACGTATGTATTTCGTATGATTTTTTAGAAGCCTTGTGAGACTTATGATCCTTGGAGCTTATGCAAGATCTTAGACTTGATCCTTGTGAGTAGGAGGTAATTAACCGATCTTAGAAATACCAACCCAAAGTTTGACCTAGTCAATGCTTATACACTTATGCTTCTTCTTATGAAATTTCTTTTGAAAACTCTTCTTATGATTCTTGAAATACCATGCTTATGAAAAAAACATTGGTTATGTAAAACATAGAGTGCGTGGAGTGCATGTGAGCATCATAATATATATGGGAAGTTTCAAACATTGCATAAGGGTTCATACAAGACATATTAGCATCATAGTATACTTAGACAATTCTAAAAACATGAAATATTTTCATCCATGGCATTACATCACCAAAATCTTGGCCATTAAGCCTATTTCATCAACATCATACTTAGAATCATAGTTTATTGGAGGATAATCACAATCATATACAAGCATAAACATAATTATCCTTTTATTGCAAAATCCTACATCTTAAAAACCTTATTCATACATTGAATCATAATAAAATCATCTAGTAGAGTGTATTTGCAGAATCCTATTCACCATCATACATTAAATCCTCTTTTTTTCCATTTTTTTCATAACAAGGTTAGTTAGTAGGAGTACTTACAATATCTATTCAAAATAACCCATAAAATCTTACTTTTCAATATTTGTATCATAGTAAAGCTAGGTAGTAGTAGTACTTACTTTTTTTAGATTTGAGAAAAGCTTGAGAAAGGCTTAAGAAGGTGTGATCCAAGCTTCGAAGAATTAAATCCAAGATCCAACCTTGATCACACAAGAAAACCTCTTCTTATAACCCTACCTTTCTCTCATTTTTCTCCCAAAGTTTCTCTGAGACTTAGTGTTAACCTAAATCCTCTTAACTGGGCATGACCATTTGAATGGTTTTCGATCGTTCGAACGGTGGTGTGATCGTTCGAATGGTTATGCCCACTAGCTTTGGTTTCCAAAATTCTAAGTCAACCTATACAGGGATCATTCAAACAGTCATGGACGCATTCGAACAGTTGAGGTTATTGTCTTTTTATTTTTAACCATTTACTGGCATCGTTCGAATGGTTAGGGAACCGTTTGAACGGTTGCCCTAGTTTTCTTCTGTTATTCACTTTTCTCATTTTCTTTCTTATTTGCTTAGACCTTTACAGTTTTTAAACATTATCAAGGGTAGAACACACGTAATAACTGATTATTAAACACAACAACATTATTATCATAAATCATACAACCCAAACCATACATTGAAACTTTTTGGCTTTAAAACACTCATTTCATAACACTATTCACTAGTGCTGTGCACATGAAAAATCCGGGGTTCTACATCCTCCCTCCCATACAAAAATTTTGTCCTCAAAATTAAGACGATACCAAATACAGCCAAACACCCAAGCTCATACAAATAACTGAGGATATTTCTCCCTTACTTCTGCTTTACGCTCCCATGTGACTTCCTCTCTAGCATGATGTTGTCATTGAACAAGAACCAAGAGAATCGTCTTATTGCACAAAACTTGATCTCTAAGATCCAAAATCTGAACTAGTTGTTCCACCAAGGTGTGATCCTCATGGATTTCCAACGGATCAAGGTCGATCACATGAGAAGGATCCGGAATGCATTTCCGAAGCATGAACACATGGAACACGTTGTGAACCGCCACCATATGAGTGGGGAGAGCAACCTGATAAGTAATTTCACCAACTCGGGTGATGATCTCAAGCAGACCCACATACCTCGGGCTGAGCTTGCCCATCTTACCAAATCTCATAACACTCTTTGTCAGCGAAACCTTAACAAATATCAAATCGCCAACACTAAACTCAAGATCTCGTTTATGGGTGAGGCATAGCTCTTCTGCCTATCCTGAGCCGTCTTCAACCTCTCTCTGATGATCTTGACCCTATCCACGGTCTACTCGATCAACTCGAGACCCAATACTTTCCTCTCCCTAACTTCATCCCAGTATAGAGGAGACCTGCAATTTCGCCCATACAAGGCCTCGAAAGATGTCATTTGGATGCTCGCCTGATAACTATTATTGTAAGCAAACTCAACCAACGGAAAGTGATCCTCCCAACTGCCTTTGAAGTCCAACATGCAAGCTTGGATCATATCCTCTATAATCTGGTTCACCCTCTCGGTCTGCCATCTGTTTGCGGATGAAAGGTGGTGCTAAAGTCCAAACGAGAACCCATAGTGCTCTGAAAGCTTCTCCAGAACATGGAAGTGAATCTAGGATCCCGATCTAAAATGATACTCACTGGCACCCTATGCAACCGAACCACTTCTTTGATGTACAATGCAACAAGCTGGTATGCATGAACGTAGTCCGATAAAGCAAGAAATGGGCGAACTTTTTCAAATGATCAACCACTACCCAAATTGTATCGGAGTTCTTCACCGTCCTTGACAACCCAACAATTAAATCCATTGAGATATTCTCTCATTTCCACTCAGGGATCGGAAGGGATTGCAAAAGACATGCTGGCCTCATATGCTCGGCCTTCACCTGCTGGCACACTAAGCATCTCGACACATACTCTACGACTTCTCTCTTCATGTTCCGCCACCAATAGTGTCTCTTCAGGTTCTGCTACATCTTTGTACCACCAGGATGCACAGTGTACTTGGACCGATGAGCTTCATCTAATATTTCGCTTCGCACTCTGCATCCGCAGGAACACATAACATTCCTTTAAATGTGATAACTCCATCACCATTCAAAGAGAATTCATCACTCCCCTTACTAACCGCCTTATCTCTGTAAGCAATTAGCTCCACATCTGAATCCTGCAACTCTTGGATCCGAACTTGGATATAAGGTCTGACCGTAAGATTAGCCATGACTGGCCCAAATATGGGAATGCTAAAACTGGTATCGAGGTTCACCATGACCTCCAACATCTTCCATTCGGAAATCCTCACGTGGGTTATTAGTCCAAGAGGCTTCCTCCTCAGAGCGTCTGGCACCACATTTGCCATACCCGGGTGGTACTGAATAGAGCACTCATAGTCTTTCATGAATTCCACCCATCGACGCTGCCGCATGTTCAACTCCTTTTGAGAAAATAGATATTTCAAGCTTTTGTGATCAGTGAACACATCAAATTGTTTCCCATAAGGGTAATGCCACAAAATCTTTAATGTAATTACCACTACGGCCAACTCCAAGTCATGCGTAGGGTAGTTCTTTTCATGATCCTTCAATTGCCGAGAAGCATAGGCGATGACTTTCCCGCACTGCATAAAAAAACATCCTAACCTGATATTCGAAGCAGCACTGTAGACTATGAAGCCTCCACTACCCGATAACATTGTGAGAATGGGGGCCGTAGTAAACCTCTTCTTCAACTCTATGAAGCTTACTTCACACTTGTCACTCCAATTGAACTTAGCATTTTTTCACGTCAAGTACATGAGCAGTGCCGCTAAGTTGGAGAATCCTTCTACAAATCTCCTGTAGTATCCTGCCAAACCGAGGAAGCTACGTATCTCGGTAACACTCTTGGGTGTCTCATATTTCATCACTGCCTCTATCTTCACTAGGTCTATTGAAATACCCTTGGCAGATACCACGTGTCAAGGAATGCCACATTCTCCAACCAAAATTCGCACTTACTTAGCTTGGCATACAGTCTATGCTCTCAAAGAGTCTTAAGTGTAAGGCGAAGGTCTCAATCATGATCCTCCCGTGTATGGGATTACACCAAGATGTCATCGACAAAAACAATGACACATCAATCGAGACAATGTCTGAACACCCTATTCATTAGATCCATGAACACCGCTGGTGCATTCATCAAACCAAAAGGCATGACTGGGAACTCGTAGTGCCCATACCAAATCCTGAAAGCGGTCTTGGGAACATCTTTGACCTTGATCTTCAACTGATGATAATCCGATCGAAGATCAATCTTTGAGAAGAACCTTGCTCCCTTCGATTGGTTAAACAAATCATCTATCCGAGGCAAGGAATAACGGTTCTTGATCATGATCTTATTCAGCTGCCTGTAGTCGATGCACATCCTCATTGACCCATCTTTCTTCTTTACGAAGAGCACTAGAGCTCCACACAAGGACACACTTGGTTGGATGAAACCGAGCTGCTACTGCTCACTCAACTCCTTAAGTTCAACTGGGATCATCCTGTACGTAGCCTTATAGATTGGAGTAGTGCCTAGAGCCAGATCTATAGCAAACTCTATCTCCCTATCTGGAGGCAATCCCGGCAAGTCCTCGGGAAATACATCCAAATACTCACTCACAACTGGAATGGCTGAGGAGTCTTGTGCCTCCAAATTCGAAAGACTTAGAGCCACTAGACAAGCGATATCTCTCCTTCGTAGTCCACGGAAGCAGAATGGCTTAACACCCTCTGGCTTGAAATTTACCATTTTCTCAAAACAAGCCACGTGCTCGTGATTTGCGGCGAGCCAATCCATCCCGAGAATAACATCAAAGTCTAGGTCTTGGAACTCAAGGATGATCAGATCGATCGGTAACTCATGCTGCCCAACTTGGACTATACAATCCTGGTATCCTCAGTCTATATCAACCAATTTGCCAAGCAGAGTTGAAATGGTCAAATCTTGACGTAGATGACTCGGCTCAGAAGGGAAACCTTTAGCAAAGCTAGGTAACATAAAGGAATGTATCGATCCCATGAGCTAAACTCTCGTTCACTAGCAAAACGACTGAGCATTATAATTAACTCATATCAAGAAATTTCAAGCAATAATATACATAGTGTATATTTAAGATGTTGTACAGAGCATCAACCATATCATATAATAGCAAGCATTCACAACTTGACAAAAAATTTAGCACTCTAGCGTACCTTGCACAACATCGTCAAATGCCTGTGCGTCCCTTTTAGTCAAGGCAAAGACCTGGCCTTGGTTTGTCTTGCGAGACAGTTGTGTGGGTTGTGAGGGTCGTGTGGGTCTAGAGGTTGAAGCTTGTGAAGACCCTTGCTGAGAAGTCTAAGGAATTGGGGGTCAGCTATCCTAAGGTTGGAACCGTGATTGTCGGTGTGGACAATATCTAATCATGTGGCCCTGCTCGCCACAATGGAAACACTCACCCAATGCTCTCTGACACTCCATTCGGGTGCCTTCGACCACAATAATCGCACTCCTCGAAAGATGATGAGGATACAGGCGGCACACATCTGGTGCCTTGAGGAAAAGTGGGGTGAGGTGCCTGTAAAGTAATCGGACGAGGCACTGGTGGTGCAAAAGGAGGCATCTGTGTCTGCGTAGGCCTGGGAGCTGTATACGGGGAAATCCTGACCCTCTTCTCCAGTTGTACTAAGCTACTGGACTGACCCCTATGCATGACTCTCCTGAAGCTGCTCTCTCCTCCTAAGAAACTCCTTTGAGTTCCTCTCGGTGATCTTCGTCTTCCCCACAATCTCTCTCCAAGACTCCACTTGGAGTATAGAGACTTGGTCCTTGATAAAGGCTTTCATGCCCATTCTCAAACTTCCTGACTCGCATCTCCTCTGTCGTGATTAGATGTGGTGCGAATTGTGACAACTCAATGAACTTGGCCTCATACTCAGCCACACTCATCTCTCCTTGTACCAGAGACATGAACTACATCTCCTTCTATTGTCTGATAATCTTAGGGAAATACTGTCTATAGAAGGCATCAAGGAACTCTCCCTAAGACCATAACTCTCTTGCCATGGTAGTGTCTCTCTGCCTCAGTGTGGCTCTCCACCAAAATTCGGCTTCCCCTTCCATCATGAAGGCAGCCCAATCTATTCTCTGCTCATCTGTGCAATGAAGGGCCCGAAAGATCTTCTCTAGTTGCATAATTCATGCCTCTGTAACCATTGGGTTTGAAGTCCCATAGAAGGTAGGGGGACGAAGCCTTCGAAACGCCTTGAGTCCCGAAGTATGATGTGTAGGAGGTGGATGCACTAGTGAAGTAGCAGCAGCAGGCTGGCTGGCTGCTAGCATGGAAATAGTTTCAACCATAGTATTTAGCAGTTGAGATATGTCGGGTTGTTCATCACCCGATGGAGAGTCTCCTCCATTTCCGTTACTCCTCGTCTGGAAACCGCGACCCCGACCAACACATCTCATGATAAATCCTGAGAACAGTAACAGAACATAAGTCTGACTAGGAAACCAAACTTTACCTAACATGATAATACATTGAGCATCAAACGTTTATAAAACATAAAGCATACAACCCATAACATAAGAATATACTTAAGGTTAGCTTGCTAAGGCACAAGATTGGTTTAGTTTCAACCGGTTATGGACTAAGACTAAATGATTAGTCTGTACTTGGAATATGATTCATTTCTCATCCTAATGCATTGTTTCCATCATGGTATCAATTTCTAAGTGGCCCTAGAGAACCTAATGCTGATACCAACTCTGGTATCAGACCTATTATTTAGAATTCACCTGAGTTCTAAGTTCAACTCAGCGAATAACCTAGCCCTAGTGAACCTAATGCTGATACTAACCTCTATCGTGATATCAGACATTTATTAAATAAATCATAGGTCCAAATTGGCCAATCCCCAATCCCTATGATCTAATGCCTGGGCTCTGATACCACCTCTGTCGTAACACAAAATACCCTGTAGGAGTTAAGGATACTTTGGCTCACGATGTGCTATATCTAATACCAATCCATCCTGTAAAATATCCAAGCCATAATATAGCGGAAACATAAAATAGTGTGGAAGCATAAACTTAAAATTTCTTTTCTATACATGATCAGTATTCCAAGTTTGTACAATAATAACCCAAAACAAGATTGGACATACCCACTCATCAAAATCTAAATGTAGTCTCTCTCTCTCTCACTCTCTCCATAATATCCAGGATAAGGCCACCTGTCAAGGTTCCTATCCTTTTCTGGCTGAGCCTTTGCCGGCTATTCCTCACTATAGTCATCCTCGACCCACGGACTGAGATCACAGATGTCAAACTGACCTGCCGACATAAAATGTAAGGCTGAGCATGGAATACTCAGCGAGCACAAACCACTAGCTAACGATGCCGTAATGACAATAATATCACATGTAATTACTTAAAGGAATAACATTCATAAACTTCATGCTTAAACCCCATTATGTAAATCCTTTCATCAAATCTTATCTTATCTTTTGTGGAAAACAAAACACTTGTACATGCCTTATGAGTTCTTAAGAATACTTATGAACCTTGTCAGTTCTTATGAGTTCCTTATAAGCTTATAAGTTCTTATGAGTTCCTTGTGAGCTTAGGAGTTCTTATGAGTTCCTTGTGAGCTTATGAGCCTTGTGAGCTTTATGATCCTTAGAGACTTATGCAAGATCTTAAGCATGATCCATGGAGCTTGTGGGCAATTATGAGCCTTGTAACCAATTTTAGACGTATGTATTTCTTATGAGTTCTTAGAAGCCTTGTAAGACTTATGATCCTTGGAGCTTATGTAAGATCTTAGACTTGATCCTTGTGAGCATGAGGTAACCGATCTTAGAAATACCAACCCAAAGTTTGGCCTTGTCAATGCTTATGCACTTGTGCTTCTTTTTATGAAATTTCTTTTGAAAACTCTTCTTATGATTCTTGAAATACCATGCTTATAAAAAAAAACCCGGTTATGTAAAACATAGAGTGCGTGGAGTGCCTGTGAACATCATAATATATATGAGAAGTTTCAAACATTGCATAAGGGTTCATACAAGACATATTAGCATCATAGTATACTTGGACAATTCTAAAAATATGAAATATTTTAATTCATAGCATTACATCACCAAAATCTTGGCTATTAAGCCTATTTCATCAACATCATACTTAGAATCATAGTTCATTGGAAGATAATTACAATCATATACAAGCATAAACATAATTATCATTTTATTGCAAAACCCTACATCTTAAAAAACCTTATTCATACATTGAATCATAATAAAATCAACTAGTACAGTGTATTTTCAAAATCTTATTCAACATCATACATTAAATCCTCTTTTTTTCCATTTGTTTCATAACAAGGTTAATTAGTAGGAGTACTTACAATATTTATTCAAAATCACCCATAAAATCTTACTTTTCAATATTTGTATTATAGTAAAGCTAGGTAGTAGTAGTACTTACTCTTTTGGACTTGAGAAAGGCTTGCGAAGGTGTGATCCAAGCTTCAAAGAATTAAATCCAAGCTCCAACCTTGATCACACAAGAAAATGTCTTCTTAAAACCCCAACTTTCTCTCATTTTTCTCCCAAAGTTTCTTTTAGACTTAGCGTTAACCTAAATCCCTAGAAAATGGCCTCTATTTATAGCCCAAGGGGTTGAAACCCTAAAAACCCGTATTTGGAGCTTTTTCGCGACTTAATTGGGCATGACCGTTCAAACGGTTTTTTGATCGATTGAACGGTGGTGTGATCATTCGAACGGTTATGCCTACTGACTTTGGTTTCCGAATTTCTGAGTCAACCTTTACTGGGATCGTTCAAACGGTCATGGAACTGTTCGAACGGTTGAGGTTCCGGTCTTTTTATTTTTAACCATTTACTAGCATCGTTCGAACATTTAGGGAACCGTTCGAACGGTTGCCCTAGTTTTCTTCTGTTTTTCACTTTTTCTCATTTTCTTTGTTATTTGCTTAAACTTTTACAGTTTTTAAACATTACCAAGGATCCTTAAGACCTTAGAACACATGTCATAACTCATTATTAAACACAAAAACATCATTATCATAAATCATACAACCCAAACCATATACTGAAACCTTTTGGCTTTAAAACACACATTTCATAGCACTATTCACTAGTAATCTGCACACGAAAATTCTGGGGTTCTACATCTTTGGTCAATGAGATATTTTCATTTTTGAGTTTTAGGCTTTCCTTATATAGCTCCTTGTAAGTTGTATGGATGTCTTCCTCAACCTCAAAGTCATCCTAACTCTCTACTCCCTCTCTCATTTTCAGACCTCGTGACAATCATCAACATTGTCACAATTACTCCTAGTCGAGGAAGAAACATCAATCCTTGCTTCCAAGAATGAGGAAGAAACATTAATCCTCTTTCTCATTGGAGAAAAATATGTTTTGTAAAACTGTCCCTACCTCTCTCCATAATTATAAATGTGTCACCACCATACACTAAAAAAGGGAGCTCCCCTTCAATGCCGCGAAGCGGAGTTTTGCCTCAAAATTAGTCTCATTATAAAATTCGCTTATAAGTTTAATAAAGAAAGCAATCAGGATCTGGTGACTTTCTGATTCCAGAAACGAATTAGTCAATTAAACAAATACAAAATCTCTCTTTCAATTATCACTCCAGTCCTCTCATCTTTGAGTTGCCCGTACGTCAGTCTCTCTCCTTCTCACTTCTGCTAGATATGGTGAGGTACTTTTTTGTAATTTATTATTTCATATTGTGAGCGCGGGTTTCGGGGGCTGGTTTGGATCTCACGGGGTGAGTACAGAGTCGCCACCTATTCATTCGGAAGGGATAAGTCCCCGGGATTTGGATAAGGTCTTGGTCTGCGGTTCGAGATTAGGGTAAGAGGTTCGGTTAAGTCCGGGGAAGGGGTTAGGCACCCCGACACTTCCACTTTTCAGCGGTTTCCTACTTGCCAGGATTAAGCCAAACTAATCTCAATTTTAATCAAATGCCTTAAGTATTTAAGAAAATGCTAATCTAAGAAGGAGAAAATCTTAGACTAGGGTCGAACCCGGGTTGGGCTGCCTATGTACTCACATTGGGGTGAGATCAGACCGAGCGTAGTTTTGGCACATGAGCCCGTGCCAAGGCTAGGGGTGTGTGTGTGTGCACCAAGAGTGGCTTAGGGTCTAGCTGGGAGGCTAGGGGTGGTTGACCGAGTTGGTCAAGTGCTTGGTATTGGACCCGATAGGCCTAAGGTGAGCCCGGTAGGCTAGGGTTGGGCCCGGTAGGCTGAGGGTGAAGCCCGGTAGGCTAGATTGGGCCCGGTAGGTCAAGATTGGGCCCGGTAGGCCAAGGATGAGCCCGGTAAGCTAGGGTTTGGCCTGGTAAGCCGAGATTAGGCTCGATAGGCCCAGGGTGTCTTAACCGAGGGTTAGGGTTGCTAATCGGGGTTAAGAAAGGTGATTAACCCTGGTCAGAGGTGTTAACCATGGTTAAAAGAGTCTAATATCAGATTTTTTGGTCTTTTTGAATTTTTCTGATTTTTTTGGGATTTTCTCAGATTTTTCCCAGCGGTCAAAGGTGCTTAGGGGAGGTCACCATGGTTAAGGGTCTTACCCATGGTTAAATGGTCAAAAGAGACCATTTTTGGGTTTCTCCTAATATTCTGGATTTTTTGAGCATTTTTCCAGATTTTTTCCGGTTAAGGATCTTTTGACCATGGTTAAGGGTCAAAGATGGGGTCGACTCTGATTAGGGGTCTTAATCAAAACAAAAACTGTAATTGAAGACATTTCTGGATTCCATATAATATTTATGATTTTTTGATGCTTTTTCCAGAATTTTTGCTAGGTCGTGGGCCGCTTAACCATGGTTAAGGGGCCGACTAAAGCAAAAGTGGGCCCAGGGTCCATGGCAGGGCCTAGAATGGCCTCCTACCCGGTCTGGGCCCCCACAAAGTCCAGCAAATGCCAAAAAACCCAAAAACATGTTACATTTTTAACCACAGTTGAGGAGGGTTTAACCATGGTTAACGAGGGAACCATGGAAAACCAAGACCACCAGTGGGTAGCCTGAAGTCCAATGATCGTTTTAAGCCTTTGTGGGGCCCAAGGGGAGGTCGGGTGTGGGCCCCACATAGGCCCAAAGTCACCTCATTGCACTTCACATAAAATGACGATTTTTAAAAAAAACACAACCACACAGAGTTTTTGGCAAACTTTACGGCGATTTTTCCGCTGATTGCCTCAACCCTTGAGGGATCCGAACTATGGTCACGAAGCCTACTATGAGGAGAACAATTTGGACCCTTGTGGGGTCCAAGGGGATGCCGGATGTGGGCCCCACAGAGGCCCAAAGTTACCTCATTGCACAGATTTTCACACTGTCGACCCCACTTTGGGGTCGATTTAACTATGGTTAACGGATGAATTAAGGGTCGAAAATTTACAGGGGGGTAGCCCTATATATGGGGAGTCTAACCATTGCCTCGGATTCGACCAAGGCCGGGTTTAACCATGGTTAAACCAGGGTTACAGGCGGTGGACCCGAAACTGATTTTCCAGAAAGTTTTTTTGAAAAAATGCTTTTTGGGGCTGTTTGGATGCCAACCAAGGGGGTCCAGGGGATTCCTCATGGATTGAGGACCCCCCAGACCTCAAGAGAGGCCGTGAATAGTGGTGGGGGTGGTGAACCTGTGGCCCCGCCTCAAGGAAACAACCTCATGCTCATGGTTTTTGAGACACTTAAATAAAAAGAAAAAAAAGAAGAAAAGAAGAGCAAAATGGGACCCCTGGAATGGGACCAGGGGTCCCTTACAATGAGAATAGCTAAAAAAACCAGGGAGGGAAGGGGGTCATATACCCTGCTGGACAGCTCGTGGTGACTTGTCAAGGGACGGTGGTGCGCACAGTGGGGCCTGGGGTAGCTGGAAATAGTGTAAGGGTGGTATCTAAGATGGTCTACAAGGTCGTGGTGGGGTCTAATGATGGGGTACGAAGACTGGCGAGAGCTTGGGGACGACTGTAATTGTTTCAATCTCCCTTGATCCGTGGCTGTCTTGGTGATTAAATAGAAGAAGAAGGGTAGGAGGGAGGATAAGGATGAGGATGAGGATGTGTTAAGCGTGGGAGACAAGGTGGACAGGCAACAGGGAGCAGGGAGCCAGAGGCAGGAGTGGGCTGTTCACTCGTCCCTTTGGCAGGGACGATGAACAGTGTCGTTTAAAAAAAAATTTGTTTTTTTTTTTTTTTTCTTCAATTGTCCAATTGATTGAATTGGGCCCAATCCACATGTGGGCCCTGCCACATGGGATTGGTGCCCAATCAAATCCCTCTTTTTTTTTTCTTTTTTTTTTGTTTTGAATATATTTTTTCAAAAAATTTTTATTTATATTTTTTGGTTTGTTTTTTTTTGTTTTTCTTTTGTTTTCTCCAATTGTCCAATTGATTGAATTGGGCCCAATCCACATGTGGGCCCTGCCACATGGGATTGGTGCCCAATCAAATCCCTCTTTTTTTTTTTTTTTTTGAATATATTTTTTCAAAATTTTATTTATTTATATTTTTTGGTTTGTTTTTTTTTTGTTTTTATTCTTTTTGTTTGATTACCCGTTTTGGGCCCAACCACCACATGTGTGGAGAAAGCCAAAATGTTTTGCCTTAAAAAATTTTGAATTTTGAAAGGGTGATGTGGGTCCCACTTAGGCTTAGTGGACCTATACTTGGGCCAAAAAAGGTTTTAATTTGTTATTATTTTTTGGAGTTTTGGACTTTAAACGGGCCTTGAGCCCAAGGGGTCTTGCCTAGGGTTTGGGCTAGGGCTAGGCTAGGGTTAGACCTAGGGTTAAGTCCAGGGTTTACCTAGGGTTTAGTTAGGGTTAGCCTAGGGTTAGACTAGGGCTTAGGCCACTACCTGGGGTTGAACTAGGGTTTGGCTTGGAATAACCATGGTTAACGGAGGTTAACTATGGTCAAACGTGGTGTAAAAATTGGGTGCTTACACATATTACAAAATCTGCCTCAAAATTAGTCTCATTATAAATTTGATTATAAGTTTAATCGCGAAAGCAATCAAGATCTAGTGATGTTCTGATTCTAAAAATGAATTAATCTGTTAAACAAATACAAAATCTCTCTTTCAACTATCTGAGTCCTCTCATCTTTAAGTTGCATGTACACAAACTCATATATATAAGATGTACCCCGTGTGTTGCACGAGAAAATATAAAAGACATTTATGTGAAGGAGTCTCTATTGAAAACTTTTTAAAACCAGATAAATAAATAACAATAAAGTAAATTCACTCGAAGTTGATGTCTCTGATGTGCAAGAGAAGTGAAAAGGAGAGGCTAAGTTTGAGTACGGGCAACTTAAAGATGAGAGGACTCTTGATAGTTGAAAGAGAGATTTTGTATTTGTTTAATAGATTATTTCATTTCTAAAATCAGAACATCACTAGATCTTTATTGCTTTCGCAATTAAACTTATAATCAAATTTATAATGAGACTAATTTTGTGGCAGAACTATGACTAGATCTTTATTGCTTTCGCAATTAAACTTATAATCAAATTTATAATGAGACTAATTTTGAGGCAGAACTATGCTTCACAATGTTGAAGCGGAACTCTCCTTTTTAGTGTATGGTGGTGATACTTGGTAATTATGTAGAAAAAAGTGTTTTTGTAAACTGTCACTGCCTCTCTCCATAATTACAAAAGTACTATCACCTCTGCTTCAAGCAGAATTCTGCCCCAAAATTAGTCTTATTATAAAATTTGATTATGTTTAATTAAAAAAGCAATCAGAATGTGATGATTTTCTGATTCTAGAAACGAATTATTTTGTTAAACAAATAAAAAATCTCTCTTTCATCTATCTCTCTAGTCCTCTCATCTTTAAGTTGCCCCCCATATTGTTGTGCCAGATTTGGGAATGCGTGCATTTTCTCAAACAACTCCTCACTTCTCTTGCACATGGTTAGGTGTTTTTTTTTATAATTTGTTATTTCTTATCATTTATGATGACAACACCCACTTTTTTTTTTTTTGGTAATGAGGTATTTCTATTCATTACAGAATCTCAGTGAACATCAACAGGAACCCAGCTGGGCTGGAAAACTGGGTTGTGTAAACCCGATAAAGAAAAGAGGTTGGACAGGCTTGCCGTTAGAGCTTGTTGTGCCAAGTCGTGGGCTAGCAAGTTCAGTGTCCGACTGATAAAATGGAAATCGACCCTCTCATAGAGACTTGTCATCTGTTTGATATCTGTTACAATGGTGGATATTTCCCAATGGTGCTGATTGTTGGAGTCAATGATGGCATCGACGAGCTCTTTGGAGTCAGATTCCACTATAACCCGTTGTGAGTTGTTTTGGATTGCCGCTTGGAGTCCCGCTCTAATAGCCTCCGCTTCAGCCACGCGAGAGGAACCTCCCGCAAGAGGTTTTGAGCATTGGAATAAGATGACACCTGCATGGTCTCTCCCCACCACTCCAACACCGGCTGCCCTGCCAGTTGGTATGGCAGCCCCATCCACGTTCACCTTCACCCAACCTAACGCAGGGGCTTCCCAACAAAGAGATCGATGCCCTCCAGGCTCCAACTCTGACCAGTCGAGGGACTCCCGCGGGGGGTGCCCGGAACGCAAGATGAATTCCGAGGAGAGCCGATCTATCGAGCTAAAAGTGAGTTGCAGGTTTGGGGACTCACCTTTAAACACTACTGCATTCCGAAGCTTCCAAATTCCCCATAAGGTAGTAGCCAAGCGGATGGGAAGAGATCTGTCTGTATCTTTATATTCCGGCTTGGACGTCCACTCTTGCCACCATTCAGTGAAGGACAACACCCACTTCATTATATTATATTGTATATATCAGAGGTTCCTCGCGTGTTGCACGGAAAAATATAAAAGACATTTATGTGGAGTCTTTATTGAAAAACTTTTTAAAACCAGATTTTAAAAAAATGATAAAGTAAATTCACTCGAATCCGTTTTGACTTTACCTAGGTTCAAGTTGATGCATTAGATCGAATTTGGTCGGGTTTTGTTTTGGCTTCCGAGACCTTGTGTGTCATTAGGCAATATAGTGCTTAGGAGTCGGGTTGATGTTTTGAATTCTTGTGTTGGGTTTGGATAATAGGATTCGAGTTGAGACTCAACTCGTTCATAATTAGGGCAGTTTAGGTTTAACTTTCATACACAATGGGTCATAATGCCTAATTGATTTATAAAATTAAAATATATAATTCAGACTTTTATATGGTTGATTTATATGTTGGGTTAGGTTTGGGTCCATCGACCAGTTCATAAATGGGTCAAATCGGATTTGACTTTCGGATGAAATGAGTCGCAATGCTTAGTTTTTTCTGTTTTGATAGTAGAGGAGTCAGTGATTAGGTTAGATGAGCAACAGGGGCTTTCGATAAAGGTTGCCCCCACATGAACAGTGAGTGGGGCCTATTTTTTCAGACACAACCCTTTGGGCAGATATTTCAACTGAAGTGCACACCAGTCGGCTCATTGACAGCCCTACTGCCTCGTTTCACTCACATTTTGCTAGCCTCACTTGTATTTTGCTAGGCTTAATTACGGCCAAGCTAGCACTCCACCTGGCTTAAGAACGAATCACATGAGTCAATTGCAATTAAACTCTCTCCGGGTTTAATCGTACCCACAGGTCAACACGTGTCCTTTTTAACCTACATTAAGTGTGGTTAAGATTCACTAACTTTATGCTTAACAATCTAACTTTGGTTTTTAAAAGAAAAAAAATATTAACCCTGACAAGTTAATATTAACACTTAGGGTGAATATTTTTTCTAGTTATATTATTGAACCCTAAGGGTTAATAAATCTAAATCACAGTTAATAAGGGTTAAAGTGACACGTGTTGACCTGTGGGTGTGATTGAATTCGGGGAGAGTTCAATCACAATTGACTATGATCCAATCTCCCCTTGCCTATATATTTAGTATAGGCTCAGGATTCTCTCAAGTTCAACTCGAGAGATTGAATCTCTCGAGTTGGAACCCATAGAGGTCACCACGTGTCTCCCTTGACACCCCTTAACCATGGGTAAGGTTCACCCACCGCTGGTTCACCCATCCATCCTTGTTTTTTTTTTTAAAAAATTAATTCTTTTTTTAAAATCAATTTTTTTTTTAATATTAAAAAAACTCTAAAAACAGTTTTTTTAATTTAAAAATTAATAATAAATATAAAAAAAAAAAACCAAGGATGGGGTGAACCCTAGGGGTGGATGAACCTTACTCATGGTTAAGGGGTGTCAAAGGAGACACGTGACGACCTCTAGGGGTTTCAACTCGAGAGGATCCTGAGCCTTTAGTATACTTCCCCCTGCATGAGCTATCTCCTATGAACCATATCTTCTAGACCAGAGGTACCAGCTCCACACGCCATGGCGCTTGACAATGTACTTCTTCGAGAGTTCGTCTATATGGTTATCGGATTCTTCAATATGTGCTTCTCCGTTCGTTGTATTCTCTCAAACCACGCTCGCCCGCTCCCTCCTGGCCCCAGAGGGTGGCCAGTCATTGGGGCGTTTCCGTTACTGGGAACGGGGCAGAGCTAGGAATTTTTCATTGGGTGGCCGAAATACATGTATAAAAAAATAATGGATTGAGGGTATGGAAATTGTGGGTTCGGGGACGTAGCCCCTGAGAAATTTTTTTGGGGTAGTTTTTTTCTTTTGAGTTTTTTTTCTCAGTAATGCCCTTAAGGTCGACAAGTGTCCCTATTAATACCCCTTAATTGTGGTTAAGATTCACCCACCTATCCTCGGTAATTAAAAAAATATCAAATTTCTTTACCCTAGTTAAAATTCATTAACTCCTAATGTTAAACAAAATTTAATATTTTTTTCTAAAAACCAAGGCTAAATAGTTGAATCCTAGGAGTGGGTGATTTTTAACCATAGTTAAGGTGTGTCAATAGGGACATGTGCAACCTCAAGGGCATAACCGGACTCCATTGTGGGCCCACTATTTATGTGACAAAAAGATTGGGTGGGGGGGGGGGGGGGGGGGGCGCATGGCCCACTATTACACCCCATAACTGCTTTAACAAGTTACTTGTGTGGGAAAAATCATATTAAGAAAGAATACCTTGACTCGGTCGAATGGTCGATGAGTCCACCGTGCTCTTGACTTGGGGTATTGTTGACTTGACTCACTTAACTCGATTTTTCAGAAGGAAAAAATTATTTTGAAACAAAAATCTAACAATCCCTCACTTGTTTTAAAATATTAAGGAATTAGAACTTTCGACATTTCAGCGAAAACTTATGCATAGATGAAGGTGCTTATGGACTTGAACCTTCACTTAACAAGTTTTATAGGGTAGACAAACCTTTAATCTCTCATAGAAAGCAGCCCTCAGTTCCACATTTATATAGGTAAAGACTTTTCAAAAGTGTTTATGCAATTATAACACCTCAATAATCTAAAAGTCCGATTAAAAATCTTATCTTTCATTCTTCGTTCATTACAAATATTTTAACCAAGGATGAGAGTAGAGATTCTCTTGCAAATACCAATTAGTATTGTATCTCAGTATCACATCATGCAAATGACTTTTTTTCCCTTTGAACTTAAGTCATAGGTTCTATAAGTCACTAAGTTGGGTTTCCATCATTAATGACTTTCTCATGAATAGGTTTTCATCTCATCCCCTTTGATGTTTTATATATTATATATCTAGTAAGGCCTTTAGTAGGAGGATCTGTCAAGTTCTCTTATGACTTGCCATAATCTAAAATAATCACACAATTACTTAGTAATTCTTTAACATAAGTATGTCTCAATCACCATCTCGAACTCTACTAAAGGAAAATTTGATATCTTTCCAATCACCATCTCGAACTTTCCTCCTCAAAGAAATTCTAGTGTTATTCATGTCAAATGGCATCATCCCCCTCAAGGCAGACTCAAACTAAATGTGGATGGTTCTTCTTGAGGGAATCCGAGAAATATAGGTGGTGGTGGCATCATCCGAGACCATAAATGAAATATGATTGCTGGATCTTTTTTTCTTATTATGGATTATGCTCTAACTATATTGTTGAATCTCGTGCCCCTTCTCGATGGTCTTCGGTCATATAGAAGTCTTGGTGGAGTACTTTCAGTGGATGTGGAATCTGACTCGAAAACTCTTGTTGGTGCTTGGTTTGGTAAAAGGTCTCACTCTTGGAGAGCTTGGTACTGGAACAAACATTAACAGCCTTATAAATCATTGTTCCTCTAATTTTAGTCATATTTACAGATAAGCTAATACGGTTGCAAACTCCTTTGCTAACTATGGTTGTGATATGCTTAACACTAGCTAGCATCTTTTATTCAATTCATGATTGTCCTTCCAAATCCTTCATTTTCTAGATACAGTAGGATTGGGAAATGTCAGAGTAGTCCGTTTGTAAGTCTTTGTGTCATATGGTATTTGTATTTTTTTTATCTTTGGTGTCCTACAGTGGTAAGGTTTTATGCCTCCCCCCACCCATTATCTTTTTATTTTAATAAACCTGTAGGGGACTACCAAACCCTCACTCCTTCTGAGTGGATTTCCTATAATATTAATAATGTCTGAATCAAATATGTCTAGACTTTCCGTTATAAATTCTATTTGACTCTCTTTCCAGCATAGCTTGGCTATCACAGTTCATAGCAATAGCGAACAAAGATTTGTTTACTAATGCAGTATTGCAAAATTTCTAAGTGATTCTGGACCGAGCGATCGGTGGCTTACCGAGCGATCGGTGGTTTCAACCGAGCGATCGGTGGCTTACCGAGCGATCGGTGGTTTCAACCGAGTGATCGGTTGAAAACACCCCCTCTGGAAATTTTCCCTATACCAATTAGTTAACCAGGCGACAGCTACCGAGCGATCGGTAGATGACCGGTCGATCGGTGGTTATCACCGAGCGATCGGTGCCTCCTGTTTTACTGCAAAACTCTTTTTCTACTTCTTGGATCTTCTCCAATCCAAGTCTAACACCTTTTAAGCTTAACACACACTCCTTTAGGCCATGTACACCCATTAACACATGCACACTATAAATCCAAACATTTCCATTAGCATAAACCCACAAGTTTACAAGACCACCTTGAACACTATTCACACACTATTCACTACTTAGTGAAATGAAGATTCGAGGTTCTACAGGTTAATTCATATGTTTGGTAAGGTTTGGGTCTATCAACTCATTTCATAATTGGATCGATTCAGGTTTGACTTTGGGACACAATGAGTAATACTATATATATATATATATATATAGTGTTGTTAACATTCACTATGTGGATGAACTTGGTAACCTTCAACAAAATTTTTTATTCCTATATTAATTATTAAATTTCAAGATACCAATGCCACGTGTTGGTGTATGGACCGGTTGAACTCTTCATCTCCCTATTCCCATGTAACGACCCGAAATTTTAATATAATAAAATTATGAGTTTATGGGTCTTTAATTGCAATTAATTAGTTAAGTGTTTTTCAAATTGGTGGAAAATGGGTTTTGTTCAAGATTGGATTGTACCGATAAAACTTCAGTATTGTTCCTCGAAAATGGTACATAATGTACGGGTCGGCTATCTAGACGATCACCCATCATACCGGTTCCATCGCGTATCGATTCACAAGACCGTGGGGGGCCTTGTACGTAAGAAAATCAAGAAATTTAAAGATTTTCGAAGTTCAGTTGGGACTCAATATTTTTAGGGGATTCTAATAGAAATCCACGAAACTCATACCACTGCGTGTCAATAGACCTTATGGACGACTGTTTGTCGTTTCGGCAGTTCATCATCTCAAATGAAGAAATGACAGCATGTTTTGTGTCCAAAATAATAATAAAAAATTGTGGGTTTTATGATTTTCCTTTGGACTTGCTTTTTACTGTCAAAACTCAAAACTTTTCCCCGAAATTTCTACAGCGGGTGTTGGATTGACCTAAGTTCGGTCACCTGAAGTTTCGTCACTATCGGATGTCATGAAGTATAGTTTCGGAGGCTTATATGTGCAAAAAATCGAAAAAACTATCAAAAAGTCAAACGGTCAAAGTGTCATGTCATTGGCCCATGTGCTTAGCACATGGCCTCGCCACCTAGGCAAGGCCTTAGCCAATAAATAGAGGGACTAGCTTCCCATTTTCTCGCGCACAGAGCAAGAGCCGAAGCTCTACCCATTTGAGTTCTAGAGGGAAAATCTAGAGAGAGAAAAGAAGACAGAAAGAAAGGGGAGTCCATCTTGGGGTATTTCGACGCTCCCGACGCGTTGGCAGTGTCTATTTTCTTTTCTGATGCCTCGATTGGCGTGTAGAGAGAGAAAAAGAAAAATTTAGAGAGAGAGTAAAAGTTAGAAGGCGAGAAGCTCCACCTTGGGGTTGATCGTTCTTTTGAGTGCGTTGGCGGTGTCCATTTCTTTCCTCGATGCCTCAAAATCCGTGTAGGGAGGTAAAACCCCTTCCCTCTCCTCTATTTTCCATTTTCATGTTATTTTTTGTATGTGGAATGTATGTTTATTGTTTGGCATGGATGAAAAAGGGTCGGAGACCCCGTGGATGATGTATGGAAGGGTGGTGATGCGTGAAAAAATAAGTTGTGGGGGTGTAGCCCTCGGTGTAGGGTGTAAAAATCCCGGATTTAGGCTCTCTGTGCACTGGGCAATCGATCCCTCTGTAGGGACGATCGATCGCCAATATGCAAAAGCCTGGGCGATCGATCACCCAGCACTGGCAATTGATCGCTAGTGCCCAAAAATGAGTTTTTGGGTTGTGATGGTGTTTGGACTTCGGATGGACCTTCGAGGAGCCCGGATTGGGCCTCGGGTATGTTGTATCGTCACTCTAGGGTGTCGAAAAGTCTGTCTGGGTGTCGTGAAAGGCGATGGACACATCCATCGGCCTGGTAACGTTCCCTAACGAGATGATGTGTTATTGGACTTGGTCCACGGGCGTGAGGTCCAACTGTTTCAGTTAATCAATCGAGGCTTGGGTTAACTAGGGTTATCCTATGGTTAGAAAACCTAACCTGAGTTAAGTATGGTTTGTAGTTCCTCTTTGACTAGGTCAAGATAGTCGGTGTCCAGTAAGGTCCGAGGTTCCTTCGTGACTGATAGTCGGGAGATGTCGGTCTGTTTGTCTAATTCGTCTGTGGTTCCTCTTTGAGTAGGTCAGGAGTGACGGTGTCCAGTAAGGCCCAGGGTTCCTCCGTGACTGATAGTTGGGAAATGTCATAGTCCTAGGGAATCTAAAGTAACTGAACATTATACAGTGTATAGACCGGGATTCCTCTCTGGTTGGTCCGAAAATTATGGCGCCGTGTCTATCGGGGTTTCTTCATGGTTTAAAGTCAGGAGAGACGGTGTCCAGTAAGGCCCGGGGTTCCTCCATCGACATGCCAGAAGATGTTGGTAGACAGGTTAGTTGGGGTTCCTTTGTAACTGATAGCCAGGGAGATGGCGGCGGATACATAGTAGGTGTTGGCAGTCAGTTGAGTTGAGGAGAATGTCCTTGGCGGGTGAATACCTGGTGTTGTATGTGTAATCTTTGGATAAGAAGTTATCTGAGTCGAGGTACTCAGGGTTTGTGTATTTGTCTGGGTCAGTGTACTCAGGGTTTGGTATGGAATCTTCGGATTCCAGGTGGTCTGGGTTGGTATACCGAAGGTTTGGTCGTGTTCGGGTGAAAGCCGGAATAGTGTAAGTGAGTCTAAATGGCTCCATGTATGGTTAGGGTTTAAAGACTTTAAAATGAACATTTATGGGTTGTGGCCAGTTATTAGAGTCTAAGGACTCGAATGAAACATGATTGATGATTGAAATGATAATTTGGTAATACGATACCGTTTCATAAATGAACTTTATAATTGAAAAAAAATGATAGGTCAGGAACCTCGGTTAGCATGACATAACCCTAAGTGACTTTGGGTCATAATTTATTATATACTGTTTTATTTTACTATTACATGCAAACTGAACTGTTTATTATATCATTATTGATGCGTGTTATTATGTGAAAAATAGTCTAGATGGATTGTAGTTTTATTGGGCTTCATAGCTCATTGACATTTCATGTCAGCAGATCTTAGAGCTACTGAGCAGTAGATGTTGGACTTCTGGACTTTTGGATATTGTACAGACTATACCCGATGTGAACACCCCATTTTTACACTCCTTAATCCCATTTTTTTTAATTATTTAATTTAATGTGTAATTTTAATATTAGTGTTACTTTATTTTATTTCTATTTTTTATTTTATTTTAGTTGAGTGTCAAGGTATTAGATCTGAGAGAGAGAGAGAGCCCATTACCTATGAACCCAAGTCCTAAGCCCAAATCCATCTCTAAAGATCAATCCCTAAAATCCAAATCCAAATCCAAATCCAAATCCAAAAGGTCTTTAGGCCCAAGGCCCATGACTCAAGGGTTTAAACCCTAAAGGCCCAAAGCCCATTGAAGATCCCTATAAAAGCCAAGAGTTTAGGATTTTTACCCGAATCCCATTCGGTAGAGATCAGCTGCCCCCTTCTCGTTCTCCTTTTCACATTCTCCCTTTCTCTTCTTTCTTCTTCAATTTTCGGCAGCAACAGAGAGCTCTCTGTTGCTCTATCGACCAGCTCACCCCACATCTCACCATTGCCAGTCCAGCAGCAGCTCTAATGAGCACCACCACTGAAGCACCTCCTTGCAGCAACCATCTCACTCCAGCTCCGGAAGATCTCCTAAATCGAGCTCCAGTCACCATCCCCGGCGACAGCATCTCGAGTTCGGTTAAGATCTTTGGATCTCAAGCTCCCCCCATCAATCCAGCCATTGTCTGCGGCAACCCACCCGATCACTTCTATCTGCTCAGTAGTGGCCACCGCCTCAATCATGCCTTCGATCAGACTAAACAGCCCATCTTCTTCCCTCTCCGGCGGCAACAGCTACAACTCCACGAGCGCAGCTACCCCCCTCACCTTCTTCGCTCTCTCTTTGCTCAAGCTTCTTTGTCTCCAGCCAATTCTCCACCACCGAACCAAAGATCCAGCTCCAGCTCCCAGCTATGATCAGCTTTCCCTCTGGCCAAACCAGCACCGGAATCCTTCATCCCCTTTTCTCGCCATTCGAGGTCATAGGAGTGTGCAGCCGCTACCTCCAAATCTCTCCCAGTCTCGAGCATCTTTTCCGGCGAGCCTAACCATCATCACCGCATGTTTCCAGAATCAAGGAAATCCACAAGGTCATCTTCTCCTCTCCACCTGCGAACTTTCGATCATCCTCACCACATCCAGCCGGTGGCTATTCATTTTCAGGTGAATCGCATTCGATCTCCCTCATTCTCCTGTTCCCAATTTCAATCCTCTTACCTCGTCTATTTTCTCTTTTTTGGTTTCAGCATCTCTCCAAGGGTATTTTCTCCTCTAGATCCAAGGTTTCTACATCATGGGCAAGAGCTCACTAGCCCTCTGTCGCTCCATCACAACTCCGATCTCTGACGAGCTCTTCTCCAGTTTCACATCCGGCTAGATCACTAATTCCGGTGAGCTTGTAGCCCGACTTGCTGCTCACTTCCTCCATTTGTTCTTAGGTAATCACCCTCTTTTTTTTTTTTAGTTTCTTTCTCTGGAATTCCATCTGCTGGTGCAGATCCCTTCCATGGATTTAGATCCTTAGGTCAAGATTTGGATCTAGACTCTGTGATCTCTATTTCTCATATCCTCTATTTCTCATTTTATTTATAATTTGTTCTTTATTTTTTTGCTCGACAGAATATCACATCCGACCAGAGCTATAGCCACACCAGTGGTTCCATTCCTTTTTCTTTTATTTTTAATTTGATTTTAAATATGTATATATTTTGATCCTCTGGATCTGAGAGCTTGAGAGAGTCTTCATGGTCTCTTCTACACCGGAGCAGCGGCTACATCATCCTTGTCCCTTCACGACCGGCTGCAGACAGGTATAATCCCTACCCTTTGATCTTCATTCTACTTTCGATTATATCATTTTTCAGTAGTTTGTTCCTTAAATTATGGGCTTTAGAGTTTGCTTATGGGCCAAAGTCAACTGACCATTAGTGGTCAATGGGCCTTGGCCCATAAGCTTCATTTTGATCTCGGCTTAGATTATCTTTTAATATTTATGTCTTTATTGTGATTTATTTCATGTGTGTATATGCGTGATATGATTAGGCCGTAGTTTATTTTCCTTTTTTGCCTAGACTAGGCACTTAGGTAGATTTTCTACCCTAAACAATTGGCCTACCCCATTAGTTAGTCTTACAAAAAAATCAAAAAATATAAAAAAGATCAAAATAAATTAAAGGCACTGGTCTATCCCCCTTGGGACCTAGAGTAGGGTCCGTATTTAAACCATATCCTTTTTTGGTTTAAGGCCGCTTGATCCACCCTGCTCTTTGCCTTTAAATTAATTAATCACTTAGGCCTTATTTTCTTTTTTTGCCTACCTTGGGCACCTAGGTTAGTTCGTGACTAGTTAAACTTGCCAAAATTAAAAAGTACAAAAAAATCAAAAAATACAAAATAACAAAAATATTCAAAAAACCCACAAAATTCAAAAAGGACCTACCCTAATATATGAACGCCCCCTAGCGCTCCTCCATGAGCATCTAGCTGCGTAACCAAATCCCGGAGTGAGATTCATAAATCTCAACTCCGCTTCCCCCAACTCAAGCACAAGTTGGAAGTGACCACGCACTCCGAATGAGTATAAAAACAGTCACCACCCCGAACTACTTTGAGGGTCTGATTCCGACTAAGCGGATAAGTAGGCAGCCCGAGCCAGGGTTCGACCCCAACCTAGGATAGAACTTTTACACCCCATTCATGATTGATTGTGCTTGATTAGCAAAATTAATAATTATTTAGGAAATTTTAAGTGATTTTAAATGTTTGGCTTAGACCTGATGAGTAGGTAACCATCATTGGATGGGGGTTCTGGGGTGCCTAATCCCTTCCCCAGGACTTGAACGGATCTCTTACCTAGACTACTCTTGACCGTAGGCCCCTTAACTTGGTTCATCTCGGGATCCTACTTCCCCTAAGTAGGTGGCGACTCTTAAAACGAATTTAGCGTTATTCCACTACTCTCAGACCTTATTTTGACACTTAGAGTTGAGAGGGCAGGAAAGGCGGTAAATTTGTGTGCTTACAGCTCTGGCGACTTTGCTGGGGAGAAAACCTAAAAGTTGGATCCAACCTGAAAATTAGGTAAAAGCCAAATATCATTAAATCACTAATCATTTCCTAAAGCAATTATTCATTTTGCTAATTCTTTCTATTTTATGGATATGTTCTTATTCTCTCTTATGCGCATCTCCTATTCATTTCATAGCAGTGTAATCAACCCTGAAAACCCATTAGATAAGCCTATTATGCTTACCGCTGTTTGAGAGCTCTCTTCAGCGTCAAGAGCTTAACGGTTTGGATGTCGCTGGATAGCCCCTGTGGGAGAGTAATCCTCAGGAAGACTCTGGCGGCTCCCTCTTGTGCCAATCGTCCCAGTTATTTTTATATTTGGGAGTCGCATATACGGCCAAATGTCTCCCAACCATCTTAGGAACACCTTGCATTACCCCAGCATATGCATATAGTTTAGGTTGAGATATAGTCTATAAGCAGCAGTTTAGGTAGGTTTCCCCTAATTCTACTTTGCTTATGGCCTATACCCGCCCTGACTTTTGATTGAACATAAAGGTACCCATTTGTACCCATATGATCATTCAAAAAAGGGCATGTGTGAGCCATTGTTGGTTTGAATAAACTCCCAACCCATCTCTAGACTTTGCATATGGGGTCCAAAAACCT
The DNA here is from genome assembly GCA_015143295.1 of Tetracentron sinense. NCBI lineage: Eukaryota > Viridiplantae > Streptophyta > Magnoliopsida > Trochodendrales > Trochodendraceae > Tetracentron > Tetracentron sinense. Next base: position 122,847 of record JABCRI010001125.1, on the reverse strand, counting down.
AGATTTTATTGGATATCCATATCCATATCCATATCCATATTCTATCTTAAGCCCAATGGGCCTTGGTTTCCAACAACCCAAGATAGTAGGTAGACCCCTATCTACCTACCCCATCGGTTTACATATGTCAAGTCGCACCCTTTTGCAACAAAATAATTGCATTGTTCTAAGATTGTTACATGTGGGGCCTAAAACCCAGGTCTAAATGGATACCCATACCCATTTTGCATCTTAAACCTATTGGGCCTTGGTTTCCAATAACCCAACTTAGTAGGTCGGATCCATAACCACCTACCCCATTTGGTTTACATATGTTGTACAGCCTTATACAATAAAATGATCTCAAAATTTTCAAAATAAAGAGAATCTAGAAAATCCCAAAAAAAAAAGAAAAAGAAAAAAATTCATTAGTTCAAATTTCAAATAAAATCCAAAATTCATAAAAATAAAAATAAAAAAATTTAAAAAAAAGGGGGGTCCACAATTCAAAAAAAAATTAAAGGAAATAAAAATTAAAAAAAAAAACAAAACAAAAGATTAAAATCGAAAAACAAAAAAATCTCTTGTCATCTGCATCATCATCATAGCACTATTCATTCACTACACTTCACATTCACATGCTAGCATAGCATTTTCATTGCACTACCACTACACTTTCATTTCACTGTGATGCCACATGTCCACTGTACATTATCCAGCACTTATAGTCACTACACTTGCTCTGCACGCCATTTTGGCATTTCACTACTCCTACACTACATGTTGTGACACGCTCACATTTCATCCTTGCATTGCACTACTTTTCATCATTACATTGCATTACACTTCATCATTGCATTGCACCGCACTCACTTCAATACGGCACTGGCAAGGACTAGCTTAGTCTCACTCATGCATCATCTAGTTGGCAACACCCTTAGAGGTAACACAGTCATGGAGTCAAGTTCCCAAAATTCTATCATTTGAAACATGTCCTGGCCCATAATTTGGTTATCTCATTTATGAATTTATTTAGAAAGCCAATCTTTTGAGTCTCATATAGCACTCACTTCATTCATAATTCACTCATGCATACTCATGCATCTTTTTATTTCAACCCCCACCTCGGTCTGGTAGTGACTCGCTCTATGCTTTCATCACTGGACGCTTGCCCAAGCAGTGGATCAAGAGCAAAAGAAATGGAACCTGGATATGTATCAAGTGACCAACAGATCATCATGACGACTCTCCTTAATCATGAACAAAACATCAGAGAAATCAAGTCTACCCTCACCTCTTGCTCTCAACAAACTTCTGATGGCACAAGGGCAAATCCCGATTCACCAATCAACCACTCAAGCCTCCAACCGCTCAGCCATCCTAAAGGCACATCCCCAGATGTCCTCTATCCAACTCGCCATTTCAAAACCATTTCCCACACCACAAAAGGTTGAGGCACCACTTAGACATTTCACCCCATTACCATATACTCTAAGTCAACTCTTCACCTTTCTCGGCCAAAAAGGACTTCTTACTCCTAAGGGACCCACCCCTCCTCTACCACCAAAATAGAAAAGGCCGCAATTATAATGCCAATCATTATTGTGCCTTCCATCAAGGTCCGGGCCATGCCACAGATGTGTGCCACACCCTTAAGAGGGCAATCCAAGACCTTTTGGACCAAGGCAAATGTGAGCTATCACCCGGTAATATCAACATAACTCAGACTTTGCTCCCACACCATTCAGACCCCTACTAATCCTTCAAATTGGGAGGAGCTGGATGCATGCTTGACAAAGCCCAACAGTTTGCTAGAGTCAGAAAAAATCATCCAATCTTCTCACCAATCCCCAATTCCAGAGACCCTACCAGAATCCATATCGTCACAACAAGCCACCCTTGTTCCATCTAACAGCAGAGTAACCGTCTTCGAGGACCGTCAGGAAGAGGAGACCTAAGAGCAAGATGCTGAGTAGGATAGATTGAAATCAAGCCAAGTCTGAGTCAATTTTAGTTAGGTTTTATTTTCTTCCGTAAGATTCGGCCATAGTGGCCCATGTACATACTCCGTTTACAGCATTTCCATTTTACTCTAATCTAGTCTTGTGTCAGTTTTCAAGTTAAAATGAAACCAGTTCCTCTCAAGAGTCATTTCTCTTTTGTGCTGAAGTTGGCTAATGAAGGCATGACCTAGCATTTCTCAAAGAGAAACTAGTAATTTGAAGCTGTCCAAAATTCAAAAATAACTTTTGCCAATAAAGAATGCTAGCTAAGCTTATTGGTTCAATAAGGGATCATCCAAACAAACAATCAAACCTGCAACTCTCAGGAATAGAATATGATGAAGAGAAGAGAAAGAATTCCTTAACAGGGAACCCCAATCCTATGCGAGTGTCACAAAGAAAAGCTGAGTAATGATCCTAAATGTGTAAAAATTGGAATCTCGTTAGACCAGGGGCAGAGGAAAATTGAGAGCAGGATCAGAAAAAGGAAAGGCAAGGTCATATCGGGTTGTCCATCATAACCTTCGAGACAGATCTCAACCAAGAAGTTGTAGACTCCAATTGTCACAATCCTACAGTTTGCAAGCAGAGTATCTGATTGTGATAAGAATGACAAGATTTAAAATTTCTAGTCCCATTCAAGTTTTGAAGCACATTCATTATTAGCAAATGGGTGAAATTCTCTCTGAGAAAGTGAAGAACCCTCAAGGTCATAGTACAAGTAGGGGCATCATCATCGCAACATCGTCCTCACTAATACTTGGGGCAGGAGGCAAGGTAGTTGCTCAAAGTTCGGATTTAAACAACTCTACATACTAAAGAGCAATTACCAGACATACAAGCAAGAAAAATGAGACTACTGTACAAATCAAGATTCGTCTATTGTTGGAGCGAAACCATTTTCCTTCAATTTCGAGACCAGTAGCATTCACATCAAGAGACCAACCTCATCAAATTTGCAAAGGTGTCAAGTCCTTCACAGAGCTATCCAGATTAACAAGCTGAAGTGAATCCTTCCTATTCTCAGAAGTACCATCAAACTACTTGGACACCAAGAGCAGTCTCAGTATGTGTATAAGGAACCTTGAGTCAATCATAGATGAATAGTCAATGTATTATGCTTAAAGTCTTGTCAAATTAATGCTTGCACTCTTAGTTTCTCCGGGAAAGGACAGGAGGCCATCCTTGGCACCTTGTTCCCCAAAAAAAATGTAACACCTTCAGTATATCGATAAAATTCGTTAGTGAGCCCCTCGAGCCTAACAACCTTTCTTTCAAAACCTTTTAATGGGACACTCGTGAAATTTTGATCTGCTTGAACTACGTCCATGACTTGATCCTGTAAAAGGGTACGTAGGCAGCTTGAAAAATCAGGTTTGGTCATAACACTCAATCTATGGAGCAGAAAATCAGCCTCGATCAAAAAAGGCCCATAAAAAAATATAGAGAGACAAAATGTCAAAGAGAAAAAAAAAAAAAAAAGGGCAAGAAAAAGTCAAGAGGCGCTCAAGTAGATGAATTTTTCAATGAAAATTTTTATCTTCTATCAGAAGCAAAAGAAACAAGATTTTTCTCCCCCAAGCAGAAAATAATTTCTCAAAGAAAAAGGGTGTCCCAAACTTTCGGCCCCCAGCCAACATTTTCGTCCTATCTTAAGTCCACCTCGATCCCTTAGAGATTAAGAGTGTAGGCAATTTATCAAACAATATTCAAAGCAGAATGCAAACATTGATGGCCATGACAGAAGCAAAACTAAATCACGGGCATGAATGAAAACCTGAAAAGGCCTCAATGCGCAAAAATTACGCGAACCCCAGCCCTAGTCTTGCAACTAGGGGCAAAAAAGGGAAATATAAAATTGATCAACTTCGCAGGCATGAGTGAAAACCGGCAACGGCCTCATTGCACAAAAATTATGCGAACCCCATGACTTGGTCATTCCAAGGGTAAGAAAGGGAAAAGTTGTAAACATCGTGCTTTCAGCTTAAACATCATTGAGATCAAGATAAAGTACTTTCAAGTATTAGCTGAAAAATCTCATCGTTAGAGCGGATCCAAAGTTCCTGGTTCCAGGCAGAGCCCGATTCAGCACATCAAGGATTAAAGCCCAGCTTTACCAATGTCATGACAAGGTGGGCAAAATTTGCTTAGCGTCATATTCTACCATTGGGGATAAAATTCAATCACCATGTGAGGGTGATCTACCTTTTAGATCCAATAAACTAAGAAAGCATTCTCATTTTGAAAAATCTATTCAATTTCAATCCGGTTATCAAGATTTTTGCACAAGTCAAGACCAATCGCATTCAACTTGTAGGGTGTTCCCAAGAAATATCTAACTGCTCTTTATTTGGTCATCAAGGTTTCAATGTTTGTCATTTCCTTTGGCTTGATTAGATCAATTTTATCTCAGCAATCGCTTAAGGAGCTAAGCAGGAAGTTAGAGCAAGGTTCAGAACCCCCAATCTCCGGCAAACATAAGACAGGATGATAAGAGCGAGTCATATACCCAACCAATCACCAATCTGTGTCTCCCATTAGTACGGCATTGGTTCAGTCCAGGTCTAGTCGCGTCATCCGCACATCTACATAAGTTGAGTCTTGCATTGTCCTGCATCTCATACATTATACATGCATACCATTCAAGTCCAGTCAATGCACATTCAATGCACTACACTAGTTAATTGAGTTGCACATACTGCACTTAATTGCATTCCATTGCACACATTTAACAAGTCACACACTTTGCATTCTTGTTGCACTCAATTGCACACATTTAATGGAGTCGAACACATTGCACTTTTTTTTGCACTCAGTTGCACATACTCAGTCGAGTCACACACTTTGCACTCTTGTTACACAAATTTAATGGGGTCATACACATTGCACTTTTATGGCACCCAGTTGCACACACTCAGTAGATTCACACATTTTGCACTATAGTTGCACTCACTTAGTCAAAGTTAAAATTTAGCAACACTCTGTCACAAACACTGCACATCAGTTGCAACACACACCACACTACACTGCACAACAGTTGCATCATACTGCATTGCACAACAGTTGCAACACAACACAGACACTGCACAACAGTTGCATCACATACACAACACAAAGTCGCGTACACACCAAACTAGGTAAGACCGGGAGGTCTCTAGTGGAAGTTGCGCACCAGGCAATCTTCATCGGGCTGACTACCCATGAATCATGTCATCGGGCTGACTACCCACTAATCATGTCATTGGGCTGACAACCCATTAATCATGTCATCGGGTTGACTACCCACTAATTATGTCATCGGGCTGACTACCCACTAATCATGTCATTGGGCTGACAACCCATTAATCATGTCATCGGGTTGACTACCCACTAATCATGTCATCGGGCTAACTACCCACGAATCATGTCATCGGGCTGACTACCCACTAATTATGTCATTGGGCTGACAACCCATTAATCATGTCATCGGGCTGACTACCCACTAATCATGTCATCGGGCTGACTACCTACGAATCATGTTATCAGGCTGACTACCCACGAATCATGTTATCAGGTTTACTACCCACCAATCATGTCATCGGGTTGACTACCCACTAATCATGTCATCGAGCTGACTACCCATCAATCATGTCGATAGTATTTGTTTTTGGGCTGACTACTCACCAATCATGTCATCACTCTTCCAATCAGGTAGACTTCCCTCCAATCATGTCACCAACACATGTCTTCGGTTGACACCCTCATAATCCTATCATCACTTTAGTTACCGTCCAATCCAGGGAGCATCTTCAGATGACCCCATCCCTCCATATCTTCATACCCACTTCATCATTTCCATACAGTTTTACATTCGCTCTGAACACTACATCAGTCTCTATGCAGTAGTGTACATGAGCTCCCTTCAATACATATTTCACTTACACTCATCTTCCCCAACAATTCTCCGCAATGAGATTATAAACTACTATCCATCACTCCACCTTTTACTTTTGGCAAGTTTAACTAGGGTTAGAATTTATTTTCCCTTTCTTTTATCTTTGACTTTCATATGCTTTTCAGGATTTTCGTGTGTAAAAATGACGGTGTTTTAGTCTTTGTCGTTCGATTGCCAACACTCTCCGACAAAGAGGGGCAACTGTGAACACCCCATTTTTACACCCCTTAATCCAATTTTTTTAATTATTTAATTTAATGTGTAATTTTAATATTAGTGTTACTTTATTTTATTTCTATTTTTTATTTATTTTAGTTGAGTGTCAAGGTTTTAGATCTGAGAGAGAGAGAGAGAGAAAGAGAGTGAGAGCCCATTACCTATGAACCCAAGTCCTAAGCCCAAATCCATCTCTAAAGATCAATCCCTAAAATCCAAATCCAAATCCAAAAGGTCTTTAGGCCCAAGGCCCATGAATCAAGGGTTTAAACCCTAAATGTCCAAAGCCCATTGAAGATCCCTATAAAAGCCAAGAGTTTAGGATTTTTACCCAAATCCCATTCGGTAGAGATCAGCTGCCCCATTCTCATTCTCCTTTTCACTTTCTCCCTTTCTCTTCTTTCTTCTTCAATTTTCGGCAGCAACAGAGAGCTCTCTGTTGCTCTATCGACCAGCTCACCCCACATCTCACCATTGCCAGTCCAGCAGCAGCTCTAATGAGCACCACCACCGGAGCACCTCCTCACAGCCACCATCTCACTCCAGCTCCAGAAGATCTCCTAAATCGAGCTCCAGTCACCATCTCCGGCGACAGCATCTTGAGTTCGGTTAAGATCTTTGGATCTCGACCTCCCCCCATCAATCCAGCCACTATCTACGGCAACCCACCCGATCTCTTCTATCTACTCAGTAGTGGCCACCGCCTCAGATCATGCCTTCGATCAGACTAAACAACCCATCTTCTTCCCTCGCCGGCGGCAACAGCTACAACTCCACGAGCGCAGCTACCCCCCTCACCTTCTTCGCTCTCTCTTTGCTCAAGCTTCTCTGTCTCCGGCCAACTCTCCACCACTGAACCAAAGATCCAGCTCCAGCTCCCAGCTATGATAAGCTTTCCCTCTGGCCAAACCAGCACCGGAATCCTTCATCCCCTTTTCTCGCCATTCGAGGTCATAGGAGTGTGCAGCCGCTACCTCCAAATCTCTCCCAGTCTCGGGCATCTTCTCCGGCGAGCCTATCCATCATCACCGCACATTTCCAGAATCAAGGAAATCCACAATCTCCGTTCATCTTCTCCTCTCCACCTGTGAACTTTCGATCATCCTCACCACGTCCGACCGGTGGCTATTCATTTTCAGGTGAATCGCATTCGATCTCCCTCATTCTCTTGTTCCCGATTTCAATCCTCTTACCTCGTCTATTTTCTCTTTTTTGGTTTCAGCATCTCTCCAAGGGTATTTTCTCCTCTAGATCCAAGGTTTCTACATCATGGGCAAGAGCTCACTAGCCCTCTATCACTCCATCACAACTCCGATCTCTGACGAGCTCTTCTCCAGTTTCACATCCGGCTAGATCACTAATTCCGGTGAGCTTGTAGCTCCGACTTGCTGCTCACTTCCTCCATTTGTTCTTAGGTAATCACCCTCTTTTTCTTTTTTTTTTAGTTTCTTTCTCTGGAATTCCATCTGCTGGTGCAGATCCCTTCCATGGATTAAGATCCTTAGGTCTAGATTTAGATCTAGACTCTGTGATCTCTATTTCTCATATCCTCTATTTCTCATTTTATTTATAATTTGTTCTTTGTTTTTTTGCTCGACAGAATAGCACATCCGGCCAGAGCTATAGCCACACCAGTGGTTCCATTCCTTTTTCTTTTATTTTTAATTTGATTTTAAATATGTATATATTTTGATCCTCTGGATCTGAGAGCTTGAGAGAGTCTTCACGGTCTCTTCTACACCGGAGCAACGGCTACATCATCCTTGTCCCTTCACGACTGGCTGCAGATAGGTATAATCCCTACCCTTTGATCTTCATTCTACTTTCGATTATATCGTTTTACGGTAGTTTGTTCCTTAAATTATGGGCTTTAGAGTTTTTTTATGGGCCAAAGTCAATTGACCATTAGTGGTCAATGGGCCTTGGCCCATAAGCTTCATTTTGATCTCAGCTTAGATTATCTTTTAATATTTATGTATTTATTGTGATTTATTTCATGTGTGTATGTTCGTGATATGATTAGGCCTGAGTTTATTTTCCTTTTTTGCCTACACTGGGCACTTAGGTAGATTTTCTACCCTAAACAATTGGCCTACCCCATTAGTTAGTCTTACAAAAAAATCAAAAAATATAAAAAGATCAAAATAAATTAAAGGCACTGGTCTATCCCCCTTGGGACCTAGAGCAGGGTCCGTATTTAAACCATATCCTTTTTTGGTTTAAGGCCGCTTGATCCGCCTTGCTCTTTGCCTTTAAATTAATTAATCACTTAGGCCTTATTTTCTTTTTTTGCCTACCTTGGGCACCTAGGTTAATTCGTGACTAGTTAAACTTGCCAAAATTAAAAAGTACAAAAAAATCAAAAAATACAAAATATTCAAAAAACCCACAAAATTCAAAAAGGACCTACCCTAATAAATGAACGCCCCCTAGCGCTCCTCCATGAGCATCTAGCCACGTAACCAAATCTCGGAGTGAGATTCATAAATCTCAACTCCACTTCCCCCAACTCAAGCACAAGTTGGAAGTGGCCACGCACTCCAAAATGAGTATAAAAATAGTCACCACCCTGAACTACTATGAGGGTCTGAATCCGACTAACTGGATAAGTAGGCAGCCCGAGCCAGGGTTCAACCCCAACCTAGGATAGAACTTTTACACCCCATTCATGATTGATTGTGCTTGATTAGCAAAATTAATAATTATTTAGGAAATTTTAAGTGATTTTAAATGTTTGGTTTAGACCTAATGAGTAGGTAACCATCATTGGATGGGGGTCTTGGGGTGCCTAATCCCTTCCCCAGGACTTAAACGGATCTCTTACCTAGACTACTCTGGACCGTAGGCCCCTTAGCTTGGTTCATCTCGGGATCCTACTTCCCCTAAGTAGGTGGCGACTCTTAAAACGAATTTAACGTTATTCCTCTACTCTCAGACCTTATTTTGACACTTAGAGTTGAGAGGGGAGGAAAGGCGGTAAATTTATGTGCTTACACTCAACAGAGTAGTTGGGCCTACTTTTGTAAATAGACGAAAATGTAAAATATACAGGTATTTGGTTTGTACGATGGATATTGTGATGATAGATGTTATTTGCCTTTTGGAAGCTTCTGATAAATATTTAAATTTCTCGTATTTTAGCGGGTAAAGTAGCGGGTAAAATCTTCCGCTTGCGTGATAATGACAAACGGGCACGCGTCTCAGAACATGATTCCCTAGGCGCGAGTTCAGAGCACCACATCCCATCTCTTTTTTCTCTTGTACTTAATTCTCTGATCCCACCTCTTTTGTCTCTTTTCTAATGTGTTAAAAGTACTAACTCTCTGTTAACAACACATTTTCTTCTGGAACCAAATCTTCTATAGTGATAACCGGGTTTGGCAAATCTGGTTATCATCCCTGAGGCCACCACGTGTCCCTTTTGACACCCCTTAACGGTGGTTAAGATTCACCCACCCATCCTTGATTTTTAGAAAAAAAAATATTAATTCTTGCTTTAAATATATTAATGTTAAAAAAATAATTAACATTTTTTGTCTAAAAACCAAGGATGGGTGGGTGAATCTTAACCACAGTTAAGGGTTGTCAAAAGGGACACATGGTGGCCTTCGGGGTGATAACCTGATTATCACCGTAGAGGATTTGATTCATTTTCCTCTTCTTTTCTACTGTGTTAAATTACAAATACCCCTTAATGGGTATGAATAAGAACTGAGGAAGATAGCCCAAGGATTGAAGATCTACATACTTTAGCATAGTAGAAAAGATACAAAAGAGGTGAGAATAGAGAGTTAGTCAAGGCATAAAAAGAGTTCGGAATAGGGAGATGAAAGAGTCCTTAGATTTGACGTATGGGGGGGATATTTGTAATTTAACTATTAATAAGAGTTATTGGTAGAAGAAGATGAAAAGGTGTTTTTGTTGTGAAGAAAATGTTTTATAAAAGATCACGGGGGCGAGGCCCACGAACAGCAAGGTAACTCCTACAACTCCAGGCATTTAGAGACAACACCCCAAACCTCCCTTCACGACAGAGGCGAATGGCATGAGAAGCCAGACAGTGAGCAAAAGGGTTGGTCGTCCTCCGATCGAAAGACAGACTAAATCCCGGATGAGATGCAAAAACACTCTTGATATCATGGGCAAGTGCTTGGATTTCCCAGTAGGTGCCGCCCGAGGGGCCATTGATGGTGTCCACTAGCATGAGAGAATCTGAGGAGAATTGTACAGTCCGCCATAGGTGTCGGAGAGCAAAGTCCACGGCGGTGCGAAGAGCGTGAGCCTCAGCCAAAAGGGCACCACCACCTCCCGGCAGAGGACTAATAAAACCTCCAATAATGCCTCCTTTACAGTTGCGAGCCACCCCACCTCCCCCAGCAAATTTCCCATCAATGGAAACTGAACCATCCGTATTGATTTTAATGCAACCAGCGGGAGGGGGATGCCATGAATCATCCCTGGGACCAACCATATGATTTGAAGGCCCATGCCACTGCACTTCACATTCATCCACCAGCCTGGCAGCTTGCTCAATGGAGAGACCCAGGTCGATATTTAAGTGTTGGTACACAAAGTGATTTCTAGCTTTCCAAATGCTCCATGCTAGAGATCCTATGAAGTTGAGAAAGCGAAGTTTGGAGCGTTTAACCGGTTGCTTTTCCATACACCAAGTGGTGTTGGTATCTTGCGTCTATGGAAAATTTTCAAACAGTGAGACTCAGGTAGCATTCCTCCTTGTTTTAATGAATTATCTCCTACAAAAACAGCAAAGCATCCTTATATTTAAGGAATTAAGGGATGTGATTTAAAACTCTCGATAATAGGTACTATCGAGAGTTGGACCGTCAGATTAAAAATCCAATGTTTCTAATGCGCACATGCTTTAAATGGTGGGTCCCACTCAATGCTTGACACCATTGGATCTTCAATCCTGTTGACCAGCTATGGATAGTACATACTATCTAGAGTTTTAAATCATTTCCCTATCTTTAATGCAAGTGTCATGATTATTTTTATTTTGGTAGGCACTAATCATTTAACTAGGGTTAGGGGGTTAGTACTCATGTGGGCGTCAATAGACACACCAAGACTCGAACTAGAGTCACACCTCCCCAAAGATCTTAAGCACCTATTTGGCTATTATTTATTAATTTAAAATTTAAAAATGGTATTATTTATACCTATATTTAGAAAAAAAATATCTTTGATAACTTTTTTTTGGTAAGAGGTAATATAACACCTAACACACACACAATCAGACCAAATTTGACAACTCAAAAACACAAATACCATTGATCTAACTGTCGACACAAAATTTCATGGGGCAAAATCATGAGGATCAAATAATAATTTAATATTTAAAATAGTACACTTTCAATGAACCCTTTGATTAACCGTCAAAGTATTAAAAAAAAAAAATTTTAATTGATGCAAAGGACAAGAGGCCGATAGGCGTGTTCCTCGTCTTTGAAAAGATGTGTGTGCCTCTTTTCTCTCTAGCAAGGACCACGCTTTGACTTTGGCTTGATCTTCTTTAGAGGTTGTAGTACATTTCTCCTTCCTTTTGTGCTTAGTGCGTTACTTCTTGACCTCTACGGAGGTGTTTTTTCTCTTGGGAAGACTTGATTTGGCTTTGGCTTTCTTCCTCTTTAGAGAACTTTGAGTCATTTATTTGATCTTTTAATTTTTTTTCTTCTCGATCCTTGTCTCTTCTTTGGTTTCTCTCTTGTTGTCTTGGTGTCTTGATTTCTTGACCTCTTTTTGTGATCCTTTGTGATAATCTCCCCTTCTTGGCTTGAGAGTCTTATTTATAGACTTTTGAGATGAAGATCACGTGTTATTAGTTTTTAAACCCATAAAGACTTTGATGTTGGTGGGCCTACCTATTTGGTAGATTTATGAATTTTTTATGGACGGACCCATTTTGGTAGGTGTAGGGCCCATTTCAGCTTTGAATTTGAATTTGTGGGCTTTCTTCTTCGTGCCCAAAACCTAGGCCGTTAGAAAGCCTATTTGGTCTTGATATTGAGTTTTGGGCTTTCTACTCCATGCTTGAACCCGGGCCGCGGGAGGCCTATTTCCTGCCATTGGGCCTAATTTAATTGTGTAGGGCCTTTTTCATGGTCTAATGGATCTTTTTCCAACTTTACAAGCATGTAGGGTCATTTTTGTAAAATTGACAATTTTTAAGGTTCTACACTAACCACCAACCATTGATCTAACCACTAACCCTAGTTAAGTGATACCCTCAACCAAATAAAAATACAAATAACCGACCCACCAAATTTTAAAAGAAATTACACAATAAAGTAAGACTTCAAATTCTCTCAAGTTGTAACCGGACTCCTTGGAGTCGTTATTGTCCTAAGGTCGCCATGTGTCCCTATTGTTACCCCTTAACTATGGTTAAGATTCACCCACCCCTAGGGTTCACCCACGTATCCTTGATTTTTAGAAAAAAAAAAAAATACATGTTAACCCTAGGAGTTAGTGAATTTTAACCAAGGTAAAAAAAATCGATAGGTCTGGGCTGAGGACTGTCCAAGCCCAACCTTCACTAGTAGGAGTTTATCCCAAGCCCTTGATGGGCCTGAATTGACTAGGCACAAGCCTGACCCCTTAGGGCTATGGTAGAGCTTGGGCTTGAAAGAAGGTAAAGGAAAAAAAATGTCATGATATTGAACGAATAATTTTTTCTAAACCATTGTCACCATGAGCATGGTTAAAATGCCGAACATGGGCGAGAAAATTGATATTTTGTATGAGTTGGGAGGAAGTGGGAGACTGGTTTGACAAATGAGTACCCTCAGGCAGTGCAATCATGGCATGAAATGCTTAATTCTTTTACCTCATTCAACTAGTGATGCTACCATCTCATGACATGCTTAAAAATCATTTTAAGTGGTCTTTTTCGGGATTTGGATTTGTGTGATGAGATGTTGATATTATTCTAAACTTAGGTGGCGTTTGGTAACACTAATCTAAATAGGTAAAATTTAATTGAAAATTATGCTTAGTTGGATTTTAGATTGTGAAGTTGAGGTTAATTGCATGTCTTTTTTTTTCTTTTCTTTTTTTAAATTGCATGTCTACGTCCTCTTGAAGTAGGGGTTTTACCTCTACTTAAAAAAATAGCTATGAGCATCTTTTTTAAATAGAGGTAAACCCCAACTTCAAATCATTTATCATGGAATAAAAATTTTGCAAATTACAAAACTACCACTAAAAATGGGAGCTCGTCAAGCAGAGCTCCAGCTCATACTTAAAATTCACCAAATCATTATAAATAATTAGAAAACAATTAATTATATCCCCAATAAAATGATCAAACCACCCAATGCCATTCTAATCCCATTTTGGAACCTTAATAACAACACTACTGATTATTATAAATAGCATTATTTCTGACTATTGTTTCAAGTGTGAGAAACAAACATACAACACACCTCCATTACTGTGCAATACTGTTACATGTGGGAGAGGCTACAACAAATGGGAAATCACTATAAAGACAATGCGTCCCAAGAAATCTGGAGCTACAAACAGTGGTAGGCTATGCAATGTGGAATGGTGGAATATAGCCTGTGTTGAACCCTCAAATTGATTGTGGCATTGAGACCCCATTCTTCCAGTCTGATTTCAAAAGAAAGATGCAAAGCTTCTTACTCTCGCGGGCGGGCAAGCCAGAGAGAACTAAGAGCTCGAAGCCGGGAGAAATAGTCATTTATTGCAAGTAGGGCACGAGCCGACTGGCGGGTTGTTAATATGCGGTGCATTTGTTGCAGAGTTTGTTGCCGCAGATTGTCAGCCTGGTATTAACAGACGCAAAGTAAAAGAAAATATAAAAACTGTTAGAACATTAGCATGGTAAACTATGTATCACATTATAATCGATGTATCAACCTACCCCGATCACTATTATATAGATGTCAAGTTTTAGATTATGATTGGATTTTCTATGAGGCCTTTCTGGTTTTTTTTTTTTAATAGAATGGACAGCTAAGATGGGCAAATGATCATATTTACTGAATACTAAACTTCTACTTGAAAGCAAGCCCATTAAACAGTACACGTAGGTGATAAAGTATGAGGTGAAAGCAGGATCTGTTCCCTTCATGCGTACAGAAGTCCTGCTCATGGCAAAAATGTGGCCCAACCTTTTTTCCAAGGAGCAGAGCTTCCCGAACGTAAATAGAATGGTACTGTTCCTCATACAAATACAGATCATTAAATGTATATATTAGGTTCCTACTTCAGAGTACAACTATAGGAGTTGTACAATGGAAAAAGAACATCCAAACTGACTTTTCAAAAATGGAATATGCAAAAAGAAACAGAGCAATAAAGAAGGCATGAAGTAATAACTATATTATTTAGATTAAATAATATAGTTTAGTACTATATTACCAGTCAAAAAAACAATATTATTTAAATTAAATGGTTTGAAATTTATGAGAAATCTGAACCATCCTATGGAGATCCACAGATTTAATGGAAATAAATATTAATTAAATAGAATCAAAAACTAAAAGGAGAATTACCTGGCAAAGGAACCCCTCAAGAGTTCCTAGCTTTCCCATGGCCATTGCCATTTGACCCATGTAGTTTGCCACATTCCCAGATGAACCTGAGGGGCCACTAGCCAATGTTTCAGCCAGGGACAGCTGCAACGCCTCCATCCCCTGAGACAGGGCATCTTCTGCTTGTTGGGACGACTCTTGCAAGTTGTGGATACCCATTACCTGTTGCTCAGTTAGAGGCTCCAATTGATTCTCAAGAAGCTGCAACCATACAGCCCAATTCAACAAGCAAAAAAGATAGAAAAAAAACAGAACACAAGACAGAAACTCAAACTACCGTGGTGTATACATTGACAACAGACAAATATTCAGAATTTATCCAGAAAAGCACTAACGTGGAGTATACAGTCACAGAAGAACAATATTTGAGTGGATGTTGGAGATTATTTAAGACAAAGCAGCTAATACTTAATTGAAAAGTTGATTGGATAAAAATTTATCAGAAAAGCATTTAAACAGAAATTAACACTAGGCAGGACCCTGATCCTTTTGTGATATGAAGGAGAGACCTGAAAACCCATTTTAAGACAGAGAGAATAAGCTATGTACTCTGCTAGAAAGTAAGTTGCACTCTGTTCAGTTTTCTTTTTCCCTTATTGGAATGAGGCAGTAATTTGTGGAGCTCCTCATTGCAGCACAAATACCCATTTAACTGGTGTCCACTTATGAGTCCAACTTACACAATCAAATTGACTAAGAGCTGGGTTTTCTATAATTCAAAATTTGCTTGTAACCATAGTCACCAAGTCGGAGTTCGGGAATAATTCAGCTAGGGGGAAAAACAGCAAAAATCGGAAAAATCGGGAAAATGTCGGGCAAGATAGACAAAAATGAAAAACTAAATTATTAATTATATAACATTTTAAACAAATAGATTCCACATATTAGATGTTTATTCACGAATTTTTCAAAAAGTTGTGATAAATTTGTGTTTAATTCGTGAAATTAGGACTTTTTTAAAAAGTCGCAAAATTTTCAAGAAGTCGTGAATGCTTCGTGAATTAATCGTTTGACGAAAAAGTCGAGTATTATTTGAGACATTTTGAAAAAAATGGAGAACTTTGTTACTAGGCTCGCAACATGTGATTCATGCATCCAATTACTTGCATTATTTGGAACATTAAACAAACAAACGATAAAGAAAAGTAGAAAATAAAATAAAATTGTCCACATTTTTCCCTATTCCATTAGATTTTTCAGAACCACTTTGGATCAATGGAAACCAGCAAAACATCAAAACAGCTCACCTTGAGGAGTTCAGATGATCGGAAGCCACCAAGCCACATGAAACACCTCTCTGCAGGTGTCTTCCACATGCCCGACAGCATGTGGAAGACATCAGCCTTGGCTGCGATGCCCTTCAACCTGAAAATGTCATCATAGTGCGCTATGACACCATCCACAATGATGCGAAGTTCGTTATCACTTGCATGAGAATTGACTGCTCCTCTCAGCTCATTGACCTGTCTGTTGTGCTCTTCCAGCCACCGTGCATATTCTACTTCGAATGCCAAGGCACCTGCAAAACGATGCAGTCGAGAACATAATGTTCTTTCAAAATGATGCAGTCAAGAACATATTCTCTGAAATAGTAATGGAAAAGAACGCACATCTTTTGATATTAAAGTGCATGTAAATTTAAAAGAGAAGAATGTAATATAAGTGATTATGTGCCCTATCCACTGGTACTTCACAATTATGATCACTCATAGGGCCATACCAGGCACCTTTGGTCCTGACCTATTGCATTATGGTCTCAATTATGAAGGCTCTGAGCTAAAACATGATTAGAATATCCTTACTGTCCAATATACTGAATTCCTTTGGAAAGGTACAGTTTTGATCCTCCAGTTGGGTCTATTGTATTCATCTACCAAGTGGAACACATGGAATGCATGGTCCGACTCCGACCTCAGCTATTAATAACCCCTGTAACATTATACATTTTGTAGAGACTGCCAGATATTTTAGGAATAGCTTAATTGGGGAACAGAAAACTTGCACCAATGTAATAATCTGTTGCATGTTGGAAAAATCAACACATGAAACATGACAATGAAGTTACTTTATCAAAACGGCTGATACCCCTTAACTATACCATGTGGATTGGGTTTTTGTAAAACTCGTAAAGAAAGTGTACAAAGCCACAAGCTAGGTAGAATTCAAATATCTAGGTTTGTAAGGAATTTCAGCTCATTCAAAAATAACCTCCTTCTCTTTTTTGGAGAGCAATAACGGGGCTGTGAGGAAGCTACCTCCTAAAAGGGTATTCAGACTGCTTTCTTTTTTCTTATGTACTAAAATTATAAATGGTAGTTGTTTTCCTAAAGCAATACCTCTCAAGCTTTGATGGTGTGTGTGAGTGTGTGTGTGTGTGCATGTGCGTGCGTGTGCGTGAGTGTGTGTGTGTGTGAGAGAGAGAGAGAAAGAGAGAGAGAGATTTCCTAGGCTTGAATCGCTTGATTCAACTTAATAGACTATAGTATATAGTATATACAGATGAATTCAGGGACATATAAGCAGTAATAGTTATGCTATCTATTATAATGTTTTATTTTTATCAAAGACTTCCAAAAGTGGTGACAACGTAAATATAACTCATTGAATAAATAAGTTACTATTAATTAGTATCAATGGAATTATATTCTAATTTAATTTAATTGCGATAAAAATTCTAAAATGATTTATTACGACTAGTTGATGGTGGATTTTGGACACGGTTACGTGGCACCATCTTAGCACTCATAATTCTTTCTGGTTTAATGATTATCTTAAAGGCGTATGCCCCGCCTTATAAATACTTTAATCTATCTTTCGGGGGGTGTTCTGGAACTTGTGGTTTGGAGAGAACCGAGCAATATGTTAAGGTTTGCGATGCCATGGTTAGACTTATCAATTAAAAAGTCATCATGGGTCCATTCCTTAACCTATGATCTACTATTGGGTGGATGATGCTTAGGAGTTAGGACGGACCTAATCTTGGGTCCATTCCTTAACCTTGATGTTTTCTCTATAGATGATCAACAATGGCAGAAGACCAGTTGGATCGACGGATCTGGAAGGGACCGAGACCTCCTGGCCAAAAGCTTAAAAATTTGAGGAGATCTAAAATTCTGGATTTGGGAAAATCGAGCAAAAGGAATCGTTGACCATCACTGTAAGCTTGGTGGATCTTCCCATGGTTGATCTGCTTGCCTAGAAAGTTGAGATGGTTCCAATATTCTGAAAAGTAATTCTGGTCAGATTGAATTTCTTGATATCAGATGGTTTCTTAATTGCTCTACAATTCTTTTCTTTGCTTTCAATCTACCTTCATCCCAATCCGTCGATGATGCGCCGAAATGTATCAGATCTTTTCGAGATGGATTCGCTTATCTGGAGGTTCTCGATAACACTCATGTTGTTTTCATCTTCATCCATACGAGAGAAGATCAAAGGAGATGAAACGAAACAGAGAAGCAGAAAGCCGGAGAAGAAGATCTCAGAGCTCTGGTAATCGTCGTTCAGCCATACAGCGGTGAATTCATTCCTGGGCCTGTCATGCATGTCGACTGGTCTCTGCTACCACTGTCGCGATCGCCAGATTCTTTTATTACCCAATCCTTTCTGAACTGATCTACTTGTGATAATTATTTTATGGTGATTTGGTTTCTGATCTATGATTTCATGTTTATTTCATATTCTCTTTCGTCTTCCTTTTTACTGGAGCAGGTTTTGTGAGGAGACATGCAATCGCCATTACAGGTGAGCTCTGAAGAATTTCAGGGACTAGCTTCTCTCATGACGACTAGATCTCAGTTGGATCTGGAAATCTGAAGAGGATTCAGTGTTCTACTCACCGGATTCGAAGAAATCCTAAGTTCTTGAGCTGTAATTCGAGTAGAGCTTTAAAAAATTTTGTAAATCAGAGAAGATTGTTGAAGATGAGTTCCAGAAGAGAGAAAATCTAGAAAAATCCTGTTTGTCTTTGATTGCTTGTTGCAAATCTTGCCCTTGGTTTGATTGGGTTAAGAGTTTCACAAGAGCAGCATCAAGGTTGATTCTCGTTTGGAATCCCTCATCAACAATCACCGATCTGAGAGCAGTGGTTGATGTAGATCCCATCAGTGGCAGTAGTGATGGAGTTGTTTTTCTCTGGCTGTTTCGAAAGTGTACCCTCATATGTTCTTTGAGGCGGTATTTCTTAAGTCCAAGGCATCATGTTATCCAAGGCAGTCTCTTAAAAGTGTTCTCAAAAGCTAAGGCATCTACATTACAGAATATTGGAGAATAATATGTAAGTCGTGTAATATGGTGTGATGAGATACCCCATATCTCATCATATATTTGAATTTGAATTAGATTAGATTTGATTTGATTTAATTTGATTAAATTAGATTAGGTAAAGATAGATTTGATTGGGGTTTTGTTTCTATTTTAAATGTAATCCATCTTTATATAAACCCTACAAGGGCCATTGTAGAGACACTGTATCTCCTTCATCTCCCTCTGAAGAACGATTAGACAGGCTGTTACAATTTGTTGCTGGGATTTTACTTCTCTCTCTTACCAAGTTCTTTGAGGCATTTTTCCCAGCACTGATTGTTGTGAACTTAATTTCCCGCATCCCCAACTCACTCCTACCGCAGAAGGAAACAACCTAGAACAGATACTCTGTATCTGGAGTCAGATCTGACACCAAAAACCTTGCATTTGGTTTGAACAAAGTACAGGTCAGCTCTTCTGGTTAGTCCATAACATCAGCTTTGCAATGCCACAAGGTGTACCCCCCCCCCCCCCCCCCCCCACAAGCTCTTCAATCGAGGCATCTTCGAAATCCAATACCACAGTAAGAGATGTCAGGAAGATATCTTCAAACCTGACAAAGGTTTGAAGATATAAAACTGGACTCTTGGATCTTATGATCGGGAGGTGGATGCAAGATACTACAAGAAAGCATTGATTCTAGTGACTCCACTCCAAAAGCGCACAGTTTATGAACCTCCGGGCCGGAAGAGAGCCTGTTGACGATACTCTGTACCATCTTTACAGGTAAACCAGATACAGGCCCCACTTCAGCTTCAAGCTTCTTCATCGCTGTATCCACTATCTTGTACAGCTTTAGGTACTTCTTGGTTCCACTAAGAGACTTTTGGCTCAGAGAGACACGATAGCACAGTATGTCCACCCGTCTTGTATCCTTTGCTATCATCAATTGTTTTCTCCAGCAACCAAGCAAATCATTCGTTTTCCCACAAAATACACAGTAAAAGCTCCCATCCAGTCCGGTATGGTGTCCATCCTTGGAAATGCCAACTCTTGCATGTTTAAGAGCACATACAAGATGACATGACATGCCACCCTAATCACCTTCATAGGGAGGCTCCGAGCTGCAAACCAACCATAGGCTAGGATCCTTATTGTCGTCATATTGAGTCATTGACAGATGCAGCAGGAGCATCTCTTGCAAAATGCATCCTCTTGGCATACAGTAGCTCTGCAAGCTGAGTTTGGCAGTATACAGCATTGCCTAGGCCTCCATCACCATTGCTGATGGAGAAATGGTTCTCTACAATGGGTAGTCGAGAAGGGCGGTTCGTCTTCCTCTGTCGTTTGGCAGTGTTATGGCAGCTTTTAGGTAAAGGTTGTGGTTCAAGGTCTTCTCCAGCTGTGAGTTTCATGGATATCTTTTCAGATACAATCTTGAGAAGATGCTATCATTTTGAACTTTGTCAAGCCGGTGTATTTCCTTTCCTTTCCCATCTCTGCACACAGGATCTGAAGAAGGTCCCGACGGCTCCATGATTTCAGCATTTCAGGGGCACCATGCGAGAGCTTTGATATTTCATAGACAGTTCTCTTTTCCTCCATACTCAACTTACTGCATTTTGATGGATCAAGCACAGAAACCTCAAATGAAGAATCCATCGTTCAATGTCTAACTTCAATCACCACATTACATGAAAAAACCCCAACTTTTCTCTTCCAAGTACCACGAAGAGACACTTGAGATTCTGCCACAAAGACGGAATCCATGACTGAATCAGTGTAGTCAGCGTCCAGGCGATGCCTAGGCGATAAGGGGTTCCCTAGGCGAGGCGATGCCTAGGCGATCAAAATTTATTTATTTTTTTTATATTATATAATATTATATAAGAATTAATGAGTGCCCGCCTAGATCATGAACTAGGCGATAGGGGTCCTGGCTAGGTGAGGTGGTGGCCTAGGCATTGCCTAGGCGACATTTTGACTACACTGGAATGAATGGGTCCTCTTCGTGGGCTTTTCAAGACCCGAGTAGCCGAAAGAAACTCGGACCCTTTGAGAGGTTCTTTAAAATGAGAGATCATGAGGCATGAGTATGAGTACGAGAACTAGAGGTTGTAAAGGTATAGAGGATGATAGTAGGGTTTTTATTTAAAACAAAAATAAAAATCAAAGGTTTCACACCCGGCGGGCGGTGGCGGCACCACCTGCCGGAAAAGTGAAATCAAATTAAAAAAATTCAAAATAGGCGGTGGATCACCAGCTCTGATACCATGATAGAAAAGGAATTTATTAAATAGTTTCAATGATCTCTACCATGGCCCTTGTAGGGTTTATATAAAGATGAATTACATTTAAAATAGAAACAAAACTCCAATCAAATCTATCGTACCTAATCTAATGTAATCTAATTCAAATTCAAATATATGATGAGATACAGTGTGTCTCATCACACCATATTATACTACTACATATTATTCTCCAATACAGAATACGCCAGACGTACGCCAGTCTCTGTAAAAAATTTCTGATCAGCTTTTTGAGTCACCATCAAATTGAACAAAGGTCTCATGAACTTCAAGTAATGATGGTATGTACGGTCTCAATATATAGAGAGAGGTTGTTGGGAGGAGAGTTGGAAAACAAGAAAGCTACTCAAAGTTATGCTATTGTGTATCTCAAATACACATAGCTTGAATCCACTTCATGATTGATTCTCTCTCTCAAAGCTTTTTGTGCCAAGTTCTTCCCCAAGGCGTCCTCTTTTCAAGGTCACCATGCATGCCCCTATGCAAACACTCCTGCAAGGTATGCAAAGACTCGTGCAAGGTCTTGTTCTAAGGCAGCTCATGCTAAAGTCTTCAAGCATCCCCATGTCAAGTCCCCAAAGGAGGTACTTTGTTGATAGTGGAGACGCCATGCTTCTTAAACAAGCCGCCACACTGTCAAACTTTACTAAGGGATGAACGAAAGCTTGGACAGCAAGGCATGATAGGCTATAGCGGTCCAAATCCCATCTTGAACTCCACGGCACTAGCTTGGTGGCACCGGCAGTTTTTGCATTTGTGGGCAAAGATGTCAAGATAGACAAAAGTTAAAAGAAGAGTCAAAAGGACAGAATTCTGCGGTGTTTGGAATTATGAGGATTGTGGGTTCATAAGAAAGATACAGATTGATCAATCTCTGGAAAAAAAAAATGGTTTGGTGAACGGTTAACAAAACCATGGTTAACAGAACCACATTGAGAAGCCTTATAAAAGAAGTGTGTTTTAGAGTTGACTTCATCAAGAATGCAACACGTGTAACGTGATACATAATAGATGATGGAAGGCGGTAAAGCCGAGGAATAGACACCAATGAGTGTAGAAAAAAGATTGTGTGGTATATAAGGCGGTGTAAACAAAGTGGAAGCCAAAGAAACGTGAGTGTATGATGACGCATGGTGGCTGACAACAGTTGTACTGGTTATAGACCATCAAGATTATTTACTATCTCTACCTATTCAGCCTAACTTGCTATCATTGGATGCCATTTGATGGGCGGCTTCCCAATTGCTATTCAAGCTCAGAATCATACCTTATCCAGTCCACACATAATCATTCAAGTCTTCGGAGTCCTGAACCATCTTTCCTATCTACATGAAATTTTAAATTCTAGATATTTAATTCTATTTAGAGAATTAAATGCATAAATCCACATAGTTTGGGTCCACTGAATTCTGTGGACTCGGCACCATAGATTTAATGTTACTCTCTTGCCACATATTGGATTGCAGGGATGTGATACCCAGGTTAGAGACGCACTTGGCGTCCATCAGAAGATAAGCAATTTTAATGACATCTAACCAAGGATAAAAAAATCGACAATATCGGCGATATATCACCGATATATGTTGGGTCGCTACCTGCCAACACATCTACACGCTATAAAGAATTTTTTACATGATGTCGGGAGGATATCGTCGATATATGGCCGATATCGGAGATATATTGCCGATTTCTCACCGATATCAAGCGAAATCCGTGAATCTTAAATTTTATCCCAATGTTTCGCAAAAAAAAAGAAAAGTCATAGGGGTTCATCAGTCCCTATAGGCTACGTGATTCTCATCCTTACAAAACTCCAATGGTTGAGACTTTGGATTTTGCAATCGATCGAACCAAAAAAAAAAAAAAGGAAAAAGGGTTGAGACTTGAGAGGAGAAGAAAGAAGAAGGAAAAAGAGGCAAGACCTCGTACCCGTCGTCGTCGCCGTGGGGGGTTGAGTCACCGATAGCAAAAGCCAGACGCATCACACAAGGTCCCCTATTCCTTTCCAAAGCTCTGCCTCTGACCCTTTTTTTTTTTGGGTTGATCGAATGAAAATGAAGGGTAGGGCTCTTGTATTTTAACCCTAACAAGGGTATTGCTAGGGTCACTCTTGATCTCATTAATCATAACAAGGGTAATGCTAGGGTCACTCTCTTGATCTCATTAAAAATATTTCTTTAATGTTTTAACCCTAACAATAAAAAAAAAAACCCTAACAAGGGTAATGCTAAGGTCACGCATAACCTCATTAAACATACTTCCTTGAGTGTTTCAATCTTGACTTTTATAATTTTAAAAAAAATACAGTCTCCTTTTAACTACCTATAAGTCTATAACTAGGGTTAAAAATTTACTAACCTTTATGAATAACCGAACAAAGCATCTAACCTTGGTTTTCAGATTTTTTAAAAATATTTTTAGTACAAAAAATTTCTAAAAGTGATGCGTCATGTAAAAAAGTATATTATATGACAAAAATAATATGTTATAAACTTAATGTTGATTTATATTATATTAAAAACTAATATTGATTTATATTTTACACCCAATTCAAAAAAAAAGTATTAAAAATTTTATTATAAGACCTTTTATTTTATTTGAAGGATTATACTTGAAATTCATGGAAAATTATATTTAGTTATGAATTTTAATAATGTTATATTATTATTATTACTAGCTAATAATTCTTAAAAATATACATAGTAACATCGACCAAATAATATACCTTATTTCACTCAAAATGATATATAAAATTACTAAATATTAATTCAATATATTATTTAAAAACATTAAAAGTAAAAAAATTCTTAATCAATTAAAAAAGTAAAACAAATATAAACAGTTCCCTTTACCTCCCTCTCACTCCCATGGTCACGACTCATTCAGATAAAAAAAATAAACTCCATAATTTGTAAAAGAACTAAAATTATATTTTCTAACTTGTTAAAAAAAATATAGATAAAAAAAAACCTTTATATTTTGTATTTTGGCATAGAGGTCTGACTTGATTACATTAAACTTGTAATCACTTCAACAACACTCAATAGACTACATCTAAAATAAATAAATAAATATATATATATATTAAAAACTTGAAAAGGAGTCTCGCACAATTAAATAAAATTACATCCACTTCTTTTTACATAATTACACCCGCGCATTTAAATAAAAAATAGAGGTTCTACTTGTTTGACATTATTATTTATTGGTGATCCACTATGCAGTATTTTAAGTATGTTTGTATTATTATGAATCTTATAAATTATGGATTTATGATTGATTGAGAAATGAATGAAACATGAATCAATCATACATTATCGTCACTCGTCAGTGCATATCATTGCTCTCTTCTCATTGCATCTCTTATATACATTTTTTTTTAATGTTTTTATTCTCAAAGGTGTATTAAGATCTAGTTTTACAAAATTCCATGTTTTGCCCTATTTTTTACCAATTTCCAAAAAGCATTAATAAACTATATATCTCCGATATATCTTTTTTCCGCGACTCCACATGTCAAGCGATATTGACATTTAGAACCTTGCATCTAACCATGGTAGTGCTCATAGTGCTTGTTGCTTAGACTTCTGCAATTTTGATATCCCAATCTGGTAGTGTGGATGACGCCCAATCTCACAAATTATTTTTCATGATTTGAGTTTGATAACAATTTGAACCAATAGTGCAGCAATGTGCGATGCCCACCTACAGATGGCTTTAGTGTAAGAATATGCATTATTAAATACTCACTGATTTTGGCTAAATGCTTTTGGGCACAGACATTTCCAATGGGGGCTTGATGCCCTAACCAGAATAATGCTCATAATTCATACTAATTAATTTCATATGCTATAATGCCTAGGTGATCTCGCCCACAGGGAGCTTTACGACTTGAGTTTTGCTCAGCTGCAATTGAAATGATTTGCTCAAACACCCTTTCTTATGGTAACAATTTTGGTTAGCTCTTTCGGATGCCTGTGATAGGCGTCATAGGCCTTACACCTCTACGGGCATGGGACTATATAGACATCTTTGTCTTTGCAAGTATATACATCTTTGTCTTTGTATGTATATTTTTCTGATGGTATTTGATCAGGTGTCATTTGAACCTTGACTATCTTGGCATCTAAGTTGATTGCCAAAGCACCCATTGGTGTATGGAATTTTCCGATCTGACGCCTGATAAAAACATTGAGCTCATAATGAAACCTCCTTTATTTCATGATAATCATATATTTTGTACTAATCGATTATTTACATGCCTACTTAGATGATCCAATTTTTCCACTTGGGCATGTACCACCATGTTAGACCTTGCTAACTTACTAGCTAATATTGGCACAATTTGATCTACTGCCACTTGGGCATATGCCTCCATGATTGGATCTTGTCGTCTTGCTAGCTGGTATCAGTACAATCTGACTTACAACATCATCGACACGCTTCTCCATATTGGATATCACGCCAACTGTTTTGCATGATAAAATGAAAGCTGCTACCATGGTTGTCAAGGCGACTAGGCGATATACTCCATGGACACCTAAGATGAGACGCCCGAGGCGTCGCCTAATGAACTTTTTGCTGCAGAAATTTCCCCTAATATGAGATCTATGTATGATGCATTTCCTTTTATAAGGGGCCCTACATTCATATAAATTACACCATTGTCAAAATGCACTTTGATAGAACCATCCCTAAAGACAGTTCTAAGAATAATAAAAGGGGATTTCAAGTGTTGGAATACAAAATTAAGTCTACAATGACTGCTGAAAGGGGGAGAGAGGAATTGTGAGGGATAAAAAATAGTCAGCCCAACAGGAAAGAGAGAGGAAGGAGAGGAAAGAGGAGAGAAAATAGAAGACTGGATAAAAAGTTGAAAAATAGTCCGACAAACAAATATGACGCTGAACAGAGGAGAGAGAAGAGAGGGAGATGTCGTACCTCTTACTCTCATTTCTTTCTTTTCTCGATTATACTCAAGATAAGTAATAAAAATAATATATGATAAGTAAAATACATAACTATGGGACCTGCACTTATTTAAATTATAAAATACCCCTTTAAATATAGGTTTATGAGAGTTTGGGGGTCCTAGAAGGAATTTGAAACATTTAAAGGCTCTTTTTTGTTATTAGGCCGCCTAAGCCCAGTTGTACTTTAACATCCATGCAAAAAAAAACAGATGGAGACTATATGGTCCATCCATAAATAGAGGAAGAGACTAATTAGTCCACCCATTGAGAGAGAGAATGGGTTAACATAAGAGAAACATACTTGACATCATTCGTCTCTTCTTTCTTCTTCTATCTGCAAACATTTTTTGTTGGATATACAAATTATATCATATTATATTGTAAAAGAAATGATAAGTATATAAAATAACATATTTTTTTGTTTATTAAACTATCATATTCAAATAAAATTAATTTTTATATCCTTAAACAATAATAATATTGCATATATCAGATTTTTAATAATGACCGCCCGAGGGGATTAGTCGCCTGAGCCCAGCTGACCACCTGAGGCGACGCCTTTAACAACTAGGGTTGCTACAAGAAATCTTAACACCAAGTCGAACAAGAATGTGTTTCCATCTGTATACGCCAAGATCACATGATGATATATACCGCCCTAACATTTCGTATCAACAGATATGATCCTTGGGCAGAGAGTGGTTCGTGTACAAAGTATTCTCCATCAAATATGATAGATTGTGGTCACCTTATTCTCTATCGGATTTTTGACGAGTTTGTAACCGCCTTATTCTCTCCATCTGATTTTCGGTGTGTTTGTAATCGCCTTATTCTCCATCGGATTTTCGGCGTGTTTGTAATCACCTTATTCTCCATCGGATTTTCGGCGTGTTTGTAACCGCCTTATTCTCCATCAGATTTTTGGCATGTTTGTAACCGCCTTATTCTCCATCGAATTTTCGACGTGTTTGTAACCACCTTATTCTCCATCGGATTTTCGGTGGATTGCTTAGCACCATAGCACACCAATTTTATTCTCCGATCTTTGGCGGCTTATGTAACGCCATGATATGCTGATTTCATTCTCCAATCTTTGGCGGATTGTGAAATGCCATGAAACGCCGATTTCATTCTCCAATCTTTGGCACTCCTACATAGGCTCTCAATTGGGATTATAAAAGGAAATGTCATAATATCCCCATAGGAATGGAGGCACGAGTACGCACGCGTACCCCACATCCTATCTCGACGACACACGTGCCTCGAGCTGAACCTAGGAGCTTCGTCAACCTAGGAGCTTCATCAGGAGGTCTATGAGTGGAACGTCGCCACCATTTCCCCTAGGCATGGACGACCTATCCCGGCAGCACTGCTTACCCCAGGCTAATGGCAAGAAGGTGATATGGGACGTCGTCAAATCTCCATTATCCCTATGAGTTGTGGCACGAGTATCATTACTCATCTTCGTGGAACGCGTACTAAAGGCCTAAAGGCGGAGAAAGGTTCCTGCCCAACAGAGGATTGATTCCCACTGAGGGGTGTATTAGTCCCACGCCTTCAAATCTCCTTCACAGTAAAGAAACTTGCCTATGTACGAGTAATGACAAGCAACTTGCCGATGTACGAGTTAATTAATTTTTTCATCTCCATATAGGTTGAAGAAAGTGACCACATCTTGACACGGTTAACCACCTAAAGATGGTCAATTCGTTTTACGGGGCTAATCACCCAAAGATGGTCAATTCGTTTGACAGGGCTAACCACTCAAAAATGGTCAATTCATTTTGCAGGGCCAACCACCCAAAGATAGTCAATTCGTTTTGTGGGGCTAACCACCCAAAGATGGTCAATTCATTTTGCAGGGCTAACCACCCAAAGATGGTTAATTTGTTGTGATTAGGGCTAACCACCCAAGGATGGTTAATTTGTTGAGATTTGGGCTCACCACCCAAAGATGGTTGATTTATATTGTTGTTGGCCCATCCACCCTAAGATGGTTAATTGTCTTGCATTTTCTTACATAGCTAATCATTCAATGAATTTATTAATGTGCGTTTGCTACAATATGATGGATACATGAATCTATCATTGATCACTTACATTTGAGTTTATCGCCAAATATGAGTGGCTGATGGGACCGCTATTCTTGGGCACTCTATCAGGCAGGGGACTAATGTTGATTAATGCTGATGGTGGATTTTAGACACGGCTACATGGCACCATCTTAGCTCACTTGTAATTCCTTCTAGTTTAATGAGTACCTTAAAGGCTCCTGCACCGCCTTATAAATACTTTAATCTATCTTTCGGGGGTTATCTGGAACTTGTGGTTTGGAGAGAACCGAGGAATATGTTAAGGTTTGCAATGCGGCGACGCCATGGTTAGATTTATCAATTAAAAAGTCACCATGGACCATTTCCTGAACCTATGATCTACTATCAGACGGATGATGCTTAAGATGGACCTAGTCATGGCGTCCTAAGGCAGTTAAAATCAACTTGTTGAGCTGTTGAGATGGTATCAAATCAAATCCCAACCGAAAAGAATTGATCCTAACTATAAAGGGATCCCTCTTTGGGAGATTCTATAAATAATGGGTTGGCCCTTAGCAACAACCCAAACCACCTATTTACCTGTCCGCTCCCGCTCTCACAGTTTGAGAGCGAATTGCCATGGGAGCACGGTTTTCCTTATCGTGGAGCGCGATTTTCCTTCTCGTAGAGCACAGTGTCATCTGTTAAGAGAGAAAGCGAGAATTGTATGTGCACAAAGCTTCAATCTTCCCCGTTAATGGCGACTGTTTTCGCCTCTGTAACTCGTTTAGTTAGGAAGACGAAACACGGAACAGGTTGTCTTTCGATTTCTTTATAAAAGTTCCCATTTTTACCCTAAGTAGTGGGGTTAACGCTCAAAGGAAAAGACCCCATCTTTTCACTTTTTTTTTCATGGAATTTTTGTGTACAGTCAAGTGTCAATCCACCTTAAGTCTTTTCAACTTTATTTAATTTTAAGTTTTATTTTTACCTTATTGAAAGAAACAGGATAAGAAGTTTTTTAAACCATAAAAGCCGCAAATGTGTGAGCTTATCATTTATTTTTTGGGCATACTCATTTAAGCTCATTTTTTTGGATTATACACTAAAGTTTTGGTAATTTTTCATAATCTTGTGATTGAGTATAAAAGTAATTTTAAAGATATATATATACCGACGCTCTGGAGGCGCTCTCGACGCAATCATAAATTGAAATTTGGCGCTTTCTCACTCCCGCTCTGGTTACTTAGGGTTGGCTTTATTGACAGTGTAGTCAAAATGTCGCCTAGGCCACCGCCTCGCCTAGCCAGGATCCCTATCGCCTAGTTCATGATCTAGGCAGGCACTCATTAATTCTTATATAAAATTATATATATAATATAATGCAAACAAAATAAATAAATTTTCATCGCCTAGGCATCGCATCGCCTAGGGAACCCCCTATCGCCTAGGCATTGCCTAGACGCTTTGACTACACTGCTTATTGATGAGTGATTATGTATTTTATGAGAGCTCCTAGCAACTTGGTTTTCTCTACAACATTATATTTCCTCCATGGGATCATAGTTCCTCTCTCTTCCTCAAAACCACCTTCTTGATCCTCCTCCTCTTCGACAACATCGAACATCGGCGTAGCATCGCTCGAACGGTCGGAATAGCCGATTTATGCAAGTGATGGGATGATCTCAACCCTTCACTTTTTTCGTATCTCCACTACTTAATTTCGCAATTAGTAAAATTCATTAAAAATTTTGAAAACTTTAGAGGCACATAAACAATAACAAAATAATAAAAGTATAAGAAAAAATCCAAGTAGCTTGACTAAATTTGTAATAGTATAAGAAGGAAAAATCGAGAAACAAAGAAGGTAGTTGGTACTTTCTCTACATAGTAGACGTTTCTATCATTATAGATATAGATAGATTGAAGATTTTTTTTTTATCAGTAATCAAGCAATATATAAATATAAGGACTAGGATATAGGAGCAATAACATATGTGAAACAAGAGTTTACAAGCAAATAAACTCAAGTGCGATAAGATGAAAAAGAAACAGTTCTGACTCCTAGCCTAGTTTCCCCGGCCAATGCGGAGCTCAACCTAGCACTTCTCGAAGTTCCTCCCCCACGCTGTTTAGACCCGCCCATTCCAAAGCAACCAACCGAATTCGTGCACAAATACGAGATTAGAGATTCTTGTGTATATTTTGGGAGATCTCAATGTAATTATGATGAAATAATGATCCCCTCTTGGATAAATAATTGCAGTCCAACAAACATTCAAAAGGTAAACAGGCATCTAGAGAAAAGAGAGACAATAAACTCTTGGAGGAAAAAAGAAAAGGAAAAAGCACAGGCGTCATTACTAGCATAACTAATGCATTTACGAGTTTGTTCAATGTAATCTTAAAGCAAATTTCTTGCACAATTATGCATTTGGGATGCTAAGATAAACATGAAACGAAACGTAATGGTAGATGTCTAATACATATACAATGCAGTAAATTGGGATACTAACAGGGGTAAAAAGACACAAAACAAACAAAAGAAGTCAAAACTACAAACAATTATATGGGACTTCCTGCAAGTAGCTTCAAGAATATCTCTCAGATTAAAACAAAATCATTATTTCTAGTGTTAATAGTTGAGATAAAAATACTTGTTCATACGCATTTTATATGTTTGCTAAAAAAAATCTGCATGACTATTGAACGATATAGGATTGGTATCATAATCAGTAGGCAAAACATACTTATTTCCAAATACAAATGTGTAGTTAAATTAACGTTTAAACTTTTATTATGATAATTGATAATTTGATATCATTTTAGAAATCAGTAAACTATACACGAGATAGCTATGGACCAGATTTTTAGCAAACATATAAAATGCATATGAACAAGTATTTTTATCTGAACTATTAACACAACAGAAATAATGATTGTGTTTTAATCTGAGAGATATTCTTGAAGCTACTTGCAGGAAGTCCCACAATCAGTAGGCAAAACATGCTTATTTCCAAATACAAATGTGTAGTTAAATTAAAGTTTAAACTTTTATTATGATAATTGATAATTTGATATCATTTTGCTATGGACCTCCATTAACTATTTAGAAGACCTCTCGCAACAAAGCAAAAGCTCATTATGCAATCATCAGAAATTTGTCTCCTGTGCCAAGATTTAAAAAAAAAAACAGCACAAAATTCATATACCACCTTTTTTATCGATTAAAACACATATACCCAAGGATTAAAAATATGGTTTCGGGAGATGTATCTGTCCCAACCGAAACCTATACGTACCGTTACGGACGATACATATAATTTTTTAATGTTTTTTAAAAATTAAATTAAATTTAAAAAACAAAAAAAAAACAAATGAGTTATAGAACCAAATTTACCAAATATAAAGTCATAGGAAGCAACTCAAAGACATAGTAGCTTACACAATTACAATTCCACAATGAATGAAAACATAAAAAACTAATAAACGATACGTATCGCCCGTTTCGCATCAATATAAATATCGTACAGGGGCTAGCGATACCTATACATATCGTCCGTTTCGTATTGGTTTCGGCGATTTTTATTTTCATGCATATACCACCTTATTAGAGGAATAAATGAGGGCAGAAGAAAGTGGGAATACCATTGCCGCTCATTGAATGAGATTGGTCTCCTGAGCTTGATATGAAGATGCCCTACACAAAAGAAAAGAAACCAAAAAGGAAAATACAAACTTTGTAAACTTGTTAAGACTGAAACTGGAAAGAAAATCATTTTACATTAGACGGGATACCGAAAGGATAATTTAATCAAACCTGCTGGCGAGCTCGCTGGAGCTCCTGCTCAAGTTGGGTTAGCTTCAGTCGGCTACTCTCTAGCTGTTGGACATAGGCCTAAAGGAAGAAAGAGGAAAAGAACAAAGTTAATACAAGGAATGCATGAAAATCAAGAAACTCAAAAACAAAAACGAATGCACAAAAACATAGTAATTCAGGATAAAAATATAAATATGCATGGGTATGCCTCTTGGAAGAGGGGTGGAGAATTGTCAAACAGCTCACAATAATGTAGCACGTTAAAAAGAGACTGCAGTACACTCCATGATAACCAAACTGCTGTCTATAAGTTTACCCCATAAATATAAGAGGGATTCAGTCTATTTCTTTTGTCTCCTATAGGTCTTTAGAATTAGGAGTATAGCCTAAGGTCTTCAGAAGGCTCCTAACATGATTATTTTCCCTAGATCTCCATAATACACATGAAGGAAATCCAAAATGCTTCTTGAAAGAGGTGCGGACTTATCAAAAAGCTCACAATAAAGGAGAACATAAGAAACAGGCCATAATACACTCCATTATAGCCAAACTACTGCCTGTACGTTTACCCCATAAATATAAAAGGGTTTCAATATATTTCTTTCTTCTCCTTTAGTTCTTTTCAACTAAATGAAGAGTGTGATACAAGGGACCTCCAGGAAGTCCTGACATGTTTATTACCCTTAGAATCTTAGATTACCCACTATACACATGAAGGTAATCAAACATTCATTCCACTGCCAACCAAGGTTATAAACTTTAGTTTCGATATAAAATTCAGTCACCTAGAAAGTGGAAACAATTCATTGAAATTATTGAATTCAATGGTAATATTGTAGAAATTTTGGAAACCATGGAAACAGTATGGAACCAAGAAACAAGCATTGGTATTTCAAGAACTGATAACATAAGTATCAATATAAACTTAAAAACTATTGTATACTGATAACATAAGTATCTAGTCGTCCCTTTCCATATCGCTCTGTGAGATCCTTTGTGCAGACAATGTATGTTACTCCCAGTCGTCCCTTTCCATATCACTCTGTGTGGAACCCTAGTGTTCTATCTAAAATTTCCTTCTTTCTCTAATCGGCATCTTTGGATAAAATCCTTACGTGTGATCACTTGCAAAGTAGAGGGTGGAGGCTAGCTAACAGGTGTTTCATGTGCCTTGAAGTTGAGGAATTTGTAGATCACCTACTATTGCATTGCCCCTTTGCTTCGGGCATTTGGAGTCACTTTCTCTATTGTCTGGGGTCTCTTGGACCTTTCTCTGCTCCTTCCAAGACTTTTTATCTTGTTGCATCACAGGAGAGTTGGAGACTCCGTTATCGGTTATATGGGCCCTTCTTCCAAAGGCCATTGGTTGGTCCATCTGTAGGGAGAGGAACAGACGAGTATTTGATGATTTGGCCTCTTCTTTGGAGCAAGTGTGTCAAAGGAGAGGCCTTTCCCATATCGCTCTGTGAGATTTTTTGTGTAGGCAATGTATGTTACTCCCAGTCATCCCTTTCCATATCGCTCTGTGTGGAACCCCACTGTTCTATCTAAAATATCCTTCTTTCTCAGGTCGGCATCTTTGTGTGCGATCACTTGTAAAGTAGAGGATGGAGGCTGGCTAACAGGTGTTTCATGTGATGTGCCTTGAGCTTGAGGAATCCGTAGATCACCATTTATTGCATTGCCCCTTTGCTTTGGGTCTTTGGAGTCACTTTCTCTCTTGTTTAGGGTCTCTAAGACCTTTCCATGTTCCTTACAAAACTTTTTATCTTGATGGATTACGGGAGAGTTGGAGGCTCTGTTATCGGTTATATGGGACCTCTTCCAAGGGCCATTGGTAGGTACATCTAGAGGGAGAAGAACAAGTATTTGATAATTTGACCTCTCCTTTAGAGCGGGTGCATCAAAGGTGTCGTCGGCTCCTTATTTTGTGGTGTTCCATCAAGAAGGGTTTTGACGATCTTGGCCTACAATTTGTCTATTCCTGATTTGAGTGGGCCTATGTAATTTTGGGCCGGATTAGTTTGTATTGTTGATAGTTAGATAGTAGGTTTAAGTAGCTCTACTGTGTTTGTTCCCTTCGGTTCATCTACTTGTAGAGACACTTCATTGATCATCCCCTGGATCGAGTCTCAAGCCCACCAGCTAGTTTCAGATTGGTGCTCTATGGTAGAAAATAGTGGGGACCCTTGGGGGATATCTTTTCTTCTTAGACTTGTGATGCAGATAGTTTTGTTTCCCTTAGTTCACCCTTTTGTGAACTTTTCACTGTTATTTCCTTTTTACTTATATATACTTATATATACCTATTCTGATTACCGATAAAAAAAAGTATCAATACACTTAAAACTATAGTATAACAGAAAACAATATTTTAAAATAGGAAAACTGAAATAAATAATAGGTGAAATAAGCAATCATGCGAGTCCAAAGCTTTCAAGAGTCAAAGCTACACATAATAAATGGTCTAGCTCATTACAAAATAATATATCCAAAAAGGAATATAATATGGGCACATCACATGAATCATAACATATATCAACATACAGCTAAGATGTGGCTCAAAATATTATTTTTCAATGCAGAAATAGTTTTTTTATCGATCAAGCAACAATATTATAGATCAAAATGAAAAGAAAATGCGCGTGTATTTTTACTAGTGTTTGTGTGTATAAATTTATTATTAGACATTGTTATTGCCAGTTTTTAGGCCCAGTAATGATGTGATAGCACTTGGCCAGGCCACAGGCCCAAAGAAGTTATTTTGAGCTTGGCCAGGACTGGCACTTATCTGCCCAAAGCCAGGCCTGGGCTGGCATAGTGCTTAGGGCTGCACTCAAGCCAAGCTAGCTCGATGCTCAACTCTGCTCGGCTCGTTTGAGCCAAGCTCAAGTTGGCATTTCAAGTTTGAACGAATCAAGTCAAACTTTTATTTGAGCTCAAATGTTTAAACAAGCCAAGCTCAAGCCAGACCATGTTTGATTTGGCTCGGCTTGAAGCTTCAAATCAAGTCAAACTTTTATTTGAGCTCAAATGTTTAACCAAGCCAAGCTGAAGCCAAACCATGTTTGATTCGGCTCGGCCTGAAGCTTGGCTCGTTTAAGGCTCGGTTTGGCTTGAGCTCGACTTGGCTCGATATATATATATATATATTACAAAACAATATTTTTAACTTTTGTTTATTATAGATTGTAATAAATTTATAACAAATAAGTTTAAGAGATAATAATGAAAAAAAAAATTATAAAGTTAAAAGCAAAAACTATGATCTAACTCTCCACTCTTCGGACCGAAGAACTACTCCCAAATCTTATTTTCGCATACGAATGTATTATTTATTTTGTAAGTTTTTGTATTATAATTTATTAATAAGCACTGTATTAAAATTAAATTAAATAATTTAGTGAATCAAGCTTCAGCCAACCCGAGCTTGGCTCGGCTTGAATGAATTTCGAGCTTGAATGGAGCTCGAGCTCGATCAAGCTTGTTCAAGACAAGCTCAATCCTAAACATTCGAGCTCGAATCAAGCTCAAGCCAAGCTCAAGCCAAGCTCAAGCCGACCTCAAAGCATGTTCAAGCCAAGCTCAAACTAGGCCAACTCGGCTCGAATACACCCCTAATAGTGCTGTCATAGGATGAGGTAAGTCTGGCCCCCAGCCCATTGCAATCCCTACACCACTTGTTTAGTATAGACCCATAATATCATGAATACAAATTACAGGCACTATCCTGTATTTCCAAAGTATAAATGGAACTTCCGATAAAAGATAATTAACTATGAAATATAAATATAGTGACATTGTTTAAGATATTCAAGACAGGATAAATTACATTCATGTTTCAATGGTATATTCTTAATATGCTACCTGCCAATCACAATCACTACTGATCTTTCTAGAATAACAATGATTACTAACATTGTGTGCAATGTATTCTATTGCTGCAAATAGATGTTAGCAGGAAAGAAAAAAGAAAAATCAAATAATATGTAAACCTACTTTCTTCCTCAATCGGCTTTTTCTTGCAGCTTCACGATTTTGAGCAAGCCTGCGAAGCGTCTACAAAATAATAATCTTTGTTTGATTATCAAACGTTATCGAACTCAGGGCAGGTAATATGCATGTGATAAGATCAAACTATATAACCTTCTGATCCCCTGTTTTTTCCTTTGATCTGTCACTGGAATCAGAAGCCACAATACCAGTAGATTGACCTGCTTCAAACTGTATATAATAACAACAGTTCAGCATTCCAATAAGAGAAGATGTTTACAAAATATTGCTCAGCATATAACAATAAATGAAACAAATCAATATCTTTAAGTAAATATAACTACAAAACCTGCATTAGAGTACTTGGTAATTGTTGTGCATCATTGGAATAAATCTAAAGAGGGGCAGAAATTTTGGAACTAATATGTAAAAAGGAAAAAAAAGAGAATTAGAGGCATCACCTTCTGATTTTTATCGTCTGTGTCCACATCTGTTGACGTATCAGTCCTAGGACTGCCATCTGCCATTGTGGACTCTCCCCAATTCTCAAACTGACCACTAGATATCGAAACCAGATGTGGTTTTTGACCCTTCTGTAAAGACAACCCCTGGGATCCCACTCCAGCTGTGGATGGACTTTTATCCGGAGAAGCAAGTAACTATTGCACAAAAAATCAGAACAAGCAAGACTACAACGTATTACCAAATATAAAAAAAATAAAAACCTTCATTACTTACTGATGTAAAAGCATAAAACTCTTGAAGGTAAAATTGAAGTTTACCTTATTCAAAGTACCAAATTGGGGAGAATCAGAAACAAATGCCTGGCCGCTTGGCTTTGTTGAATTGAACACAGTGTCTTCATTGTAATAAATAAACCAGAGAGAATCCAAGTTAGAATCTGATATTCCTTGATCAACAAGCAATGCAAATTGAAAGAAATATAGCATGGGACAGCACCCTACAATTAGGGTATGTCCCTCAACAACAATTGCTGAGAGGGCCTTGCTTGAAATTATTTACTTGATGGAGCACCAATAAAATCCACAGCCCATGATGCATAAGCAATGCAAATTGAAAGAAATATAGCATGGCATAGCACCCTGGTGACAGGGACTTGCTTGAAATTATTCACTTGAAGGAGCACCAATCAGCCCATAAATTTGTGAACTTCAGAATCTTAATTGTCCAAGCAATTGCTTATGTTCATTAGGGCAGTGTGCAACAGCATACCAAAAGGTTTATATATCATTTAGGACCATCAAACTGACATGGTTGATAATACTATGGAAAATTCAAAAGGTGCTCACCAAATAAGCAACCATAATTTATGAGCACATCCACTTATTGGTCCATGGAGGGTTAAGTCTCAGTATTCATTGTGGGCCAATGCCCCAAGTTATGTTTCTTATACATATTCAAGGAAAGGAAACAAGACAAAGGCTAAGTTTTTACAACTTAAATAGGCAATATTGCAAAAGATTATACAATTCTGTCTTTATATGTTACTGTAGACAATACATTTCTAATAAAATTATCGAAGGAAAGAGCGTAAGATACTGATATGCATGCATTCAAATTGAACTCTTACAAAGAGCAGGAGTATCAAATACATACTTCTACTAAGGTCAACAGCATCACCTATGCGAAATCCAATGGACTGTTCAAGCGCCCGAAAGTCAGAAACTCGAGAAGAATGGATGGAGTCTCCCTCTGTGCAACTGAAACCCATAAGTTATCATAAGTTACCACAAAATGCAAATACACTCCAGACAATCAAACAGGCGTTTGCTCCTATTAGAAAAAAATGTAGTAGTAACATTAGAAAACTCTTGGGTTAACACACACATTCCCCAAGTCAACTAAAGGAAATTAGCTTATAAATCATGTAACCACACAAAAAAAATGTAAAATAACAGTAAAATACTACCTCATGCTAAAATTCTTGATCTCAAATATTATCCCAACATTTTGGATACCGACATGTGACTTTGTTCTTAGTCATTCACATCCCCATTCTATGAAAAAAAAATCCATATCATCGAATTCCTATTACAAAAAAGCAACAGCCAAAAGAAACTGTAAATTAAAAGTGAAGAGCCTGAGAGAGAGAGAGTATAACACTAAATGCATGTGTAAATCATTCACCTTACAATTGTGTATTAGTTATTTTGAATTTCATTTGTTCTTGGCATCTAAAAAACATAGATTTATTAATATACAGGATTTTATAGGGAATATCATTTCCCCATCAACCAAATTACATGAGAATCCTCTATTGTTTTCCTTCGTTTTTTTTTTTGATCAGTAATATCAATATCATTAAATAAGACGATTCACAAAAAGTGAATCGCCAAAGGCACAAAGCAAATACTAAAAGGCAGACAGCAAGAACAAGGAATTACAAAGCTACATAAATGCAAAAGGGAACTTCCCTGACTCCACTAAGATATAATCTCGTCGAACCCGAACTCCTCCAAATCATATTTGGTTGCCACCCAATCCCGCAACAAGACGCGCGTACGATAGCACTCTCCAATGGCGAAGCGG
Source organism: Tetracentron sinense (assembly GCA_015143295.1). Classification (NCBI taxonomy): domain Eukaryota; kingdom Viridiplantae; phylum Streptophyta; class Magnoliopsida; order Trochodendrales; family Trochodendraceae; genus Tetracentron; species Tetracentron sinense. Next base: position 84,213 of record JABCRI010001125.1, on the reverse strand, counting down.
AATTTTCAAAAACCCTCCTGTTCTCTTTCCACAAAGACCATGATATCACCCCTGGGAGAAGAGCCCAAACAAAATCCAACGGGCAGTCCAAAGAAACTGAGAGCTAGCCGGATAACAAGTCCAAGAGAGTCAAGGGGAATACCCAAGCGACCCCGAGCTGAGAAAGAAAATACAACAAAAGCCTCCAAGCAAACGAGCAATGCAAAAACAAATGATCAATTGACTCCTCCTCCACCATACACAAACAACAGCGATTAGGAAGGCTCCAACCTCTATTTTGTAGATTATCCAACATCAGAGTCTTACCCAAAGAGGCTGACCAAAGAAAAACCGACACCTTAGAAGGCACCCCAACAAACCAAACTATCTTGCTGGGGAATCTCACAATGGGACCCGGATAAACGACCTGTAGATACGATTTCACCGAAAACTTACCATTAGCGTTATATGCCCAAATCTGGCGATCCCTAGTGGACTCATCAACCGTCACCGATTCTAGCAAGGACAACAAATTGGCGAGATCTGGAACTTCCCAGTCATTAAGCGCCCGGCTGAAAGAGGGGCACCAGACCACTACACCTGCATTCCTGGCAAACATATCCGCAACTGCCACCGATTTGTCTTAGGAGATAAAGAAGAAAGTCCGGAACAACTGCTTCAGAGAGGAAGACCCGCACCACGGGTCGGACCAAAATTTAGTATCCGCCCCATCCCCAATCACGAGATGAGTATGCTTGACAAACTCAACCCAACCCGCCACAATGCCTTTCCACATACCAACCCCATGCAGACCCCTAGGCTGCCGAGGCTCCCACCGATTTCTACTCCCATGTCGAGCCGCGATAACCCTTCTCCAAAGGCTTCCTTCTTCAACTCCAAACCACCAAAGTCATTTCCCCAATAATGCCTCATTGATCTCCTTAATGGACCGAATGTTTAGACCCCCACGCTCTTTAGGCCGGCAGACCCACTTCCACTTTACTAAATGAAGCTTTTTAATTTCGACCTTCTCATTCCACAAAAAATCTCTTTGCAGCCTTTCCAACTTTGCAGCAATAGATGCAGGGATTCTGAAAATGGAGAGGAAGAACATCAGAAGACTACAAAGGGAACTCTTTATTAAGGTGAGTCTGCCTCCTTTGGAGAGAAGAGAGGATTTCCACCCCGACAATCTCCTATGAAATCTCTCAATGATTGGTTCCCAAACTGACTTCGCTATAAACGGCGCCCCCAAGGGAAGACCTAATAGTCTATATCCAAGGTTAATCAACCTTGATAAGTAATTAAGTGTTGGACCCTGTGTCACCAAATATAATCTCCCACAAGTCATATTCCAGCCAAATTATTGAATCTACATCACAACTTTCCAAGCCTTTCAAAAGTCTCAACATTGATGGCACCAATCAAACAAGTCTTAACATATTAATGTTATGTTTATTTTTTATTTTTAAAAATAAAACCACTCAGTGGAGATGGGGGTGTCTGGTATAGGACCCTTACCAGTTTATTAATATTGAAAAGTTAGTTACACCAAACTGAGGATATAAAACCTTAACTCATACCAGATCTATACAAGATAAAAAATTAAATTAATAAATATATAGAAGCAATTATAATCAAATATTTCCAAGACCTACTCAGTCTAGAAAAAAAGGTAAAGCCTTCACATTTCTGGGAAGGTCATTTGATGAAGAAAAAACCAGTGGGAACAAGCCAAATTTGCTAGAGAGACAGCAACTTGGTTACTTTCCCAACAAACATGAACGCAGGATACCAGGACTTGGGACCATAGGGCTAGTATCTCTTTTCACCTATGACCCAAGGAGGTCCATCCATGCTGTGAAGAACTTGAATTTGGACCAAAGAATCACTTCCAAGCACATTCTGGAGATGTTAAAATTTTAAAACTATGGTAGAGAGAGCCCATCCAGGATAGTTCTCAATTCAGTTATTTCGCAATTCAGCAATATAATTTGAACAAGTGGTCCAGTTTGGTGACGATTTTGGTCTAGGTTCAATAGAAGTAGGAGATCTGGAATCACTTCACTGTTCTGAAAATGGTTTGATAAGGACCCTACTCAATTACTAGTGTCGATGATCTCTCATGAGTCATGATATGGAAATGGGTTGAATTTCTAGGGGTCCGATGAGGTACTTTTGTTGGAAAATGGACATATTAAGGGTATTAGGTATGATGACGTCGATGAAACCTTGGACTGGGTCTTAGAAAGCTGGAGGGGCATGGAAAATTCCTAGGTCTCTCAGTTGAGGGGTGTGAGGAGGCTACCAGGGCTCTTTGTCAAGATATAGAAAGAGGAAAAGAAAGATCATAAAAGTATTGACAGAGTCGGAAATGAGGGGTAAGAAACAAACTCAACAAAGAACTGAAAAAACTTGAAAGTAGCATAAATTATGGAGGTAATGGGGAGAGAAATGCTAAAAAGAGGGGTGGGTAATAGAGAACGGAGAAATCTTATTAAGCAAATATCTGTGAAGTCAAAAGCTTTGATCCTTTGTTTGAAAGAGACCAAGCTCGAGGAAATGGAATATTTTGTTGCTCAGGAAGGGTGGGTCATCGCGATATTAAGTGGGTGGCCCTCCCTTCCATTGGTGCCTTGGGCGGCATTCTTATCATATGGAACATAGAAGAGATTGAGGTTTTGGGCTCAGAAGTAGGTGCTTATTCTTTATCAATTCTTTGCCAGAAGGTGGGAGAGGACTTTAAGTGAATTTTTTCAGGGGGGTTACAGCCAAGGTTGTTAAATCGTAATTGAATCGTAAAATCGTTTTAGGACCGATTCGATTCAAATCGGGATTCAAATCGTAAATCGTAAGATTCAATCCATTGTTTAAAAAATATAAAAAATTACATAATAAAAAAAAAATAGAATAATTTATTGTCCAAAAGATTTCATTCATATCTATTGATAAAAGAAAGTAATGAATACTTTATTGCATACACTATAAAAAAATGCAAATAATCTCCATAAAATGAAAAAAAAAAACCAATATCTTAAAAAAAATAAATCAACAAAAGTAAACTCATATAATCATTTTTTTTCCCCATTTCACAGCAACAGAGAGACAACCCAAATAGGGGTTTTGGCATGTCCGTAACAGGGATTTTCTTATTTCTTCTCTTTTTAAAAAAACATAAAGTACCTTTAGAAAATCAAAAGAATAAAAAATATTTTTTTAAGTATTGTTCCGTAAAAGGGGTTTCGTGTTCAAATTGTATGAATCGCCTGAATCTTACGATTTGAATCACAAATCGTATTCTGAATCGCAAATCAAATGAGATTCACCCAATTAAGATTTTCACCTCTGATTTGAATCGTTTTGCTTGGGATTCGAATCGAATCGTAAGATTTGAATCGTAAATCGTTAGGATTTAACTACCATGGTTACAGCCCCATCGTGCCTTTGAGTTTCCCGACTTTTGGAACGAGTTTGATAATGTGGGGATTAGGTAGAATGCTCCTTGGTGTTTGAGCATGGATTTCAACACCATTCGGTTTTCTTTCGAGAGGAAAGGTGGGTGTAGAAGGAATAGAAAAATGATAGGTTTTTTGGGGATAGATTCATTTTGATTGATTGTCCTCTAAAGGGTGCAACCCTCATTTGGTCTCAGTTCCAGGATATTTCAATCTTTGAGTAGACTTGACAGATTGTTATACAGTGCTGAATGAGAGGAACATTTCCCTAACATGATCCACTCTGCTTTGATCAGACCAACTTCGGATCATATTCCCATTTTGCTAGAGCCGATTGGAATGGGTGGCGGGCCTTCCCCTTTTAATTTTGAGATGTGGTTGAGAGCTCTAGATTTCGATGAGGTGGTGGAGGCGGCTTGGAAAATAGCTAATTTGGGGTTCGCCTAGTACCATATTCGGTTTACAGTTGAAAACTGTCAAATCTAGACTTAAATCTTGGAACAAAGAGGTGTTTAGGATCCTAGAGCCTAGAGGTGAGGAAAGCAAAAAAAAAACCTTAAGAGGATAATCATCTTTCCTTTTAGAGTTTGATAGATAGAACAAATCAACTTTAAAGTCTAAGCTTAATAACTTTATGATTATGAAGAGATCTGCTAGGAGACAAAAATATGGGGTAAGATAGCAAAAGGAAGGGGATGGAAATACCAAGTTATTCAAAAAAATTGTCATTTTTAGGAAGAAGGCCAATCTTATTATCAAGCTAAAGCCAAAGGTTGGTAAAGTGACATTGGGCAAGGAAGAGGATATTAGGAAGGAGATTGTCAAGTTTTACAATAAGCAAGACTCATTCTTTCAGACGGAAATTGGATGGTTGAATTTTGCCCAAATCTCTTATGAGGATAAAGAGGGGCTTGAGAGACCATTTATGGAGGAAGAATCTATGGGGGTTATTCAAGAGATGATTGGCGATAAAGCCACTGGTCTAGACGCTTATTCTGTCTCTTTCTTAAGAGATGTTAGCCTATCATCAGTGAGGATTTTATGAGTGGCAAGGAATTTCACTAAACAGCCTCTTTTGATAAAGAGCTAAATTATACTTTTGTTGCTTTAGGTACCCAAGAGCTCAAAGCTCAAAGACTTTCATCACATTAGCTTGGTGGTATTGTGTATAAATAAATAATAAGATCATTGCTAAAGTTTTGGCTAGCCTTTTTTTTTTATCGGTAATCAAAGAGATATTTAAAATAGACGGGTAATAAGTACAAGATAGAGGGAGTATAATACAAACATGAGTTTACAATAGTGTAAACTTGAAATAGTAAAATAGAGTAACTGTCATCCCAACAGAGATCCAAGATTCACCCCTCCATCCCGGATTGAAACCCAGTCCAAGATCAGTAGGCGGATACGAGCTCGGATAAGAAAGAGAGATGATGGGGAGTTCTCGAACACTCTGATTTCTCTCTTTCCAAATGGACCATGAAATGGTTCCAGGAAGCACCAACCAAATTGCCCTCTTAACATCATGACTAGCAGGACAAGAAATTCCAAAAGGAAGAAGGGAAGACCTAATCAACTACTGATCGGGAAAGAAAATACCCTCAAATGACACCCACAATAGGACAATATAACAGCAGGTAATCCACCGTCTCTTCCTCTTGGAGGCATAAGAAACAACGATTAGTCATACTCAACCATCTACTCATTAAGTGATCAGACGTGAGGATTTTATGCAAAGATGCATTCCAGATGAAGGAGACCTTGGATGTAATACCCGGATTTCACATTTGTCGATGAGAAAAGGTTGCAAAAGATGTTGACTCAAGTGAGAGTAGTAATGATTTCACTGAAAACCGACCATTGTTGCTTCCGGAACAGATTCTATAATCCCGATCATCATGGCTCACAGGAGCAGAATCAAGGTTAGATACAATAAGGTTTATGCATTCAAACATTTCTCCATTCCAAATTGTTGCTTTGGGTTCATGAGAGACAAATTCTAGATGGCATTTTGATTGCAAATAAATGTTTAGACTCTAGACCAGAAGTGGTACGGGAAAATCTTTTGTAAGCTAGACCTTGAGAAGACCTATGACCATGTTAATTGAGAATTTTTAGGGTATTTGATGAGAAGGTTGGGGTTTGGTATGAATCCTATGACCATCTCCATTGAGAGTTTTTAGGGTATTTGATGAGAAGGTTAGGGTTTGGTATGAAATGAAGAGCTTTAATGAAGTTTTGCTATGTCTCGGTCTCCTTCTCGATCCTTATGAATGGTTGTCTAGCCAGCGTTAGAAGCTCACAGGGCCTGAGGCAAGGCATTATTTATCCCATTTTCTCTTTATTATGGTTGCGAAGGCTTTGAACCATGTGATAAGGAGGGCGGATGAGGAGTTTATAGAAGGTTTCTCTAAAAGCGATAATGATCTTAAGATTTCTCATTTCCAATATGCTGATGATATCCTTATTCTCTACGGCATCTTCTTAGCAAACTGGTTATCCATTATCTCAGGTGTCTTCTTAAGTGTTTTGTGTCTGTCTCTGGTCTGAGAGGGAATCTCCAAAGAAAAGGCCAACAATACCAAAAGTACATCCATCTGAAAGCAACTACTAAATTCAACTACAAAAAGGCAATAGAACAAACATTATCGAAGGACAATCTGAGAAACGGAAGCTGTAATAAATTCAACATTAGACATGAAATGCTCAGGTAAATAAGCATAGATGACTATCAAAACAAAATTACCACTATTGCTTTTTTGAATCTCAAGAATAAACAAAATAACAGAAACATCAAATTGTTCATGTAAAGCCCAACTTATAAGCCAATCAAAAGATTCTTGCTGGGAAAAAAACTTACAGTGCATGAGAAATGGGTAATGGAGGAACGAAGCTCGGCATCCCGCCCACAGCTTCCTTAACATCTTCTGCACCAGCCCTTGCTGTTCTACTTCCCATATAACACCATCATCCTTAATCCCTCCAAACAATTATGATAACCCAAAAGTCCTAAAACCTTCAAAAAGATAAAAAAAAAAACTAAAATCCCAAGAACTCTAACCCAACAACAGCAGCTTTCATCATCCGTACGATTAAATGGACAATAGCAAAAAAGATTAAATAACACTTGCTACAGAAAGAACACCAAAAAACCTAATCAAAATAAAACAGAGAACGATACCCAAAAAATAAAAAACTTCCGAACCAGGCAGAGATAGAGTTGGTAACTAAAAGCATCATCACCATCCTTACAATCGTAAAACCTGAAAGCCCTACAATTCAAGACCTAATCCACCAAAAGCAGCAACTTTTTTTTTTTGCAAAAACAGTGAATAAACAAACCCTAGATCAATATCAAAACCACCATCGCTGCCGACAAGAGTGATCTGTTTCAAAGATACGAACTTTATAACCATCCAACAGTACCCAGAAGCAGAAATCAACGAAGAACGCAGAAAACCCTAATAACGAAGCTTCTGAAGATCAAAACCGCCTCTTTTCTACTTGCGTTTTTTTTTTTTTTTTTTTTTTTTTGGGGTCTTTCTCCACAATCTCTCTATCTATATCTCTCTCTCTCTCTCTCTACAAAATTCAACCAACCCACCTCGGATTTTGATCGTTCGAATCGTTTCTAACCATAAATGATTAGAAGGGGTGACATTTCGATCGTTCGAATCTCTCGACTTCCTTTTCTGCTGAAATTTGCCACTTTTTCAAAGCTCGTGTTTTTTTACTTGTTTTCTAGTTGTACTGTTTTAAATTCTAACATTTTTTTATTTTCAAAATACTAGCCCTAATCGCTTCTAACCATAACTGGTAAACGTCAATTGTTGGGGTCCACGCCTAGATTGTTTGACTTTTTCCTATTTATTAGCGACTAATGATTGATGCGATTAACACTACACTCTCACTCTCACTCTTTTCATTCCTATCCAACCCAAAATGTGAAGAGATAAAAGGGGAAAGGAATTGGATTTTTATCCTTTTACGAACCCTTTTTCGAAAAAATATGAAAATCAATTTACTTTTAAAAGAGTTATTTTTTTCAGTTTTCACGCGTGTGAGAGAACTCGTGAGAAAGTCCAAAATACCCATGAGAACACGACATTCTCTAATCCTTTCGAACAAATACACTCCACAACTATTCAAAGTCTAAAGAAGAAGAAGAAGAGGAAGAGAAGGAGTCTCCTCACTCGAAAATGATTAACTCATTCTCACTCAGATTCAATCTTTCCACATACCCTCTTATGTATTGGTTTGATTTTCGAGCTTGGATATGGGTTGGAAAAGGTCCAACCACACATGTGACAAAAAGTAGATTCAAATTCAAGAAAAACAGGCAAAACCCATGAAGAAAATCAAACAAGGTGGATGAGTCTTGCTATGATCTCGACTGTATAGAAATCTCGCAAAAAAAATCATCAATTGAAAAAAAAAAAACCAAATATTAAGAAAAAAATGCTAAATTGAGAATTTTATTGAAAATAATTTAGTAAAATAAATTCTCGATTTAGAGAAAAAAAAATCGATTTAGTAAAAAAAAGTCGATTTAGAGAAAAAAAATTTCAATTTGGTAAAAGAATTTTGATTTAGTAAAAAAAATTCAATTTAGTAAAAAAAAATTGATTTAGTAAAAAAAATCTCGATTTAGCATTTTTTTCTCGATATATATTTTTTTTTTATTTCTGGTTTTTTTTGGCGAGATTTCTTGACAGTCGAGATCATAGTAAGACTCATCCACCTTTTTTGATTTTCTTCATGGGTTTTGCCTATTTTTCTTGAATTTGAATCTGCTTTTTGTTCGGGTTATTTCAGTTCTTCATGTTCTTCTTTTTATGTATATAAGATTTTTAATGAGTTTCTTGTTTTGTAGGACATGAGAACCATGAAGTTCACCTTTGTCACATGTGTGGGTGGGATGTATCCAAGCTCAAAAATCAGACTAGTACAAAAGAGGTTATGTGAAAAGATCAAATCTAAGTGGGAATGAGTTAATCATTTTCAAGTGAGGAGACTCCTCCTCCTCTTCTTCTTATTCTTCTTCTTCTTCTTCTTTTGACTCTGAATAGTTGTGGAGTGTATTTGTTCGAAAGGGTTAGAGAATGTCAAGTGTTCTCAGGGGTATTTTGGACTTTCTCATGAGCTCTCTCACACGCTTGAGCGATTCACACGCGTGAAAGATGAAAAAACAACTATTTAAAAAGTAAGCTGATTTTCATACTTTTTTTGAAAAAGGGGTTTTAAAAGGGTAAAAATCCCAAAAAGAACGAAAATAGCTCTACTTTTTAGAATTTATTTATGTAGGCTTACACACGTGCAAGCCTACAGCAAGTAATTGGCCTTTTGTTTTTCTATCCAAAATACCTCTACCCCTGTTTGTTCCCCAACTATGTAACTTGTAAACCCTTCATTAAATTTCCTTCTGAAACCCTTGGTGTGTTTGAAGAAGACGAAGAGAGACCCCACTGCTACAGGAATTATATTCAAAAAGAAGAAGAAGAAAAATGAAGTTCTTTGTTACCCACTAAAAACATCTAGGAGGAAAAAGAAGATGAAAAAGAATAATTTTTTCTATTTTGTAGAGCCCTAGGTCTCCCATGTAATAGTTATGGGGTTTAATTAATGAAAATGAGGGTGTTTTGTATCTAATTATGGATTGTGGTTCAAATGATGAGAAAAATGGGGAAAACAGAGCCTCTGATCGATTGGAGATTCACCACCGATCGATCAGTCATAACCAGGAAAAATACCAGGATTTTTGTACACCTTAGTTTGATTGTAAGTGTAAAGTCTATGTTTTAGTGTTGGCATATTCCCTTGTTAAAACAGTGAGTGTTAGTGTATCTTGTGTCATTGTCTACAAACGTCCAAGACAAGTGAAGATGCAGACTGAAGAAGATGAGTTGAAGACATTCCGATCATAGCCCTCGTTTCACTCATAGGATGGTAAGTAACCTAGATACCATGTTACCTTAGGTGAAAATTGACTTAGAATAATCATATGGACCTTCGGTAACTAGATATGTAGCCCAAAAAGTGTTAGAGGTTCTTAAAAACCAAGGTTCCTTGTAACAGGCATATCTCTCAAACCATAGCTCCGATTTTACTCCATAATATATCAAATCGACCGTCTCGAAAATATCTACAATTTTCATGAAGGAAGTAGGAGCAAATTCTGAGATTTTAAGACTTGGTCGACCAAAACAGTATTGGGTCGACCTAGGCCTTGAACTTTTTGTATGAGAAAATGGACCAGAGAGCATGCAAATGTTGGGTCGACCCAAAAGTGCAGTTAGATGACCAAACTGCCACTGTGGGTTGACCTAATACCTAAAAATCCTTCTAAATTCGTTTTGGCAACTTCTAATACTTGGTTTTGGTTTCTCTATTTAATAAGAACTCTTCTAGTCCATGAATGGGGACTTTGGGAGAGTATTGAGAGGGTATTGGGCTATCTCTAGAGTTCATAGAAACTCATAATTTATTTTCTCTCCCTCCCTTGATTAGTTTCTCTTCTATCCTAGGGTTTGCAAGTCATTGTTCCATTCTTGCTTGCTTGGGCTTTCCCATTGATGAAATCCATCTAAGATTTGATTTTAATCAAACCATCAACCCGTTCTAGAAAGAAAAAATTGGTCGGAGTATTATGAAGCCTTTGGGAATGAGATCTATCTGAGGAGGATCGTGGATGTGATATTTTATCGGTGGAATCCGAAGCCGTCATTGATGGAGATCGATCATGGAGATCGTGATTATCGAGACACAAGAGAAGAACAAACTACTGCGGTAGATTACGAGTTTTGCGAGATCGTGATTACTTATTGAGGCGTGTAGGACTAGCCGTGGATCGAGGAAGTCGAGTCATGTTCAGGTGAGGTTTAAATCTGTAAGTATTTGATACTTTGTGTTAGTGGATTCTCATTGCTGGACTAGGTCCCGTGGTTTTTCTTGGAAGGGTTTCCACGTAAAATTGCTTGTATTGTAATTTGCTTATTTTCCTGATTCACACTTTAAGTTCATCATCCCGTAATTAATAATTTGATTGCATAATCTTAAAAATGCTAGATAGACTTATAGGAAGACTTAACCATCCTCTTGAATTTGTGAGTTCTCAACTCAAACATTAGATTTGAGGTTCATCGGATTTTTCAGTAAGATATTGTGCAATCGATCGGATGATACAGTGCGATCAATCGATCACAACAAGAAATCTTGCGTAGAAATTATGTCTGGTTCTAATCGATCGGAACTTACCCACGATCGATCGGAAGTCGCGAACAGTCTTATTAAAAATTGTGAAAATTAGGGTTTTAAAACTCTATGACAATAAATAGATGTTCTATTTCGATGGTTTAAAGTATTCTAAGATCTTTTCACCTAATTTGGCAAGGGAGAGGAGAAAACCCTAGGTTTGATTGATGATTTAAAGTACATAGTTTGCTAGATAGTCTTGATATTAATTCCTTAATTAGAAATTAATGAAAATCATGATTGTTGATGATGTGATGCAATTAGGCCCTACTAATTGATTATGTGGTGATTTCTAAATGAATGAAATGATGAAATGTATAATTTGATAAAAAAAACATATGGAATTGATGAGAATTAGGAAATTAACATTGGCATATACTGTTGCCCAAGGATTGGACCCTAGAGGGGGGAATAAGGTTTAAGGCAAATTTAAAAACTTTATACTTCCCTAAGTGGAATTTCAACTTAAACAAGTTAAAGGGAAATTTTTTTTAGCAATTCTACCAATAATGCAAGACAATTAAATAAAGAGAAGAGTTAGAGAGATTGCAAACACATAGACGCACAATGTTGTTCACGAGGTTCGGCAACCTGCCTACATCTCCGCTTCAAGTTATACCCGCTAGAGGATTCACCATGATTTATACCAAATCGCATAACCTTCTTCCGGGTGAAGATCTAACCGTTACAATCTCTTTCCGGGTAGAGATCACACTTTACAAAACTACCGGCTTCACGGACAAGACTCCCCCGGATGTCTTGATTTCAACACACTTTGGATAAGTGTTTTACAACATTGAAATGCTTCTTAGATGAGCTAATAGATTACAATTAAGATCTTCTATGAATCCCTTAAAGATATGAGTTGAATAGCTCGAAAACTAGGATTTTGGATTTTTAGGGTGAACTTAATAGATTTGGCAATCTAAGCCTTGGAGTGATTGAATGAGTGATTGGAATGATTGGAGTTCTTAATTTCATTAATAAATCAATCCTATTTGTAGCCCTTGAGAAAATAAAGCTGTTGGAAGCTTCTTGGAAACTCAAAGAGCCGTTAAAAACTAGCCATTGGGCGTTCCTTGCATGCAGTTGTCAACGAGTGCAAGGATGCACTTACCAGTCATCGACAAGTGAAGCTGTCAAATTTAATCCGCAGCTGCTGTTTCTTCACTCGTTGACGAGTGTTGAGACCACAGTCCCACTCGTCGACGAGTCCTTTGTATTTCTATAGAATACTAATTTTTGCTGAACCAAAATTATGGACATGATTTCCATGGTCTTATACCTTATCTTTAACAAAATATTTATCATGTTTTAGGTCATTAGATTGATATTCAATTGGGTCTTAAGGCACTTATGATTAATCTAAGTATTGAGCAATTCAACTAACCAAACTTTGAGGATTTCTTACATAAATCCTAAGTACTCTCAAAAACTAAACTATAAAACCTTCTTGAGAGTCTTTAATCTTTAATCTTAATCTTGAGTAGATTTGGCTTTAGTTTTAAGATCCAACTTGGGCTTTGGGCATGATCTTCAATGTGTTCAACTTGATCAAATTGCTTTCTTATAGCTTGATGGAGAATCTTTCTTACTTGATTGCTATTTTCATATTTTTACCTTGGATAATGTGCTAATGTTTTTCATAAGTTGAATTACACTTAAACTCAATAGAACATTAGTAACACAAATGTGATTCTATTATTGTGTTATCATCACAATCAAAGATGTTACCTTAGGTCAAAAAACCTAAAGGCTAACATATACATGCTATTGAATTGTGAAATGAAATTGATGAAAAGGCATATAGAATTGATGAAAATTAGGCATTTAATCTATGTACATGCATGCTATGAAATGGTGAAGGGTATAAAGTGTTGTTATGACTAATTAGGGGGTTTCAATTATCTATCATATCACTCACAAATGATATATGAGCACTTGTATTGCATGATCGGGTCTTTGTATATGTACGGGTATTCAGAAAATAAAGTGAAGAAAAATAAAAAAAAGATAAATGATGGTATTTGGAGGATGTTAATGGACTCCACTCCAAGCAAGGTGGGTATTAATCATCTGATTTCAACTAAAATAAATAATGGAAAGAAGGAAAGTATGGGAGGATGTTAATGGACTCCACTCCAAGTAGGGTGGGCATTAATCATCTGATTCCAAGTAAAATGAATAAAGGAAAAAAGGAAAGTATTGGGAGGATGCTAATGAACTCCACTCCAAGTAGGGTAGGTATTAGTCATCTGATTCAAAGTATAATGATGTACAAAGATGTCAGCGGGGAGTTTGGTTAAGGGTGCTAGTATATTCAGACCAAGTATAGTTACAAGGCACGCCTAAAGTATATGAATGATGCTAGTATGTTTCGCTCCATTTAGGTCGGACACTAGCAACGTATTGAAACTCCCATAATAAGCTATGTGTAAAGTAAATGAAAGATGATAATTGTAAATTAAAAGACATGAAGAAACTTATAAAAGCATAAGGTTTCCAAAGAAAGTAAAGTGAAGTATATGGTTTTGAAAAGTATGCACATTTGACATCTGAAAGTATGATTTCCGCACTTAATTTACCGTATGCATGATTGTTCCGATAAATTGTATATGAAAGCATATTAATGTTTTAACATTATTATCTAGTGGTTTTTATACGGTGAGTTATTCAATACTCAACTGAACTGTTATCTTCGGCAGGTCCATTTGACATATGTGCTCTGGGACCATGGGTTGAGGAGGAGTCTGTTGTGGATCATCTTGAGGAAGAGAGGGCCCTTGATAAGTGGCCCTATCTTGATTACTGTTGAGTGATGAGAGGGAGTAAATGCATATGTTTTGTTAAGTGGAGATGTCCACTTCTAATGGTTTACTTTTATTGAACTCTTACACACTTGGAATACAGTTTACAATTATAAAATTGATCGATTAAGATCGTTACCTCATAATAGCACTAAAGGTGTCAAACTATAAAGACTGTGCTGGTAACTTTGCTTAATTGTAAAGATTGATTTTGATTTAATGGCGAACACAAAGGGTTTGGTTTGTATTTAAAAATCCTAAAATTATTCTAAATGCCAAAAAAAATTAAAAGTGATATGAAAGTCAAGACAAAAAATTGATTTAGGGCATCAAATCTACCACTAGCCTCCTAACCATGATATAGTGTATTTAATTAGGGTAGAATTATTTGCACTCAATTACGATTAATTGAGACTACAAGTCTCAATTTAAATCATCAAGAAGGTCAAGTATTTAAATTTTAGGCATGACCTATCTTTGGTTGATTGTAGCTCGATTCATCTTTCCTAAGCATAGATCATCTTAATATTTAACTACTTGTACAATAAGTTTCATTGCATAAATGTTCATATATAAAATTACACAGAAATTAAATATGAATTGAATCTCAATCAAAAAGAAGAATTCTTAAGACAAGGAAGAACTTTATTAAGATTGAATATAAACATTATAATCGATTGTCAAAGCAATCCTCAAGTCATGTAATCATCGTTTACAAATAATAAAACCCTAAAACAAAACAACTAAACCATGTTTACTTGACTAGGGTTTCATTGAAACCCTAGATGGAGAGATTAGGTGATCATGCGAGAAAGAGTAAATGCCATGGATGGTGAAGATTCGATGCTCTAAGACCTTCCAAAACTCTTTTAGAGCCTCTTTCTCTGATAAAAATCGTCCTTGGAACTTATGAACTCGTTTTCTTTTATAAGGTAGCAAGTAGGGTTTCAAAAGGAAAAAAATCAGAAAATAAAACTACGAATTTCCGCTTGAGTGGTGGTTACTTGTGCTCAGGCGGTTTGTGGCAGTGCACTTTTGCTTTGTTTCTTTTCCTGTTTCCTTCAGTTCTTTCATCGCCTGGGCTCTTTTAAGTTCTTGAAAGCTCTTAATATTTGAGAATTATGGTCTTTTCTCAATTTGGTCCTGAAAACAACAAATTGTAATTAAAAATTACAAGAATTAAGTCCTAAAGAGCTAACAAGTGTACTTTCGGATGCCTAAATGTGCAACATTAGACACTGATCACACCCCCAAACTTACACATTGCTAGTCCTTTAACAATGCAAAGAAAGAAATAAAACTAGTCTACATCCACTTTCGTACGATCCAACAACAAGCCTTTAAACCTCTAGGCGTCCATAGAGGACGAGTTATAGTGTTATGAGGGTTTACCAGAGATGATACCCACAAACATCATTACTAATATCTAGTCCTGCAAAAATGCTCAATCAGAACTTCTAAACTCAAACAGTTGTTAGAACAAATTAGTAATAAGAGAATTGTAACACAAACACTATAATTCTCAAGTTATTAACAAGTTTAAAGATTCAAATATTTATGATCACACTTTCATTCAATTTCAATCAAAATTCAAACCATTATGCTATTTAAAGAAATTTCATTAGTTTCTTTGATGTGTAGTGAACTACCATTATAATATGTGGCCACAACTTTGCTTCAAAACACATATTCTGTCATCTCACAAGTTATTAGAATCGCTATCAATTTCAACAACCGAAGACATTTTAACTTATCAATCATTAGATTTAAACATTTTTTTTTTGTGTACTGTGCAGTGATTAAGTCCATTAAGCTTTCTAGACAACCCACATAGCGAGTGTTAAGCCAATGACTCCCAAATCAGAAGACTTTAGAACACTAGTTGTCAAGATACCCCTCAGGGCTTATTAACTCGAGTCAAATAGGCTCTGGACTTAAACTAGTCATATACAAGCTTTTATCCATTCTGGAACTTTCGCTGTTTGACGTGAGCCTCATTACTTACTGAGGCAAGATGCTCGGTTACTTGGTATAAAGCTTGGTCAGGTTGCCTTTAATATATATATATATATATATATATATATATATATATATATTTATCACAAATAAGTTATGTCAAGGTTGATCAATTTTTAGGTCATCTAATTCCGCATGAAATAACAAAAATATAGATTAAGATGACTAAGTTTCAAGTCCCACAAAATAAATGTTAGAGTGCTCGTGCATTATTCAAAGTCTACTAATGACTCATTTATTACTCAAGCATAAATGGTTCGAACAATAATTATATTTGTTAATTGTGTGATCATGTGTTTTTGAATTTACACTCACCAATAAAAATTGAATTATGATCTACATGTCACAATATTCTGTAGTTACTAACTATTCAACACTTGCAAAAAGTATCCTAATAGACCCGATATCCTTGCATTTTTACATAGTCACCATTGTAATTCAATTTACTGCACCCCCAAACTTGAACAATATGTTGTCTTCAATGTAAAATAAAATGCAAGAAACACAAATGAAAAGAAGAACAATATTACCTCGTTTGGTGAATGCCGGAAACATAAGATCAATCAATGAAAAAGGGGGATGAAATAACACATAAACATAACCCCCAAACTTCATTGAAAACAAGACCTTTATAAGATGTTAGTAACCACAAAGTCAATGAGATAAAGGAGAATGCTCAAAAGTAAGTGTATAGACTAAAAACATAAGCATAATCCTTAATAACATGGAGTTCGACATAAGTAGGCCAAAGAAAAGAAAAGAACCATAAAACACACTAGTAAGAAAAGAAAACAACTAAAACCAAGAAATGCAAAATCCTAGAACGCCTAAAAGAAAATGCTGCATCACTGAGGACCAAAAGGTGGTGGTGCAGAGGAACTAGATGCACTGAGCTGAGCCTCATAAACTGAACGAAGGAGGTGTTGAGTCTCAAAAGAGTCCTGATGAAGAGCTCCAAGCTCGTCGTGAATCATGTCCATCTCGATGAACATCTTCTCCTGGCCTAGACGGAGGTACTCGTATTGCTCAAATGTCATCTGAAAATGGATTTTGGTTTGCGGAGGTGGCTGTTGAGGGAGTGGTCAGGGAGTGGACCTATTAAAATTGTCATTCATTGCATGCTCTGGTTCCACTTTGATAGGCTAATAGTGGGCAAAGTCGAATCACTAGTCTCATCTTTATCATATACAAACCCTTGTTGATGCAGAATCTCAGTGATTAAATTGGGGAAAGGAAGGTCCCATGTCTTGCTTGCTTTCAATTCTCTTTTGACCAATTCATCATGAACCTTTTCCATTTGGTCCCAAATGATTTGAGCAGCCGGAACCCAAAAGCCTCGCCCCATCGCATATAATGCCTTTACAAATGGGCCTCTTCTCTCCTCTTTCTGGCCCAAAGGGATCATATTCTTCTTGAAGATCCAGTTAACTAACCATAGTCGTGGAGGAAGATTCACACGAAGGGTACATGTGTAGTTGTCATCACCATATCTCCATTCGCACATGTCATCAATCATAGTTTGTATAGTCATGTCGGTTGGGACTTGCCTCATCAGATCGGACAAGGGGCGAGGTGCAGGACAACCTAAAGCATTAGCGATGTGCCGAGTGTGATGGTGTAGTTCCCGCCATCAATAGAGACATAGAGTACCCCCAGGTTTAAGGCTCTTTTTGTCATGTTCTGATAGAACAATTTTACGATCCGGGGGTAAACTATCGCGGCAGGACTAAAAAGGCCGCCCAGTTGGCGCCTTTCAAATTCTTGCACGACCCATGAAGTTTCCTCGTTGTCTCGAAACACCTCATTCACCACGAAACGTGTTTGGAAACCCATCTTTTTTCTCTCCCAAGCGGACTTGGGTTTCTCTTTGGATGACTTACTCTGCTTTTAACTTGTTTTGGAGCATTTCATCTTCGAAAATTCCTTTCAGGTTTTTTTACCAAACACTTGGTGGACACCACTTTGCACTCTTTCAACACAAGAATAACTTGTGTAAATCACCCCCAAACTTGAAAGTTTGATTTATCTCTCCAAAATCACAACCAACCTCCTAATCTTGCTTTAAGAAATCAAAAATATTCAAGATCACACTTAACCAAACTCAACTTGAAGCTACTTCAAAACCCAAATTCTCATGTTCACAACCTAACTTTCAATCTTCAACCTTGCAACCCCTAATCCCAACCAATCATCAAAATCCAAATTCTGGGAATAATCTTCTCTACACTCCAAAGGCTTCGATACAAAATCTTTAATCACGTTCTCTACAACCCAAGACCTTCACGCCAATGTTTCACAACTCAAAAGATTTTTTCACTCACTATGGAACATTGTTTCACAATGAGATTTGAATAAGGGAGAAAATAGAACAAGAGAACATAATTGAGAAGTTAGAATTGTAGGTTTGGAGGAGAGGGATGGATGGGTTTTGAAAGAATGGGATTTGAATTGCTTTTAAAAGAGGGACTGATACGCTTCTAAAAAAAAAATTCTGGACAAAACCGCTTAGGCGGTGGTCTTGGGCGCCCGAGCGGTTACGAATTGTATTGTATATATATATATACATATATATATATATAACTCGGAAATTTCCACTTGAGCGCCCCTAGAGGCCGCCCGAGTGGTTTTCAATAGTGGGATGAGCCAATTTTTTTTTTCAATTTTTTAAAGGCAAAATTACTGCTCGGGCGGCCACAATGGGCGTTCGAGCGGATTACAATAGTGGGATGAGCCAATTTTTTGTTCAATCAATTTTTTTTTAGAAAGAAGAATCCTAAACTATCTTGAGGAAGCAACGCTCATTCCAGAGGTTCATGGATTCATGCCATTGTATGCAATTCCTTCGAAGGTTCAACAACACCTCCACAGTTAGTTCACCAGGAACATCATCCTCTTATCAGGATTTTATAGACACGGACTCACAATCTGGGGAATGCTCTCCCTCTCGCTTAACCTAAATAGATTCTAGTTGGTTCCAAACTACCTCAAGCTGGGTGAGTGATGATGCAAACTAGACAGACAGATGAGCACAGTGAAGTCTCACGCATCCACAAACTTGCAATGACTACGATGGATTGAGTATGTTTTACTTCACCCCAAACTTAAACTCCTAAAACTAAAAGACTAATCTAAGAACCTACGGAAATGCTACAAAAGGGGTTGGGTTGCCTCCCAACAAGCGCTAATTTTCTTGGCTTTAGCTAGACGTGATTCAGTTTCACTCATCCATGGTGATAGGGTTCATCAAGTTGATGGATTCAATCGCCTCTCAATGCACAATACCCTCAACATAGGGTTTCAATCTCTAGGCATTAAACTTGAGAACACGCCTGTCTCTAGGGTCTTGGATCTCAATGGCTCCATGAGGGGATGTCGATAAGATCATGAATATTGGACCATTCCATCTGGACCAAAGCTTACCTGGGAAGAGATGCAATTTAGAGTTAAAGAGCCAAACTTTCTGTTTAGACATGAAGGACTTCCTAAGAATGGTTTTATCATGGAAGACTTTTATCCCTGCTTTGTAGATTTTGGAACTCTCATATGCGTCATTCTGTATCTCTTCTAACTCAGAGAGTTGAAGTTTTCAGTTTGAACCAGTCGAGACCATGTCGAAGTTAAACTTTTTAATGGCCCACATGGCTTTATGTTCCAACTCTACCTGTAAATGGCAAGGCTTGCCAAAAACTAGGCAATAGCAGGACATACTGATGGGGGTCTTATAGGCCCTACGATAGGCCTAAAGGACGTCGTTCAGTCTCAAAGACCAATCCTTTCTATTGGGTCGAATAGTTTTCTCTAAAATTCGTTTGATTTCCTTATTTAACACTTCCACCTGACCACTAATTTGGGGGTGGTATGGAGTGGCTATCTTGTGAGTGATGAATTTGAAAAATACGATTGCAAAAATGTGCTCCTCTATCACTAATAATAGCCCGAGGTATGCCAAAACGACAAAAAATATTGTCATTTAAGAACTTGATGACAACTTTGTGGTCATTTGTCTTACTGGAAACCGCCTTCAACAATTTTGAGACATAGTCCACCGCCACCAAAATAAATTCATATCCGAAAGATGGCGGAAAAGAACCCATGAAATGAATCCCTCACATATTGAACAATTCTACAATGAGAATTGGGGAAAGAGGCATCATGTCTCTTTGTTAGATAGCACCCATTCTTTGGCACCTATCACAGGTTTGACAGAATTCTTGGGCATCTTTGAATAAAGAGGGTCAATATAATCCACTTTGCAAGATCTTGGATATGGTTTTTATTCCTCCAAAATGTCCTCCGCATGCTAGGGAGTGACATAAGTTAATGATACTATGGAATTCACTCTTTGGCACACATCTACGGATTATTTGGTTAGAACAATACTTGAACAATTCAGGGTCTTTCCAAAAATAGAATTTGATGGAAGCGGTTTTTATCCTATTTAAACCATTGAGAAGGGATCTGTCCAACTGCCAGGTAATTCACAATGTAAGCAAACCAAGGTTGCTTCATTTGTGAAACCTCAAACAGTTGTTCATTAGAGAAGGAATCATGAATTGGGAGAGAAGGACTGAAAGGGTCGACCATAATTCTTGACAAATGGTCCATGACAACATTGTCAGAACCTTTCTTATCTCGAATTTCCATATCAAACTCTTACAATAAGAGTATCCATTTGATGAGTCTTGGTTTGGTGTCCTTCTTAGACAAGAGATACCACAATGCAGCATGATCAGTAAACACCAAAATTTTGAACCTAGAAGATAAGATTTGAACTTGTCCAAAGCAAATACTATTGCTAGTAATTCCTTCTCAATGGTAGTATAATTTAATTGGGCATCTGAGAGAGTTTTACTAGAATAATATATGGCATGTGGAGTCCTATTTTCTCTTTGTCCTAAAACAGCACTGATTGCATAGTTAGATGCATCGCACATTAGCTCAAATGGGAGGGACCAATTGGGAGGTTACAATATAGGGGTTGTAGACAACAGTGAGCGGAGTTTTTCGAATGACTCTAGATGTGCTTCATCAAAGACAAATGCGACATCCTTAGACAATAAATTGCATAAGGGTCTGGAGATTTTACTAAAGTCTTTAATGAAATGTCTATAAAATCCCGCATGGCCAAGGAATGACCGGATTTGTCTCACCGTTGTAGGCGGTGGAAGACTAGCAATTATGTCAATCTTGGCCTTGCCTACTTCAATGCCTCTCCTTGACACAATGTGTCCTAACACTATTCCCTCTTGAATCATATAATGACTCTTCTCCTAACTTGGAACTAAATTGGTCTCTTCACATCTTTGAAGAACCAAGTTCAGATTGTGTAGACAATCTTCAAAAGTTGTGCCAAAAACAGAGAAATCATCCATGGACACCTCGAGGAACTTTTTGACCATATTATAAAAAATGGATAACATGCACCCTTGAAAGGTAATAGGTGCATTGCACAATCCAAATGGCATACGCCTATAGGCAAAAGTGCCAAAGGGGCATATGAAAGTTGTTTTCTCTTGGTCTTCGAGGTATAATGAGACCTAGTTATATCCTGAATAACTATCTAAGAAATAATGAAATTCTTCCCCGCTAGTCTCTCGAGAATTTGGTCAATGAAAGGCAAAGGAAAGTGATCTTTCCTTGTCACGGAGTTCAATCTTCTGTAATTAATGCATACACGCCATCCAGTTGTGGTACGCATGGGAACTGGAACTCCAACCGTATTCTCTACAACTATGATCCCTGATTTCTTAGGCACTACTTGGGTAGGACTTACCCATTTCCTATCTGAGATGGGGTATATGATACCCGCATCTAACAATTTCACCACTTCCTTCATTACGACTTCTTTCATGTTAGGATTTAAACTTCTTTACATTTCTTGAGATGGTTTAGCATTCTCTTTGAGATGAATGCGGTGCATGCAAATGGAGGGGTTAATCCCCGTCAGATCAGCTATAGTCCACCCAATAGCTCCCTTGTGGTTTTTCAACACCACCGTCAACTGACTCTCGTTCTCAATAGGTAGATTGGATACAATAATTATTGGGAGAGTCTCATCCAGACCTAGAAAGGCATACTTGAGTGTTGCCGGAAGTGACTTTAACTCAAGCTTAGATGAATTTATCTTTTCAGATTATGAACTAGTTCCATATCAAGGACAAAGAAGTCAACAAAGAAATAGAATTTGTCGACCTTGATAAGGACATCTTCAATCATCTCACGTGGCATTTTAATAGATCTATCTGCTAATTGTAAAATGACCAAAGTGGGGCGAAGCTCTCCTAAACCAAGCTGCTCATATACTGAGAAGGGAAGCAAATTGACACTCGCTCCTAAATCAAGGAGTATCTGGTCAATAGAGTGATCTTTAATGACACATGAAATTGTAGGGGTACCCGGATCTTTGAACTTAGGAGGAGTAGAATGTTGCAAAATGGAGCTCTAAGGGAATGGAGCTCTAGGCACATAAGGTGCCTCAGGAGTGAAATGAGCTAAAGTTGCAGAAGGAACTGTGTCCTTCTCAAAATCTTTCACTCCCTGTCCATTTGAATTAGTTGAGCTCATATGCAAATGTTGATAATCTAGATTTTTAAATTTGTTATCATGATTACAAGGCTCATTTTTGTTATTACAATGCTCATTTTTAAGATTTTGAGTTATTACTGTGGCTATTTCGAGATTTTTGATTACCATGGAGGCTATTATCGAGATTTTGAGTTATTACAGGGCTCATTTTCAAGATTTTGATTATCACAGAGGCTATTATCGTGATTTTGAGTTATTACATGTCTCATTTTCGAGATTTTTGATTACCACAAGGCTCATTTTCGAGATTTTGAGTTATTACAATTGCTATTTTCGAAATTTTTGATTATCATAGGGGCTATTATCGAGATTTTGAGTTATTATAGGGCTCATTTTTGAGATTTCAATCTGATAATGGAGATAATCTCTCTATAATAATCAAGATAATCTCGAAAAATATTTCGATAATCTCTATAATGTCTTGAAAATCTCTAAAAAACCTCAAAAAATCTCGATAATCACTTTAAATTAGCCAAAATCTCTACAATACTGTCAAAATATCTAAAACATATGAAGAATGGGCAAAATCTAGATAAAACAGTAAGTTCACTCAAGGCAAGTATGTAAATGGTTTCTAACTGACATACATAATAAGAAAGTAATCTTTCATTAACCATTAGATGTCTTTCATTACGTTCAACAATAGACACTAAAATACGAATAAACTCACCTACCTTAGGGGATAACATTAATACATGTTTGCCTATTGTGCCCACTTTATTTGCATTTACCACATCTTACAGTGAACCTTTCCTATCCCGTGAGAGAATTTTGTTCTTCTTCAGCCTTCCAAAACGTCTTCTTCCCACCGAGAGTTAATCCTATCCATCTCTACCATGACTTCAGGTGGGAAGTCCCATGATTTTGTGTCAAGTAGTGGACATATTGATTGTTGGTAGGTGGCTTGGTACATCATTGATGTGTAGTATCGAGAACAGTAGTCGTACGGATCTACCCGATACTTTCTACATTCAGCCAAAGCATGTGCATAAGGCAATCCCATGGTATTTAATTCCCCACAAGTGCCCTTCTTGTCATGAAGCTTCATAGTATCTTGATTGTTTTGCCCAACCACGTAATAATCATACATAGCAATTCAATGACAATCCAGATAAGGTGTCGATGCCATTCCATTGTGTATTATGTTCTTGGCCCATGTTGTTAGCTTGCAAGTCATTTACATAGCGTCAATTCTTCGTTTGTAGAACACATACTGTATCTTAAGTCACACATTCTTTATAAACATAGTGAATGAATATTCTCTCGCTTCATTGAGCAAAATGTTCATGCTCTCGACTATGTTCGTAGTGAACATATTATACCTCTTCCCAGTATAAAATGCAGATGCCCATTTTTTACTTCGGTATTGCATCCAACCATTTATGTGTGATAGGGTTTGCGGCTATGAGTTTAGACATTAGCTCATGAAACTTGCTTTGTTTACATGTCTTGACGGCTATCCAAAAATACTAATACAAATCATCATCCTTGAATGCTGCGTACATATTTTGGCTAATGTGAAATGCACAATAACCATGAGTTGCATATGGGAGTACAACTGGGACTTGACTTATCAAATTGGCATGTCGATCCGTTATAATCACTAAATCATCTAAGTGTCCAAGGGCTCTTTGTAATTGAGTTAGTAAAAAGTTGTAAGTAACATTGTTCTCTAACTCCGCTATCCCAAGTGCAACTGGAAATATGGTCTTGTCTTCATCGAGGGTTGTTGCTACGATTAGTATTCCTTTGTACTTACCCTTTAAGTGTGTCCCATCAATGGCTAGAACTTTCCGCAAAACTCATTTGAAAACTTCTAAGACACGGTCCAAGAGACACAAAACACCTTTCAAATGCCCCATTTTAAGATCAACTACTATTGTAGTTACTGTTCCCAAATTCGTCCTTTTAAGTTCACAAAAATAGGTTGGGAGTTCGACATAAGAGTGGTCGTATGAACCTCTAACTGTTTCAATGACAATCTCCCTAGCTTTCCAAACTTTCTTGTAACTCATCTTAACCCCATAATCTTGCCACACATCATATATAATATCTCTGGGCCTATATGTGACATGTCCCTCAATACATCCCACAACCATGTCACTTACAACTAAACTAGTTGTTTGTCGATGATTGAAACCAGCTAAGAGGTATCCATAAAAGTGATGTAGATTATAAGTCTTTAGTTTGATGAAACCATCCCATTCACTTTCATTGCACACAACCTCTAGGTGTAATTGTCTATAAGACATCTGACTGTATACTTTTGTCTATTTGAATCGTAACCTTGAATTGAAAATTGCTTCACATCGCATATCTACACAATACATTCTGTAGACGTCTTTTATTCTTAAACAATTGCTAAAGCGATATTTCATTACTATCTTCAAGTATAGTTCCAAATCTTGATGGATCCTAATTTACATAGTCATCCGCTTCAATCACATTTGATAGAGCTTCAGGAGGAGCTTATGGCGAAGCTTCTGGAGGAGCTTGTGGTAAAGATTTTGGAGGAGCTTGTGGATCTCTGTGTTCTCTCTGAACTCCACATTACACATATATTGATTGTCCCCCACTTGTTTGACTCGACGAAAGCAGAAGTTAAAGAACTAGGAATATCAACATATAGGGTATGTGAGTGTATAGTTCTTGTGTCCCACTCTGTTGTTGCCTCCTTATGTGGAAAGCCCCGACGCAAATCTTCAACATCCTATGTTGCTACATTTTCATTCAAATCACAATAAAAATCATGGGCATCTTCATCAGATGTACCTTCGCTACTTTCAAAACCTTCATCACCTGTATCATATCGACCCCTAAAATTTTCTACAGTATCGCCCATCATGGTAATAGCATTGTCCACATAAGTGTTGAGCACAGAACTTGGATATTGACTTCCTCTGGCTGTCAAGTTTACCAATGGATAAGGTTGCTCAGTTGGATTGACAGAAAAATAAGGAATATAGGCCATCTGCTTAGAGACAGAGAAAATAGTCTCCTAAATATGAGGAACAACAACCTCTTGAACACGCTAAAATTTACAACTCGCAGAATTCAAACCAAACTGTGGTACATATTTCCTAACCTTTGAAATATATAATGGTGGCATGTAATTTTTTTAAACTTTTTGACATGTGAAGAAAATGCGCACAAGTCTTCATCATCTGTAATATCACTGGGAGTGATTGGCACTGGTATAGGAAACATAGACCTCAATATAATCACATACTCTTCAGATTGGGTGTTAGTCAATTGATAAACTCTACCAAATAGTTTCTCATACGTCATTTTGGAAGATAACTATAACAACTTTGATTTTCCACCACTATATACGTAGCCTCTAACATTAAGGTCCTCATTGCTCCACTCATCGTCATCACAACAAATTATTAAAATATGCATTATTTGCAATATCAGGACAACATTTATATATTAAGACAATATTTTATAATTGGGAAAAAAAATTTGAGAACTGAAAAAATCTCGATAGTTCTCTGGAAAATGAAGATAGTTCTCTAAAAAATGAAGATAATCTCTGAAAAATGAAGACGGTTCTCTAAAAAATGAAGATAATCTCTGAAAAATCTCTAAATCTCTAAAATTCTTGATAATAATCACGGAAATCTGTATAATAAACTAGAAAAAATTCAAAAAATCAGGAAAATCTTTGATGAATTTCGAAAATCTCTATAAAATTTCAATAATCAATGAAAATCTTGATAATAATCACGACAATCTCAATAATAATCTCGAAGATCTCTATACTAATCTCAAAAAATTTATAAACTAATCTCAAAAATCTCTGAAAAGTCTCAAAATTCTCTAAAACGACTCGAAAATCTCTGTAAATTCTATAAAATCTATGAAAAATCTCGAAAACTCTATAGTTACTCAATAATATCTAAAAATCTCGATAATAATCATGAAAATATCTGTAATAATCTCAAAAAATCACGAAAATCAATGATAAACTAACAAAATCTTTATAATCTAGGAGAAATCTCAATAATCTATTAATCTGTCTCGAAAAACTTATACAATGGACTAAAATTGAGATAATATGGTCAAAAATCTTTAAAAAAGTGACGATAATAAATGAAAATGCATCGGATCGAACTGTTTGTTAACTAAGGGACCCATTTTTCAAGTTGAAATTTTAAAAAAGAAAAAGCTTACCCTCTGTGGCTGAATACTGGACTGTAAATGGGAAAAATCCTTCTTATTCTTCTTCTTCTTCCTCCTAAACGTTTTCTTTGGGTAACGAAGGGATTTTACTTTACTTTTCTTCTCTTCTTCTTCTTCTTCTTCTTCTTCTTCTCTCCTTCGTCTTCTTCAATATGATGCCTGTAGCAATAGGGTCTCTCTTCATCTTCTTCAAAGACACCAAAGGTTTTGGAAGGAAAGTTAACGAAGGGTTTCCAAGTTACGCATTTGGGGAACAAATAGG
The DNA here is from genome assembly GCA_015143295.1 of Tetracentron sinense. Lineage (NCBI taxonomy): Eukaryota > Viridiplantae > Streptophyta > Magnoliopsida > Trochodendrales > Trochodendraceae > Tetracentron > Tetracentron sinense. The sequence continues at coordinate 57,673 of JABCRI010001125.1, read as the reverse complement.
GCAGGGGTATTTTGGACATAAAAAAAAGGCCAAACACGTGATGTAGGCTCGCACATGTGTGAGCCTACATAAATAAGTTTTAAAAAGTGGAGCTTTTTTTCGGGGTTTTTCGAAAAGTGGGGCTCATTTCCGTACTTTTCCTGGGGGTAAAGTGGAGACGATATTCAAGTTCTCTAGTGACATTGTGGAAAAGGGATGGAATTTGTTCTGTCCATGACCAATCCAAAACCGTCATGCCCATGCTCTATATGCCACCATATGTCCATTTTAACACCCATCAACTGTGGTTTAATACTCACTCACCCCTAGGGTTCATACCTCTAACCTTGATTTATAAAAACCTAAGCCTAGGGTGTGTTCGTTGGCCAGAAAGTGGGTGAAAGAAAAGAAAAGAAAAACTAAAATTTTCTTTCAAAACAAGAATGTTTTTGAGAGAAAGTTTGTCACTTTTGAGAAAGTGCAAGAAAATGAAAGTGTGTTTCTTACAAACCAAACGCAAGAAAAGTTCATGAAAGCTCACTTTTTTTTTTACTTTCCCTCACTTTCTCGCCAAATAAACGCACCCTAGGAGTTAAAATTTCTTAACCAATGTTAAAAGGCAGTTATAGGGCTTGATTAGTGGCCCAAAGGTTTTTGTTTTGACGAGGGCCAGACCAAATCGAACCCTGTGGAAATAGGTTTTAAATGCGATTGCAACAAGCATTCCTGAAATATATATATATATATTATTGGGTGTCGATAATGTTCATTCAGTGGGTGAACGACATTTTTACCCTTGTATTAATTATCAAGCTCACTAAAATTAAAGGGTATTTTAATCTTTTCGGAGAGGACCATTCATTAAAGGAAAATTGTTAACGTACCCATGGTTTCCAATTTGTAACGGAATGGCTAGTCCTCATTGGCCCACTCCCCAATTTTAAATAATTTTCATCTACTTAAGCTTAACCAGGGTTAAAGGGGTGTTAAAAGGGACATGAGGACACAGGGTAAGATATGAAGCGGACCCATGGGTTTGCTAATCATTGCTCTTCATTAAACGCAGGAGAGAAAATACAGTTTGACTTTTCTTATACTTTTTATCTCCCTTATTTAATAAATTGTCCCTATAAAAATACTCAATACCCTTATATTTAATAGAATGATATTCAGTATATATAGATAAAAAGTCTGGCGAAGGTTAAAAAGTTCACACATTAAGTGAAGGATAGATGAATCATGCGTCTTTCCATGACGAGGATACCTGCATTGGAGCTTTGGCTAAGCTTGAACTTGAATTGAATATTTATTTATTTTTTGGCTTGAACTTGGCTTGAACATGCCGAGTTTAACTTGAGATTGATTTGAGAAAATTCAAACTTGAGCTTAGCTTGGACAAAGCCTAACCAACTCAAGCTTTGTGGGAGCTTGAACTTGATTCAAGCTGAATTGAGTTCCGGCTTAATCTGCATGGTTGTTTTTGTCATTTTAACATAATTTTAATAAATGTATAAATTATTAAGTTAGAATAAAAGAAATATACAAAATTAATACACATACACAAAAAGTACATACATTTGAGGATATTTCTTTAATCCAAAGTGTAAAGAGTTGTTGTTTTTGCTTTTAACTTTCAATTTTCTTTTGTTATTATTATCTCCAAAACTTACTAATTATATGTTTAAATTATTATAATATGATAAAAATATTAGATAAATTATTGAATATTAATATAAATATTATTACCAAAAAATACTTTATATACTTATATATTATATTTCATGTAAAGCTGAATCAAATAGAGTGTGGCTCAAGTTCGACTTGTTAAGCACCCAAGCTTAAAAAAAAAGACACGGCTTGATTCACACAAGCTTCAAATGTTACCTTGAGCTTGACTCAACCGAGTCAGGCCAAAAATAGTGCAACCCAAGTGATACTCGCATCCCTTTACAATGTTAAATTAGTGTTATAAGCAATGTTTTTATAACCGAACCACTTTTAACCGGCTAGGTGGCCGATTCCTGATTCGAACATGACCTTTTATAATTACAAAAATGTATTTTTGTTCCTTTTTTGGCCAGTTCTTCCTGGTTATATGGCCGGTTATCCGGTTGAACTGGTTGGTTCTTCCGGTTCCCTATTTTAATGGTAGTTTTAAAACAAGCCGATTTTGGTGGTTTTGGGGACTAGTTGGGTGGCCAGTTCTAGATTTTACCAATTCAACCAGCTCATCCAGTCTAATTTTCAAAACACTAGTTATAATTTTGACAAAAGTATTGAAAATCAAGTGTTGTTAATTAACACTCTTTGTGTCCTGACATTGTCACTAGCCATAGATAGTAAGCTGGTCACCATCACACTTACTCATCCAAGTCAAATGGAGACTGGATCACACCGAGTCATGATTGAACTCAGACTTGGAATTAGTAGGACAGGCTTGGCACGAACTAGCTTCGACTTGGCCCAACCTGCCTGATGTTCAGCCCTAACTGTAGTCCATGGTTGCAAATGAGTTGTGTTCAATTCCCAAAAACCTCATTAATCCTGTATATTCTAACTCTAAAAATGTAATTTTCTAATCTATATCTCATTCTCGTCGATCATATTTTTATTTTTGAGAAAAATTAATAAACATAAGACATATTTTTATTTTTCAGAAAAAGTAATAAACTTAAGAGAAGAATAGCTTAAAATGTTAAACTATATTATTTGTTTCAAGGTGAGCTAGTCGTTCATTTTCAAATGGATATCAACATAGTAGAAAGTGAAACCCTAGAGGAAAGATGAGGAGAAGAATAGAAGAGAAAATATAAGAGAAAGATTAGGGGTTGATTCTCCCTTTCTATTATTTATAACACTTATAAAGTAAGATTACAACACTACCCTTAACTACCTTTAACAATATGATCGGTGTATCTACACCTAGCATAATAATATATCTCAGCACTTTCCCTCAAGTTGAGCATAAATATCTATTATGCTCAGCTTGTTAAGAACAACTTTTCAATTTGCCTTGCAACACATTTAGTTAAAATATCAGCTAACTGATTTTTTTTTTGTGACAAACAATAGACATAAGTTTTGAGAAATAACCTACTTTTGGATGAAGTGTCTGTTGATCTTTATGGTACGATCATGTTGAACCATATTCTGAGCAATAAATATAGTTGCCTTATTGTCTTTTTCAAGATCAGTCACCTTCTTAATCAGGACAACCTGGTCCTTAAGGAGTTTATGAAATTCAATCTCCAAAATTTGAACCTTATCAACAAGAGAATCTTTTTTAGATTCCAGCTTTGAAATAAGAGTCTTAATGCGGATGGAGACTCATCCTTTTTAGTTCGAGATTGAGACCCCACGGTAAAGGCATGAGAAGCACCCTTGCCATAAATTCCATATACATATAATAACAAAACTAGAAGCTGAACCAGCATTAGTAGCATAGGCAGTTCAATAGTCTAGCCAATTTCAGATCTTCCAACAACTTACCCATCACCATCTTGCCCTTACTAAAGCTACTAGCTTTGACGCTGCTTGTCTCATAGCCCCCTTTACTAGTAAGGAGAAAAGTGGAAACAACTCAGCTTCATTCAAGGAACTATCTTTCTCATGTTCAATGATTCCGATCAATTTGGTCAGAGAGCGCTTTTCCTCTTCAAGAATTTTTACCTTGACCCCAATATCAACCATTCCAATCTCAAACTGAATAACTAGAAATTTCTTCCCTTTTGCATCTGTTGAACCAATTTGATCTTTTTGCTCAAGGAATTTTTTACCTTTTTCATCTTTAGGCTTTTAGAATACAACTTTTTATAAGCTGATTCAAAATCTTCATTTTTATTAGAGTCATTGTGACTCTCTTCAGTGTTCTCACTGGATTTGGTCTCTTGAAAATCTTCACTCTTGTCTCTTTTTTCAACCGTGGAAGAAGATTCAGTTATTCCAACTAAGATGACAGTGAAGGCCATATGACATTCAGTTCCCTCACTTGAGGAAGAACTGTTCAATTTTTCACTCTCAGATTCACTGTCATCCCAAGTAGCATTTATCACCTTTGTAAGTGGTGAAATCTCACCACTAATTTCACACCCCACACAAATAGTGGTATGCACTATCTGCACCAGATCACAACCTCGAGAAGGTTCGTGATCACCCACATGTGCAAATGCATGTGTGGATCCTTACCACCTTGGATTAAAACCAATCAAAGGGCAGCAAGGTCCCCTTGCTGCCCCAAATTAAAACAAAACAAATGGGGTCTTTAACAAACCCCACCTTGGCAGCAAGGAGCTCCCTTGCTGCCCCAAATTAAAATCAAATGAAAGGGGTCTTTAATAGACCCCACCATGGTAGCAAGGAGCCCCCTTGCTGCCCCAAAATGAAATTAAGTCAAAAGGGGTCTTTAACAGACCCCACCATGGCAGCAAGGTGTCCCCTTGCTGCCCCAAATTAAAAGGCGTCTTTAATAGACCCCACCTTGGCAGCAAGGAGTCCCTTTGCTGCTTAAAATTGAAACTAAACATAAAGGGTTTGTAATAGACCCCACCATGGCAGCATGGAGCCCCCTTGCTGCCCCAAATTGAAATTAAATCAAAAGGGGTCTTCAGCGGACCCCAACTTGGCAGCGAGGAGTCTCCTTGTTACCCAAAATTCAAACTAAAACCAAATGGGGTCTTTAATAGACCCCACCTTAGCAGCAAGGAACTCCTTTGCTGTCCCAAATAAAAATCAAATGAAAGAGGTCTTTAATAGACGCCACTATGACAGCAAGGAGCCCCCTTGTTGCCCCAAAATGAAATTAAGTCAAAAGGGGTCTTTAACAGACCCCACCATGGCAGCAAGATGTTCCATTGTTGTCTCAAATTAAAAAGAATCTTTAATAAACCCCACCTTGACAGCGAGGAGTCCCTTGCTACCCAAAAGTGAAACTAAACCATAAGGGTCTATAAAAGACCCCACCATGGCAGCAAGGAGTCCCCTTGCTGCCCCTAATTGAAATTAAATCAAAAGGGGTCTTCAACACCCCACCTTGGCAGCGAGGAGTCCCCTTGTTACCCAAAATTGAAACTAAACCAAATGGGGTCTTTAATAGACCCCACCTTAGAAGCAAGGAACTCCTTTCCTCTCCCAAATCAAAATCAAATGAAAGGGGTCTTTAATAGACCCCACCGGTAGCAAGGAACCCTCATGCTGCCCTAAAATGAAATTAAGTTAAAAGGGGTCTTTAACAGATCCCACCATGGCAGCAAGATGTTCCATTGCTGCCCCAAATTAAAAAGAATCTTTAATGGACCCCACCTTGGCAGTGAGGAGTCCCTTGCTGCCCAAAATTGAAACTAAACCAAAAGGGTCTATAATAGACCCCACCATGGCAGTAAGGAGCCTCCTTGCTACCCCTAATTGAAATTAAATCAAAAGGGGTCATTAACAGACCCCACCACCTTGCTGCCCCAAATTAAAAAGGGTCTTTAATAGACCCCACCTTAGTAGCAAGGAGTCCTCTTGCTGCCCAAAATTGAAACTAAACCAAAAGGGTCTGTAATAGACCTCACAATGACAGTAAGGAGTCCCCTTACTACCCCAAATTAAAAGAGGTTTTTAATAGACCCCACCTTGAGAGCAAGGTGTCCCCTTACTGTCCCAAACTAAAAGGGGTCTTTAATAGACCCCACGTAGCAAGCAGCTTCCTTGCTGCCTTAAACAAAAATGGCCGAAGGCCATCTTCCATTGCTATCTGGCAGTCTAGTAGTGGGTATAATACCCACTGTTACCTTTCCCCACCCACGATCCATAATAAGAGGGTGAGGGATAGTCCCCACTCTCCCACGAAGAGGACAGATGTCCTCTTCACAAAGAAGAAGACAGTTAGAGGAGGGGGTTGTGAAACCACTCCCTCCCATTAATTCCCACGATATAAAAGTGAGAGTTAGTTTTCAGCAGGAGGACCCCGAAATCCAGCAAGAGGAAATCTAAGAGAGAAGAATCCCCAAGGAGAATTCTTGAAACTAAGGAAGAATCCTAGCTATGGAAGCAGCAAGTTAGGCCAAATGCCTACCCTCCTTCTCTCTTCCCTCTCTTTCTCTTTTACTTTGAAAGACCTCCTTTGGAGACACTTGTAACAACCCAAATGGGGCATTGGGCACCCCATTATTAAATGAAAATTATTACGATTATCTCTATTTCTCTCTTCTTCTTAATAAGAGGTTTCCCTCTTCAAGAGGGTGTATTAATGACATGGATTTACCCATGTCGGAAATGGAGTTCCCTCCACATAAAATAATAAATTTCATTAATGGAGGTTATTTGAACAGTGAAGTTCAATCGCCTCACACCCAAATGAGGTGGTCAAAATTTACTGTTACGAATTTATAGCACGCCCGGTGGGACCTTATTTCTCCTCTCATCTCCGAAGAAGAGAGTTTTAAAGAGAGATAGCATTGCGCTAACCTTCTTCTGAATGTGCAGGACCATCGAAGCCGTGTACCAGCACCGAGGATACCACCTGATCATCAACATGCACTTGCTTGTGCCTCAGGCACAACCACTGTAGCCCATGACTTGGGTTGAAGTCATGGCCAGGCCTGTAATTCTGGCCATGACAGAAGATTACAGCCATCGGAGTGGCTGTCCCATTCAAGGGGCAGCAAGGATTTGCCTCCCTGAAAGGGAAGCAAATCAAAGGAAAAGAAGGTAGCAAGGTCCCCCCTTCATTAGAGCAGCCCCAAAAGGGGAACTTACAGGTCTAGCCCTCAGACTGGACCCTTCCTACAGCAACCAGACAATCAGTCTGGTTGCCTTCTTCAAGGCAGCACTTGTTAGCCTTAAGGTTATAACTCTAAGTACCCTTAATAGTTTCGATGATAACACAATAATTGAATGATCATGATGATGCTAATGTTTGCATTTAGTTTGTGAACTTTTAGAAAAAAAGAGCATTAAGATCATCATTCAAGTTATGGAATATTGAAGAGATCAAACACTCAATAGAATCAAAGTCAAAAGCCAAGCATCAGTCATTTCAAAGAAAAAGCTTCAAGGTCTCAAGCCAAATCATGAAGAAAAGTCAAGACTGAAGCTCCATAAGTTCAGAAAGAAGACCAACTCTCAAAGTAGTCTTATGTTAACTTCAAGAGTATCTAGGACCATGTAAAAGTCCTCAAGATCTTGGAACTTGATTGCTTAAAAATACCTAAATAGACCTTAGGATACCTAGATTAGTTTGGACATCATTCTAAGGATCTAAAAATGATTAAAATAATGATTTCATGAATGCCTATGGACCAAGTCATCATTTCTATCATTTTGGTCTCATGAAGATGGGTTCTTTGTAAAAAATCAGAGAACTCGTCGATGAGTGGCCAAAATAGTAGCTCATGTTTGAGTACCGTCTCACCACTCGTCGATGACTCTTCATCACTCGTCGACGAGTGCTTGCGGGAACTAAACATAACGGCTAGTTTTCAACAACTATTTCGCATTAAATGTTCCCACAATGGCTAAAATTGTTTGCTCAACTATAAATAGAGCTTATTTATGAACAAACAACAATGATCCAATACTATTAATTGATTATCCAATGTGTTCTACCATTCAATACTCTGTTTTTCATTGAAAACCTAGAATCCTAATCCCTGTGTGTTTGAGCATTCAATTCCAATCATCTTTGAGAGATTATTAGATTTGTTCTTCACTCTCATATAGCTCATCAAGGAGCATTTTATTTCAGATTTATTATCCAACCACTCATTGTAAAAAGGTTAGTCAAGAATCAAGGATTCTTGCACCAGTGAAGAAGAGTTCTTCTTGTAGCCAAGAAAGGCACTCTCTTGAAGAGGTTTTATCTTGAGCTTGAGAAAATGATTGTAAAAGGTTAAATCCTCACCAGTGAAAAAGGATTGTAAAGGCTTGCTCTCTGCTCGTAAAGAAGAGTACGATCAGTGGAATCGTGTGAAGATCTTTAAAGCGGGAAGCTTAAAGGCGGGGACGTAGGCAAGTTGCTGAACCCCGATATCAATCTCGTGTGTGGTATTTTTTATTTCTCTCTCTCTTTATTTAACTTATTTATTCATTGCAGGATCTCTGTTAATACATTTAAATTCCGCATAAATCACTTAGAAAAATTTTAAATTGCCATTGACCCTAATCACCCCCCCTCTAGGGTCCATTAGTTGGGCAACAACACTCCCAAGGGGAGTGTCTACAGGTTCAACCCTCGGGTTGAACCCCATTTACAACAAACAGGCCATCAGACCAGTTTCACTGTCCTATAGCAACCAGACAATTAGTCTGGTTGCCTCCTTCGAGGCAGCACTCCCAAGAGGAGTGCCTACAGGTCTGACCTTCGAGTTAGATCTGTCCTGCAGTAACCAGACAGTCAGTCTGGTTGCCTCCTTCAAGGTAGCACTCCTAAGTGGAGTGCCTATAAGCCCAGCCTTCGGGCTGGGCCTTTTCCGCAGCAACTAGACCATTCGGTTGGTTGCCTTCTTCAAGGCAGCACTCCTAAGGGGAGTGCTTATAGGTTCAATCCTTAGGTTGAGCCTCATTTACAGCCAACAGACCATCTGGCCTATTGCCCTTCACATAACAACACTCCCAAATGGATTGCCTATAGGTCCAGCCCTTAGGCTGGGCCTCATTCACAGCAACCAGGCCATCAGGCCCGTCACCACCTTCAAAACAGCACTCCCAAAAGGAGTGCCTATAGGTTCAACCCTTGGGTTGAACCCCATTTACAACAGTCAAGTTTTCTGGCCAACTGTTATCATTATAACTTACCTGAAAGGGGAGTTAGATTAATTAATCCTCAGGTCAGGACGAAGCGTTGAAAGGATCACCAAATTTCTAAGGAACCCACTATCAGCAATATAATGACTAGTATGGTCGAATCGAAAAGAGAGGAATATTTTCGATCAAAGCTATATGCTAGGGGCAATTACAAGTACAACCCAAATCCAACATATCAAGATGCTGACTTTCTCAGAGCATTAAGGCCTAATGCATTCCGAGAAACAAATTGGGCCACCCTCTCAGTAATTATGTCCGTACATAGGGGACAAACCCGTAATGCAAGGGGCACAAGCCAGTTTTGGAGAGGGTATATGCGAACACCCACAAGGGATGTCCAAATTGTTAAAGACCCTTGAGTCAAAGTCTTACATAGAGGGACAATGGCCGAAAGGCTTTCCCTAATTCAAAGGAGGGATATAGAGTGGATTCGTAGTCTACAAAGACCAAGCCATATCCGAACCTGCCAAAGAAGGCCACACATTAACCGTTCACCTTTAAGGCAAAACCAAAGGCAACCCTCCGCTGAATCAACCAAAACCGGCAATGATCTCATTGCGCAAAATTTACGCATCCCCAGACCTATTCTTACGACTAGGGGCAAAGATGGGACAAAAATCAACCAGCTTCCCAGGCATGAGGAAAACCGGTAACGGCCTCATCGCGTAAAAATTATGCGAAACCTATGACTTGGTCATTTCATGAGTAAAAAATGAAGAAAATCTAAAGAGCAGTTTGAAAACAGAATCCGGCAGCAATCAGTCTCACCGAACTCCTGTCATCCCCTTACAGATCGCCATCATTTGGCATTGAAAAACAGATTCATCGGCAGTAGTCTCCAGCAGAGGTCAACTCCCCAGCAGACAGTGGATAATTCCCAGCAAAGTGGCACTCCCTAAAATGGATCCCAGTAGCGGTCTACAACAGTGTCACATTCCCCAGTGGATCCCCAGTAGAAGCCTCCAATTGCTCCCTAGCAAGCTTCTCCCCAACTAGAGTCCAATCTCTAGCAGTGGCAAGACAAGCAGGTCTACCCCCAAACATTCCCAGCGGTGACGAAAACCTCTTCTGAGTCATACTCTACTATTAGAGAGTAAAAAGCAGACTGCAAAGCCCCCCCAAGCCCTAACAAAGACAATTTCCTGACAAAACTAAAAGCTAGTTGAACATTCTTTCTGTTAAAATTAAAACTTTTACAAAAGTCCAACACTTTTCTAAAAACATTTTTTAAAACAGAACTTTCGGTATCCATACCTGGTCATACAAACCTGCACTGAGCAGCCCCGACAAAACAAGCAGAAGAAGCCGACACCCGCATCCTTGCGAGTCGCAGCCAGCAGAGTCATGGAAAAAATCCTCGCATTCATCCCTCGCATGACATCATTTTGCATAGCGTCACACACTGTGTGACCAAGCTCCTCAGCAATATTCAACTTGATCAAAATTCAGTGCCCCTGGACCATTTCAAATCAATCTGGCTAGTGCCTCTGAGACATGCCGTAACCTTCGACACCCCGTGTGTCCTCGACATCCTGTATGCTCCTTGACAATCTCATCATACCGCTGCATTACCTTTTGCATGTCATCCCTTTGACCCCTCGTGTGTCCTCGACATCCTGTATGGTCCTTGACAATCTCGTCATACCGCAGCATTACCTCCTGCATGTCACCCCTTCGACACCCCATGTGTCATTGACATCCTGTATGCTCCTTGACAATCTCGTCATACCGCAGCGTTACCTCCTGCATGCCACAACCCTTTGACACCCTGTGTGTTCTCGATATCCTGTGTGCTCTTGACAACCTCGTCATACCACAACATCATCTCCTGCATGTCACCCCTTCGACACCCTGTGTTCCTCGACATCCAGTGTGTTCCTTGACAATCTTGTCATACCATAGCATTACCTCCTGCATGTCACCCCGTTGACACCCTATGTGTCCTCGGCATCCGATGTGCTCTTTGATAATCTTGTCATACCATAGCATTACCTTGTGCATGTCCCCCTTGAAACACCTTGTGTGTTCTCGACACTCTGTGTGTCTTTTGATTGACTTGATCAAATCCCTCCGGCTAGCACATTCGGGCAATGCCATTCATGCATTCATCAATCCCCAGTAAGTAGACTGAACTACTCGTTCTTCCCCAGCAGTGTCCGTGCCATTGCATCGCACCCACCATTTTGTACTACATGTATACATGCCACCATACTGCATCCCTAAAATCCAATCTCGGTGTAAAAATAAGATGATTCCAGTCTTTGCCATTCAAGTTGCCAACCTTGACACTCTCTGGCAAAGAGGGGCAGTTGTAAGTACCCAATTTTTACCCCCTTGTCTAACCATGGTTAAGTTCTTTTAACCATGGTTATCCCCTGGCAAGTCCCCTAAACCCAAGGTATCTAGTAGTCTTAGGTCTAACCCTAAGTCAAACCCTAGAAAACCCTAGAACCAAACCCTAACCCTAGGTAAACCCTAGCTAAACTCTAGGACTCAACCCTAGGTAAACCCTAGGTCAACTCCCAAACCCTATGTAAACCCCTAGTTAATCTTAGGAAAACCTAGCCCCAAAACCTAGCCCTAGGTAACCCTAAACCTTAGCCCTAACCTAGCCCTAGAACCCTTAGGGCTTAAGCCTTAAAACCGTGGCCCCTAAGGCCTGAACCCGTAGCTTGGGCCCAAGGGGCCCAAAAGTCCAAAGCCAAACCACGCCTTACCTGTATGTGCATGGGCCAGGCCCAATTTAAATAAATCTCAGATTGGAGGTAGATGATCTATCGCAATTTAAATATTATCTGGTTTAGCAATGACGGTAAATCATCTACCGCCATTGTTTGAGTTTTGGTTTACAGACCCTGCAAACCTCCTTGCACACTCCACCATCACCTCAGCCTTCCTACTTGACCCTCAGAAGGTCCATACACCTTCCACCCCTTCCCTTTAATTCCCTTTGTGCCCTGACAGGTTTCCTTATTAAACCAAGCTCCACAGCCTGTAAACCGATCTGCAAAATCCCCCATTCAAATTTTCCTGGAAAACCAACGCCTTAAGCCCTGTCCCAAGCTTCCTTAAGCTTCACCAAGGACCCCCAGGACTCCCTTGAGCTTCACTCAGTCCCGCAGCACCTCCACAGTGGGCACCACCACTGTGCACAAGCCACTACTTCTTCGGTAAGAACAGAGCAACAGGGTAGGGCATCCCCTACCCCATTTTCTTTCTGTTTAATATTCATTGTGAGCTCCTGGTCATTTCCAATGGACTTTATTCCGTTGCTCACTGCTTTTTTTTTGGTTTAAACCCAAGACAGGGCCTACTACCTTGTTCATAGGTAAGGGGAACCCCCACGGGTATAGCCACCTTCCTGATGCTACAGGACCACCTTAGTCCCTGCTGGGGGTCCCTCAGCTCATGAGGGAACCCTGGTTACATCTGAGCACAACCCCCATAATGCTAAACCTGGTTTAAGCAAACCCAGGAATGACGGTAAACTCAGTACTGCCATTCCTGATTCTTACTTTGGCAGCTATTGTTGAGCTCATATAGGTGAGTCTTGATCCATTCCAGGGCCTGGACTGGACTCTCCAGATCCTCTTGAGTCTAACCTGGTCCTTCTAGGTTCAGGCCTTCACCCTAACCATGGTTAAAATGTACCATCTCTGAACTGTCAAGAATGGCGGTAGATCATCTGCCGTCATTCTATGATTTTACGTGTAGGTGAACAGGGTAACTTTAGTCCTTTGTGGGGCCCACGTTAAGCCATCCCAAGGACCCACATCAGGCTCATTCTCTTTCCTGGAGTCCAAGCTCCACCCATGTGATTTTAGGACCCTCTGCGTTAGCTCCTAACCTAAGTTAACAAAATACAAACCATGATTGAAAACACTGTTTTAATGACAGTAATTTTATTACCGCCATTATTTATTTTTAAACTTTGGGCTTTTTTATAAGGGCCTAGTCCTGGTAGGAGGCAACTTTAGGCCCCTACCTAGCCCCCTGGGCCCATTTTCAGACTTCCCCAGCCTTAACTATGGGTTAACCCAATCCTGGTTAAACTTTAACTATGGTTAGCTGACCTAACCATGAGAGAAGTTTTGAAAAATTTCAATAATTCTCAAATAATCAGAAAAGGTAAAAAATGAGTAAACTGGACTCAACTGCATCCTAATCACGGTTGAAACAGTTTGACTATGGTTAAAACCTTTCTTAACTATAATTAAGCCCATTTAACCCTGCTAAAATCTGAAAAATCTCTAAAAATACAAATGGATCATAAAACTGATCTTGGCCCTTTTAACCCTGGTTAACAATTCTAATCATGGTTAGACCATCTTTAACCTTGGTTAACAACCCTAACCTCGTTTAAAATCTGATTTTGGCCTACCGGGCCTAAAATCCAATCTACCAAACTTTTTCTTTGACTTACTAGGCCTAATCTTGGACTCCGGGCCCAATCTTGGCCTCTGGGTCCAATCTGGACTTACCGAGCCCAAACCCTAAGTCTGCCAGGCTTACCCTTGCTTTCAGGCTTTACCTTTGGCCTCTGGGCCTGCTCTCGACCTACCGGGCCTGAGCCAAGTCTATCGGACTTATCCCTGGCCTACCGGGGCCAATCTCAACCTACCGGGCTTGACCATTACTTTCCTTGACTGTGGTTAGCAACTCTAACCATGATTAATTTGACCTAACCTCGGTTAGCAACTCTAACCTTGGTCAAACTCCGCCTTAGCCTACCGGAATTCTCTCTTGGCATACTGGGCCTAAATCCTAGCCTACCGGGCTTGGTCCATGCACTTGACTAACCTCGGTCAACTAAACCCTAGCCTACCGAGCTTGAACCATGCACTTGACTAACCTCGGTCAACCAAACCTTAGTCTGTTGGACTAGTCCAGTTAACTACCCTCGGTGCACACACACACACCCCTAGCCTCGGCATAGGCTCACGTGCCAGAACTACGCTTGGTCTGATCTCACCTTGTGAGTACGTAGACAACCCAACCCAGGTTCAACCCTAATTAGCTTTTTCTTTCTTCGATTAGTATTATCTTAAATACTCAGGCATTTTTTTAGCAAACTTTGACTTTAATTGGCTTATACATATAGAGTACGGAACCATTGCAAAATAGAAGCCTCGGGGTGCCTAGATTTGCTAAGAAGAAGCAAAGAAAGCTGAAAGGAAAGAGAGAAAATATGAAGGATGTGTCCCGAGTCAAATCTTACAATAAGATCAGCCTACACCCATCACCCTCAAGAACTTCGTCCCTTCGAGACATTTTTATGGCCAGAGTAGTGATTACTCTGATTATACTGATGAGAGTGACTATGATGAGGATGAAGATTTCTTCATGTCATGCATGAAATTGAGTATCCACTCCCTCAAACCAAGTTCAGGAAGCTCTGAACAAGAAGATGACACCTCATCAAACGGGATAACTTATACCATCGGTGAGTTCACAACTATTGAAGAATCTACAAGACATTGTGACAGAGAAAACAGTACCTCTAACCCGTCTGCATCTGGATCATCTTCGACAGAAGATTCTTCCCCAATGTTGTCTTCCCCCGAGAAGATCTCAGCACTAAAAAAATGCTCTGATTCGGTTTTCGATTTTCTTTCGGAAGTACCGCCATTGTCGCCAATCAAAGCAAGAGACACTTGGCCATCCTGGAACTGTGAAGCGACTATGTCCAGTCGTCCTTGGACACCTCATAATCTCCAATCACCTTCACTGGTAAATGCACCAATATATCCAATTAACCTACCAGAGTTTGTTCCAGGCTTAACAGGATATTCTCCAAAATTTCTGAGATTGACTCTTAGAACAAGAGGACGGATTGACCCTGGTCACGGATCCTCATTAGTGGCATCAAGTGATACCTCGATGGGAAGTGATGACTCGGATGACGACTCTTCTGGGCAGAGTAAAAAAGAAGAATAGATTGGACTATGCCTGTCAACATGGTCCAAATTTTAGAAAAATGAGGTGACAGAGGTTTCCCCGTCTAATGGAATTGTCGAGGTATGTCAAATGAACCTCAGGTCCAAAAAGAGGCTACAATCAAGGACGGTCCCAACTGAAAGGAGCATATATCCGCTTCCACTCTGACCTAACTCTCTTCAACCTGAGACGACTGATGACTAGAAAGTCAAATACGACATCCTCTCACATCTAAAGAAGATCCCATTGCTACTGAGTGTATATGATGTGCTCAAGATGTTACCAGAGCTGAGGCAGCCACTCATCTATGCCCTAACCAATCCAGGGAAGTTCTCAACAGACATCCAAAGTCAGCTTGCGGCTCAGACCTCTTAAAAGAGAGTAGAGCCATCTTGCCTCTTCACGGTTATATTCGGGGATGAAGACATGCATGTAGAGTCTCCTGATGATAATCGTCCCCTATTCATTACCGGAATGATAAACAGAGCAAAGATATCTTGGGTAATGATCAATGGTGGAACTGCCGTCAGCATCCTACCTAAAAAGGCCATGTCGCAGCTCAGAATCAAACCAGACAATCTGTGGTCAAACAACCTGTTATACAAGGGTTCAACCAAAATGAGCAAAGCCTATAGTAGTTGTTGATTTGAAGAGCAAATTTGGAGAAATCGAAGTAACCACTTCGTTCTTGATAATCGATGCCGACACTTCCTATAACGCCCTCCTCGACCGCCCATGGATGCATGACCATTCTGTCATTCTATCTACCTACTATCAATGCATCAAATATTGTTGGAGGGAAGTTCAAGGAAAGATTGTCATTGAAAACGACCCATTTGATGGAGTAGAATCTTATTATGCGGATGCCCGATTCTACGTCAGAAAGGTGGGGGTACCCGAAGCAAGTACCTCCAACATTGTGAAAGTCTCCAAAAAATCCAATGGATCAATGATAAAACCGTCAATCCCGAAGGTGTTCCAATATACACCTATAAATAGAAGAGCTGAAGGAGTGCCCAATCTAGACTTGGTTGACCCCTTACAAGCCCTCAAATTGACCCACACGGTCCCTTTGAGGAAAGCGGAATGCAGCATGATGGATGTGTACAAGACATTCACTGTCCCAATAAGGAGGAGGGGGGAAAAACCAATCTATTTTCACTAAAGAAATGGATAGATCAAACTCCGGATGGGAACAACCAGTCCAAAAAGATCAAATTGAAGGACACAAAAGAGTTGACTATACCAACAAGTTGTGCTCAATATTCAAGAAGGCAGCCCCATGAAAATCGAAGATACTCCAGTCTTTGAGACCATAATCGCTCCGTCCCAACTCCCATTGGAAGAACCAAAAGGGTTGGGTTACCAAGACTCGGCTTCTCAAGCCAGAATCATGTATAAAAGGTTGGAAGGATCAGGATTTCCGAATTCAATATCCGATCAAAGTGGAGAAGGGGTGTCTTCTGTGTTCGTGACTACTGTAAGGGTGGAATCCCCATCAAAAGAAGGAGACCCCATAAAGTAGCCCTCAGAAGAAAAATAATCCTGTCAAGTACCTCTAAATTTGATATGGCTGCCCTTCAAGAAATGGTCGACAAAATGGCTCGAGTCAGTCTTGATGCATGGCGGAAATGGCCGACAGCAGAAGCTAGCTCTAGAATTATTCAATCCAGAAGAACAGGAAAAAAACCCATTGTCTTTTTTCCTGCCGATCAGACAAATGAAGCCTCTGGGAATGACAGCAAGAACAAGAGAATAAACCTTTATTGGAAAAAGCTACACTCCAATGATCAAGAAGATGCTCAAGAAACACGGACTAGATCCAAAAGAAAAAGAGTAGATCGAAGGAGAACTTATGCCAACTTACGATTCAGCACTCAACTCAAGACAAAGAAAGAATTTTTCCACTGGTAAACAGATCCGCCGCAACTTGGGGGGACCCAGGTTTAATGATTCCAATTCCTTGTTAGATGAGGATCAAGTACGGACCGTGAACATGACCACAATATATGAAGATTCTTCTTTAGGAGAGGAAATGGTTATGGAAGAACCACCGGAGACGGAAGTCCGTTCGGCTCCTCCAGTATTTGAAGTAGGAGGACAAGCCATGATTGATGACTTACTGGAGATTAATCTTGGCACAGAACAAGATCCAAGGCCTACTTTCATCAGTGCTTCGCTATCGGATCAGAAAAAAGAAGAATAAACCTCGTTCCTAAAAGAATACAAATATGTCTTTGCCTGGAACTACACTAAGATGTCAGGACTTGACCCAAAGATTGTGGTGCACAAGCTAGCAATTCAGGAAAAATTGAAACCCATAAAGCAAGGCCAATGACGGGCCCGTCCCAAATTAGTCGCACAGATCGAGACAGAGGTCGACAAACTCCTTAAAGCAGGATTTATAAGAGAGGTGCAATACCCCACTTGGTTGGCTAATATTGTTCCTGTAAAAAAAGAATGGCCAAATTTGAGTTTACATTGACTTCAGGGACCTTAACGAAGCATGCCCAAAGGATGATTTTCCTCTCCCTATTATAGAACTAATGGTGGATGCCACAATCGGGTTTGAGACACTATCTTTCATGGATAGATACTCTGGATACAATCAGATCCAGATGGCCCCTAAGACAAGGAGCTCACGGCCTTCCGTACTCCCAGGGGCATATTCTGTTACAAAGTACTTGCCATTCGGCTTGAAGAATGCTGGGGCCACTTACCAAAGATCGATGACGTTGATATTCAGTGATTTGCTCCATGACATGTTGAGTGTTATGTCGATGACCTCGTAGTTAAGACAAAGTCCCGGTGTAATCATCTGGCAGACTTACGAGTCATTTTTGACAGACTCAGGAAGCACCAGTTAAAAATGAATCCACTCAAATGTGCATTCGGAGTCGTCTTAGGAAAGTTCCTTGGCTTTGTAGTCCAGTATCGAAGAATTGAAATTGACCCGACAAAGATAAAGGTCATCCTCGCCATGCCCCCTCAAAGGAACCTAAGAGAGCTAAAAGGATTGCAGGGCCACCTAGCCTACATCTGTCGGTTTATTTCTAACTTGGCCAGACGGTGTCAGCCTTTCTCCCGCCTGATGAAGAAGGGAGTTCTGTTTGAATGGGACGAAGTCTATTAGAATGCCTTTGAAAGCATCAAAACTTATTTGACAAATCCTCCGGTCCTTATGAGCCTGATAAAAAGAAAACCTCTCATCTTGTACATAACTACTCAAGAAAGATCAATGGGTGCACTATTCGCCCAACACAACGATCAGGAAAAAGAGAATGCGTTGTACTACCTGAGCAGGACGCTAGTCGAAGCAGAATGCAACCTATTCCCCTATAGAGAAAGTTTGCCTGACACTCATGTTTGCTTTGCAAAAATTGAGGCACTTCTACTAGAACATTCCATAAGACTGATTTCAAAGGCAGACCCTCTCAAGTATATCCTCTCTCGCCCAACTTTGTCAGGAAGGATGGCTAAATGGATTGTCCTATTGTCAGAATTCGAGATTGAGTATGTTCCTCAGAAAGTTGTAAAGGGACAAGCCCTAGCAAATTTTCTGGCTGCGCATCCAGTCCCGTCAGACTCACCACTGGTCACTGATCTTCCAGATGAAGAAGTAATGCAAGTAGAAATCAAACAGGATTGGATGATGTACTTTGATGGAGCGTCAAGAAGCCCCAGCGGAAAAAAATGCCTTGACCAAAAAGATAACAAAGCGGGCATAGGAATAGTCTTCGTCACACCTGAAAAAGCTATTTAACCCTACTCTTTTGCCTTGATAGAGGGATGCTCCAACAATGAAGTCGAGTATGAAGCTCTAATTGAAGGATTGGAGTTAGCCATCAAGATCTCATTCTTTGAGCTTACCAACTATAGTGACTCTGAACTGGTAGTGAAGCAGATTCATGGCGAATACATGGTGAGGAAAACCAGCCTCCTTCCCTACCATGCAAAGGCGGATGAGCTATTGTCACATTTTACCCATACTAGTATTTTCCATGTACGAAGTGGTCTTAATGCGGAAGCTGACTCACTTGCAAGTTTAGCCGCATCACTCACTCTCCCGTCCAATAGAATTCTGACAATTATTGTCGGTGAAAGAAGGGTGCTCGAACCTCTAGGAGAGTCGAACTCACACAACTTGGTGTGTTCTGCTTCAATAGCACAAAATGAAGATGATTGGTGTGCCCCATTTATCAAATACCTCCAGCATGGCCGGTTACCTGAAGAGTGGGTTAAACGTGCTGAAGTCAGAAGATGAGCAAATAAATTTGTGATATGTAAAGATGCTCTATTCATGAGATCCCTAGATGGGATTCTCATGAGGTTTCTAGCCAATCAAGAAACTGTCAAAGCCATAGAAGATGTCCATGCAAGAGTTTGCGGAGCCCATCAGACTGGCCCAAAGTTACAAATGCAACTGAAAAGACTCGGTTATTATTGGCCGACAATGATTTTTTATCGCTTAAACTTTGCTAAAAGCTACCAAGCATGCAAACTTCATACATCAAGCCCCAGAACCTCTTCATTTAATAACTTGTTCTTGGTCGTTTGCCACTTGGGGAATGGACATTATTGGGCCTTTCATCCCACCATCATCAGCTGGACATCAATACATCTTGGCAGCAATTGACTACTTCTCGAAATGTGTTGAAGTTGTGGCCCTGAAAGACATATCGCATGTTGCGTTTACGAATTTTATACGAACCCATATAATCTATTGGTTCGGGATCCCTGACAGTATCACAACTGATAATGGGCAACTTTTTCAAAGCAGGCCAATACGTAAATAGTATGCTAAATACAATATCAAGAAGTTACATTCCACAAAGCATTATGCGGCCGCAAACGGCTTGGCAGAAGCATTCAACAAGACTCTCTGCAAAATCTTGAAGAAGATAGTAGATAAAAACAAAAGGGACTGGTATGATCGTCTTCCCGAAGCCTTATGGGCCTACAAGACTACCTATCGGACACCAACAAAGGCCACGCCTTACTTGTTAGTGTTTGATGGTGAAGTAGTGCTCCTGTTGGAAATACAGATACTCTCATTGAGGGTTACCATCCAAGAATCCATCATGGATGAAGACGCAGCGAAAATCCGCTTGGTAGAACTAGAAATTTTAGACGAAAGATGACTATATGCCCAAAAAAATCTAGAGGTGTATTAGTCACAAATGACCAATGCCTTCAACAAACGCATCAGACTCCGGTCCTTTAAAAAAGGAGACCTTGTGCTCATGGTTCGAACTCCCATCATCGTTACTTGTTGAACTCAAGAAAAATTGGAGCCGAAATGGGAAGGACCATATGCCATTGAAAATGTGTATTTAATGGTGCATATTTACTGAGAACTATGGATGAAGAACGAATCATTCCCCCTACAATGCAAGATTCTTGAAGAGATACTTCTCGTAATCTCTAAATGCACACTAAGTTGAAAATCCGAAATGGTGGCTTAGGTAAAGTTAGAGTACCTTTGAAAGGCTCCTGAATACGAGCTAAAAAGGTTCAAATGCTCCTAAATATGAGTCTAAAGTGTTCACCCTTCTGAACTACGCCGACTTGATCCCACCATGGGTACGTAGACAGCCTAAGAATACCACTTTAGGCCCAGTCATCCCTCCAAAAGAAGCACTACCCTCAATGAAAGAAATTTTCGCGGCCCCATGGCCAAAGAAGAAGGTTGGTGGCTTGTAGTCGGCGATTCTAACCGGGTATTTACCACCAACACGGCCCTACGACCGAAGAAGAAGGTTGGTGGGTTGTAGTCAGTGATTGCAACCGGATATTTACCACCAACATGGCCCCATGGCCGAAGAAGAAGGTTGGTGACTTGTAGTCAGTGACACCGACCGAATAGTTACCATCAATACGACCCCATGGCCAAAGGAGAAGGTTGGTAGCTTGTAGTCGTTGACACCAACCGATTTTAACATCATCATGGCCCCACGGTCGAAGAAGAAGGTTGTGGCTTGTAGTCGGCGATTCAAACCGGATATTTACCACCAACATGGCCCCACGGTCAAAAGAGAAGGTTGGTGGCTTGTAGTCGATGACACCAACCGGGTATTTTCCATCATCACGGCCCCATGGCCGAAGAAGAATGTTGGTGGCTTGTAGTCGGTGATTCAAATTGGATATTTACCACCAACACGGCCCCACGATCGAAGGAGAAGGTTCATGGCTTGTAGTCGGTGACACCAACCGGGTATTTACCATCAACACGGCCCCACGGCCAAAGAAGAAGGTTGGTGGCTTGTAGTCAGTGACACCAATCGGGTATTTATCATCAACACGGCCCCACGATCGAAGAAGAAGGTTGGTGGCTTGTAGTTCGTGACACCAACCCGGTATTTGCCATCATCACAGCCCCAAGGCTGAAGAAGAAGGTTGTTGGCTTGTAGTCGGTGACACTGATCGAATAGTCACCAACAATACGACCCCACGACCAAAGGAGAAGGTTGGTGGCTTGTAGTCGGTGACACCAACCGGGTATTTGCCATCATCATGGCCCCACGACCGAAGAAGAAGGTTGGTGGCTTGTAGTCGGTGATTCCAATCGGATATTGCCACCAACACGTCCCCACGGCCGAAGGAGAAGGTTCGTAATCTAGGTAAAAGTTAGAGCACCATTGACAAGCTCCTGAATACGAGCTAAAATGATTCAAAAGCTCATGAATATGAGTCTAAAGTGTTCACCCATCTAAACTACGTTTGACTTGATCCCGTCCAGGGTACGTAGGCAACCAAAGAAAACCACCTTAGGTTTGGTCACACTCCCCAAACAAATACATCTCCCCGAAGGGTATAAGTTGTTTAAACTCCTTACTAAATTCATCAATCCCACCATTTACCAAGGAGATTGATTAAACCTTCCTAGACATGAACGGAAACTGTCTAAATCAAAATTCAAACCTTCCTAGACATGAACGAAAATTGTCTAAATCAAAATTTAAACCTTCCTAGACATGAACGGAAACTGTCTAAACCATAAATTCAAACCTTCCTAGACATGAACGGAAATTGTCTAAACCATAAATTCAAATCTTCCTAGATATGAACGGAAACTATCTCCTGAACTATGCTCGGCCTGATCCTATCATGGGTACATAGGCAACCTAAGGAATATATCTTAGGTTCGGTCACTTAAAAAAAATGAATGAATGATAAGAGGCACAATTAGAAAGAACGACCATTTTATTACGAAATAGCAAAAGAGGAACTCCATATCGCTTGGAGAACTCACCTAACAAAAAAAAGAAAATCAAGTGAGGATGTATACAAAGTCACCCAGTTAGCTGCCTGAAGTGGTCTTATCGTTTGATGAATCTTTTGAGGGTTGTATCCCGAGCCTCCATTAATCAGTGACACTCTTCAGATATTTGAAAGACCAGCAAGCCAGACCTTTCCACCCCTTGACGAGCTTCAGCAAGCTCAGAAGAGCACGCCTGTAGGCTGGATTCACCGGCCTCCAAAGCTGCCTCCACCACCTTGATCTTGTTCAGAGCTAGTTCCAGCTTCTTCCGGTAATCCGTGGCCTCTTCTTTGGCCACATCAAGAGCAACTTGTGCACATTTAATATTATTA
Source organism: Tetracentron sinense (assembly GCA_015143295.1). Lineage (NCBI taxonomy): Eukaryota > Viridiplantae > Streptophyta > Magnoliopsida > Trochodendrales > Trochodendraceae > Tetracentron > Tetracentron sinense. Next base: position 35,380 of record JABCRI010001125.1, on the reverse strand, counting down.
CGGTGACGATCTAAGTCCTCGAAGAGCTGAATCACTCGCTGTGTCAACCTCTCGGAACAAGAAGTTGTTCTCCCATTGAAATCATCAATTTTTGTGGCTATGTCATATCCATAGGAGCGGGTGGCGTCATCAATCAAAGCTTCGATTTGCCGTTGAACTGGCAAATAATCAAAGGACATCGCGTCTAAAACAGAAAAGACGCTAGAAGCATCAGACTTTATTTGGTCAACATCTCTTGGTCCCCGAGAAACTAAAGTTTGCCGAAGAATGTCCAAAAAACGAAGAGCACCCTCTCAGTACATTGCTATTACAGACTCAGAAACTTGAGGCAACGATCCCCGATCCGGCCTATAAAAAATGAAAGGTCTTACCCTTTCGATCTCACCGAAGAATTCTGCAAAAAAAGGGGAGGGTTTCTTTAAAAAAAATGTTTACTTACTTCAGTATGTGGCAAGTTGAGAAGTAAGGGCAGTCAGTTCCTCGTCAAGAGACAATCGATCTTCAATCGGAACCCTTGATAGTGGGACTATCGATAAAGAAAGAGATGGAAATTGATGATCAGATCCCAAGCTGGATAACCCAAGAACTTCCCCGAGCTGATGAACCTCCCCTATAGCATCTTTGGTGACTTCAACATCCGAAGAGATGTCCATAATGTCAACAATAGGATCTGATTGTGACAAAGGCGCTCCTGAAATAAGAATAGTGTCCTCAGGCTCTCCACCAGTTGATTTCTGAATTTCAGTCTCTTTGAAAGCAAATGTATTTTCCACCCCGCCGATGTTTCCCTGAACTGCCGAAGTCATCGGGACCGAAGCTTCGTTATGCAGTTCGACACTCTCAGCAATAGGGGGAACTGCAATCTCATCTTCGGCAGTCGAGACTATTGGAACTGGAACTTCCTCAAATACCTCCCCTATTCCATTCAAAAGAGAAGCACCCGCCATCTTAGCATCCTCCCCGATGTCTGGGATTGTCGGGGCCGCCACTCCTTCTTATGCATCTGTTCCGCTCACTAAAAAGGAGGGATCAACACCACCAGCTACACCAGATGGAGGCGAGTCTTCTTTGGTTCTTGACGAACCCTCGACGTAAAAATCTTTATCGGGAAGTGACTTCTCCATTCATGACAAATAGATCACTCTAGCCAGATCTTCCGCCTATTGACGAGAATCAGGTTGAGGATTGATCTCCGGGACAACAGATTTTTCTGATCTCCTCAGAAATTTCTAAAATGCTTCTTCAGATAGTCATTTCAGTAAAAACACTATCCCGAAGATCAGCAGGGATATTCTGGCTCTCGTCACCAACAGTACTGACTTTAGGGCCCTCATCTGTCACTGGGTTGTAATCACATAAAGACTCTGACGACTCCCTGTCCTCTTTGCCATCTTCGTTGATCGCCTTAGAAGGAATCGCTATTGTCGCTCTTGCAATCGGCTTCGCCAATAAGGTATCCTAATTCAGTTCCAGAGAGGCAACCGTGTCAGCAAAAACTATGCAGCCTATTTCCCCCCAGCAAGTCAGCCATGTTATGAATTCATTCATTGTACTCTTCATCCGCTGAACAAATATCAATGAGTGAATCTATTGGCTCAACAATTTTTTCCTTTTTGGAAGTCCTGCTGGTAGGAAGTTTAGCAGTAGTGTGTCTCTTCCACTTCGCCGTCCCTCGTTGACTTGTCGAACCCAATGGCGATATCGGGGCAGAGAGAGGACCGTCAACAGTCCAAGCTCCAGGAGGTGCTAACAAAATATCTGGCGCACCCCGCTTCAAATAAGTGAAGGTGCTGTCCTTCCACTACCCCGTGTAAAGCTGGGTGACCTTATCTTCGACTCCAAAATGATGTATACGGAAGGTACAACCCGTATAGACGTGAATCAAATACAACCATTGTCTCTTTACGAAGGACAGTTCAGCTATTGTGCGGACTATTTCTCTGGCATTCGGAGGTACGACTTGTTCATACCCGAATTTTCATGCAAACCTATTCAGGTAATAGGTTTCAACAAAACATTCCCTCCCGAGCCTCCACATTATGTAGCCTCATCAGAGAGAGACGAGAGAAAGAAAATCTAGATAACTTAATTCCCCTCCGCCGCGAGTTGGGTTGCCTTTAAGAATGCAATTCACACTAGGCTCAAGTGGACCCCTAAAAGGACGAGGATGTAATTCTCTTGGGTATATAAACATCCCATGTGAATGATCTTTTTTGTCAAATTTAGCAGGGACTTGGTCCTCTATTTGTATTAAGCATGACATGAATTTATCAGAATCTCTAAGTTTTCTGGGAGAGTAGGTCTTCGGAAAATACATATACGCCCACCGAAAGAGGTATTGAAACGACGTTTGAACCAAAATAGACCCGAGGAACCTTCTCCAAGTAATGTCGCCCAACGCCTGATAAAGACTGGCCAAAATTGCAGCTAGACAGTGCCTCTTACCGGTGGCCATCCGACCAGCAACCACAAAGGTCTCAGGACGTATTGCCTCAGCCCTGTTACAAGGAAGAACAAAGGCGCACAACCAGCAAGAAATAAAAGCAGCCAAGTAGCCTTCCCGAGATACTCCGGTAGTAGTAGGGATTTCAGAGGCCTTGATCCGTTCGTCTGAAAGAGCAGGAGATTTACTTCTTGAAAACTCGAATGGCCCCCTAGTATAAAAATATTTCAACTATGCCGAGAAAGAAACCTTCTTCATGACATCCTTTTCAGAAGCAGCTTTTCCAGCTTTGGATCTCTCATTGCCGGCTCGTCCCTTTATAATTGAGTTGTAAACTTGAAACAACTCTCTAGTGCAATTAGGAACAGTATCTAGACAATACAAGACGTCATTGAACAAGTTGAATTCATCATAGAAAAACCCAGAAACTCGGTTCAATGCGTAGAGAGAAATGGCAACTTCACCCCAAGTCGTAAAAAAGGTATTGGTCTCAAAACACCAATGATTTATCAAAGTTCGGAGAAAGCTCATGTCCTTGCAATAATCATATTTCGCCAATCCAACTGCACCGTGGATACCCAAACTTCTTAACTCAGGCTCAAAATGAACATACACATCATGCACCCACGATGGCCATAAATATCTACTGTTCACGGTGGAACAACTTCTCAATTTTACGTCCATTCACCAACGACATTCCTGAGCTCGAACAAGAGGAAGGTCAAACCAAGTCTGCAGGCGTGTCATCCAAATTTCTACCCCTCTTGGGTCCAAGGTATTGCCAAACCCCGATCCTCTAATGATGCCCCATTCTGAAATTACATTCCCCAAGACAAGGTAATCATCGGGTGTCATCTCCTTGGGATCCTACGCAATCTTCTCCTTGACTTCGCCAATGCCCATATCTCCAAAGACTTCTAAGTGGTGTTTCAAAGAAATCCTACTAGCTTCGCGGAGACACTCGTTGCGGATGTAGAGTGCCATCTCTCTAGCTGTCAAAAAAAAAATATACAGAAAATGTTAGCCAACAGAAATATTCCAATCCAATATTGAAAACAGTAAGATGCTGAGAACACTAAGTGTTTACAACAAAGAATTAAGAACACCAAGTGTTCTTAGCAAATTGCTGCGAGCTTCAAATGCTCACAACAAAGTGCCTTAGGCATAAATTAGCAATAAATGCCTGAAAGTAAAGTACCCGCAATAAATTTGTAGGTACACAATGTTCGTAGCAAAATGCTATGAACACTAAATGTTCACAGTAAAATACTGAGAATACTAAGTGTTCACAACAAAATACTGTGAACATCAAAGTGTTTACAACAAAGTGTTGTGAACATCAAAGCATTCACAGCAAAGGAGTAAGAAAACCAAGTGTTCTCAGCAAATTGCTACGAGCTCCAAGTGCTCATAGCAAAATGCCTTAGGCCTTAAATTGGCAATAAATGTAAAGTACCTCCAGTAAATTTGCAGGTACTCAATGTTCGCAGCAAAATGCTATGAACACTAAATGTTCACAATAAAATGTTGAGAACACTAAATGTTCATGGAAAAATACTGTGAGCATTGAAGTACTGTGAACATCAAAGTGTTCATAGCAAAGGAGTAAGAAAACCAAGTGTTCTCAGCAAATTGCTACGAGCTCCAAGTGCTCACAGCAAAGTGCCTTAGGCCTTAAATTGACAATAAATGCTTGAAAGTAAAGTACCCACAGTAAATTTGTAGGTACTCAATGTTCGCAGCAAAATGCTATGAACACTAAATGTTCACAGTAAAATGCTAAGAACACTATGTGTTCATGGAAAAATGCTGTGAACATCAAAGTGTTCACAGCAAAGGAGTAAGAATACCAAGTGTTCTCAAAAAATTGCAATGAGCTCCAAGTGCCCACAACAAAGTGCCTTAGGCATCAAATTGGCAGTAAATGCCTGAAGGCAAAGTAGCCGCAGTAAATTTGCAGGTACTCAATGTTCATAGCAGAATACTGAGAACATCAAGTGTCCAAAGCAAAGTGTTGTGAACGTCAGAGTGTTCTCAACGAATTACTGCGAGCCTCAAGCGCTCGTAGCAAAATGTCTTAGGCACTAAAATTGGCCTGTAAATGCTCAAAGTTGAAGTACTCGCAGCAAAAGGCTCACAGCTAAGTATTGTAGGCATTAAATGTTCGCAGCAAAATACCGCGAACCCTAAGCAAACCCATGGCAATAAAAGTCATGGATTTTGCTTAAGATTCGCAGTAAAAGGCTTGCTGCGAATATTAAACGCTCGTGGCAATGAAGCTGTGAGCTTAGGGTTCGCTGTTAACGTAGAGAACCCTCTTTATCAGAATCCGAAGAGGGTTCTGATGATCCAAACCCACTCATAATCGGGTAAATTAAAAAAAGGAATTGCTGCGAATATTGAGTGCTCACAGCAATGAAGCTGTGAGCTTAGGGTTCACTGCTAACGTAGAGAACCCTCTTTATCAGAACCCAAAGAGGGTTCTGATGATCTGAACCTATTCATAATCAAGTACAAAAATAAAATAAAATAATAATAATAATAAATAAAAAGAATCCAAGGTTTCCTCCTTAGAAAACCTATTTCCAGAATCCCCTGAATAGGAGGGATCCTTCTCCATCCAAGGAGAACCACCTTCAAAAGAAAATGAAAAGAAGAAGGATAAAAGGGGGGAAAACCCACCTTCGGAAAATGAAAAGAGAAGGAGAACTTGCAGTGGCAGGTTCTCTGGAGAGTTCAAACCCTTTGAGTTCTCCCTGAGTTTTAGAAGGCAAGATGCCTTCTAAAAACTCTGAGCCCTCCTTTTAAAGGGAGACTCTAAGCTAAGAATCCATCGTTCATTTTAAAATAAACGGTGTTGATCAGAGAATTGCCACCGTAGTTCTCTGCATTTAATGAGGATGGGACACTCATGAGTGTCCCAAGCATCAAAAGATGGACTAAAGCCTCTTGGCATTCCCAGCCACTTGGCAGGATCTGAACGGTTGAGTAACCTCAGCCATCCAGATCCTAAGGGGCAGTGTAAGTGGTGAAATCTCACCACTTATTTCACACCCCACGCAAACAGTGGTGTGCACTATTTGCACCAGATCACAACCCCGAGAAGGGTCGTGATTACCCCACATGTGCAAATGTACGTGTGGATCCTTACCGCCTTGGATTAAGACCAATCGAAGGACAGCAAGAGGACCTTGCTGCCCCAAATTAAAATAAAACAAATGGAGTCTTTAACAGACTCCACCTTGGCAGCAAGGAGCTCCCTTGCTGCCCCAAATCAAAATCAAATGAAAGGGGTCTTTAATAGACCCCACCATGGGAGCAAGGAGCCCCCTTGCTGTCCCAAAATGAAATTAAGTGAAAAGGAGTCTTTAACAGACCCCACCATGGTGGCAAGGTGTCCCCTTGCTGCCTCAAATTAAAAGGGGTCTTTAATAGACCCCACCATTGTAGCAAGGTGTTCCCTTGCTGCCCCAAATTAAAAGGGGTCTTTAATAGACCCCACCTTGGCAGGAAGAAGTCCCCTTGCTGCCCAAAATCAAAACTAAGCCAAAATGGTTTGTAATAGACCCCACCATGGCACCAAGGAGCCCTCTTGCTACCCTAAATTGAAATTAAATCAAAATGGTCTTTAACAAACCCCACCTTGATAGCGAGGAGTCCTCTTGCTGCCCAAAATTGAAACAAAATCAAATGGGGTCTTTAACAGACCCCAACCTTGGCAGTAAGGAGCTCCTTTGATGCCCCAAATCAAAATAAAATGAAAGGAGTCTTTCATAGACCCCACCATGATAGCAAGGAGCCCCCTTGTTGCCCCAAAACGAAATTAAGTCAAAAGGGGTCTTTAACAGACCTCACCATGGCAGCAAGGTGTCCCCTTGCTGCCTAAAATTAAAAGGGGTCTTTAATAGACCCCACATTGGCAGCAAGGAGTGCCTTTGCTGCCCAAAATTGAAACTAAACCAAAAGGGTCTGTAATAGACCCCACCATGATAGCAAGGAGTCTCCTTGTTGCCCCTAATTGAAATTAAATCAAAAGGGGTATTTAACAGACCCCACCATGATAGCAAGAAGCCCCCTTGCTACCCCAAATTGAAATCAAATCAAAAGGGGTCTTTAATAAACTCCACCATGGCAGCAAGGAGCTCCCTTGTTGCCCCAAATCAAAATCAAATAAAAGAGGTCTTTAATAGATCCCACCATGGTAGTAAGGAGCCCCCTTGCTATCCCAAAATGAAATTAAGTCAAAAGGGGTCTTTAACAGACCCCACCATGGCAGCAAGGTGTCCCCTTTCTGTCCCAAATTAAAAAGGGTCTTTAATAGACCCCACCTTGGAAGTGAGGAGTCCCCTTATTGCCCAAAAGTGAAACTAAACCAAAAGGATCTGTAATAGACCCTGCCATGGTAGCAAGGAGTCCCCTTGTTGCCCCTAATTGAAATTAAATCAAAAGGGGTATTTAATAGACCCCACCATGATAGCAAGGAGCCCCCTTGCTACCCCAAATTGAAATCAAATCAAAAGGGGTCTTTAATAAACTCCACCATGGCAGCAAGGTGTCCCATTGCTGCCCTAAATTAAAAAGGTTTTTAATAGACCCCACCTTCGCAGCAAAGAGTCATCTTGCTACCCAAAATTGAAACTAAACCAAAAGGGTCTGTAATAGACCCCACCACGACAGTAAGGAGTCCTCTTGCCCAAAATTAAAAGGGGTCTTTAATAGACCTCACCTTGGCAGCAAGCTATCCCCTTGTTGCCCGAAATTAAAAGGGGTCTTTAATAGACTCCACCATGGCAGCAAAGTGCTGTCTTGAATAAAAATGGCCAAAGGCCATCTTGCACTGCCATCTGGCAGTCCAGTAGTGGGTATAATACCCATTACTATCTTTCCCCACCCACGATCCATAATAAGAGGGTGAGGGATAGTCCCCACTCTCCCACGAAGAGGACAGATGTCCTCTTCACAAAGAAGAAGACAATTAGAGGAGGGGGTTGTGAAACCATTCCCCCTCCATTAACTCTCACGATATAAAAGTGAGAGTTAGTTTTCAGCAGGAGGACCTCGAAATCCAGCAAGAGGAAATCTAAGAGAGAAGAATCCCCAAGGAGAATTCTTGAAGCCAAGGAATAATCCCAGTTATAGAAGTAGCAAGGTAGGCCAAATGCCTACCCTCCTTCTCTCTTCCCTCTCTTTCTCTTTTACTTTGAAAGACCTCCTTTGGAGGCACCTGTAACAGCCCAAATGGGGTATTGGGCACCCCATTATTCAATGAAAATTACTACGATTATCTCTCTTTCTCTCTTCTTCTTAATCAGAGGTTTCCCTCTTCAAGAGGGTATAATTAGCGGCATGAATTTACCAATGTCGGAAATGGAGTTCCCTCCACATAAAATAATAAACTCCATTAATGGAGGTTATTTGAACAGTGAAGTTCAATTGCCTCACACCCAAGTGAGGCGGTCGAAATTTGCTGTTACAACCTTACCCTTGCTCTTCTTCTTGGTAAGGAAATTTGGTGAGATATGACCATAGCCATGACATTCATAACATTAAACATTCTGGCAGTTCTTATCTCCACCTTTGGAAGTTTTCTGGTTTTCCCAAGGTTTTGACTTTGGCTTCTCAAAAGGTTTTCCTCCTTGTTAGGATGGAACCCTTCATTTGTTTTATAGAATTTCCTAAATTTTTTCACAAAGTAAGCCAATTCTTCTTCCCACAACTCCAAACTAGTGTCATCCTCTTTCAAAGATTCCTTGATAGATTTCAAGGCTAAAGATTTGTTCTTCTTGGATGGGACGAAGGTTGAGTTTGTAGGTTTGGAGGGATCCAACCAATTCTTCAATCTCGATAGCATCAATGATTTTGTTCTCCTCAATGGAAGTGACCTTAGGTTAAAATCTCTCAGGTAGAGATCTAAGGACTTCCCTCAAAATTTTGGACTCTGAGATTTTCTCACCCAAATTAAAGCTAGAGTTGACAATATTGCCAAGTTTAGCATATAATTCATCAAAATTATCATCGTACTCCATTCAAAATTTCAAAATTTGTGGCGAGTATTTGAAGTTTTGAGATTTTGACAGTAGTAGTCCCTTCATAGCTAATCTGAAGAGTGCCCCATGCTTCCTTAGCTGTTTTACAAGTAGAGATTCGCCGAAATTCTTCGGGCATTACAACAGTGAAGATAGCATTGAGAGATTTAGCACTCCATCCACAAGTTTCAATCTCATCCATAGTCCACTCATTGGAGTACTTGATACCAATCTGCTCTTGAACTGTTTTTACCAGTGAAGTCCAACAAGTTTCTACGGAGGTCCACACTCCCTCGTCAATCAATTTGAAAAAGACTCTCATTCAAACTTTCTAGTATGCATAATTATTCCCATAAAATAGTGGAGGACGAGATAAGGATCCTCCCTCTTTAAGAGAACTCATTGTTTAAGGATCATGCAAGATCAAACTTAAGGGATTGACCTTATCGATGAACCCGCTCTAATACCAATTGAAATATCATCGATCAATAAATCCTAAGACCTAGAGGGGGGTGAATAGGTCTGTCTAACTATTTCTTTCAATTTTAATTTAACAATTTTTTCATAGTAGAAATAAATAAACAATCACACCTGAACACATGAAATTATTTACATGGAAATCCTTTCGGGAAAAACCACGAGACCTCGTCCAGTTTTGAATCCACTATAAGCATATCGACCGACAAAGACAAGACTTAGAAAATTTTACCCAATAGGACGCAACCGAACATGGTATCTCCACGACAACAGTTTCTTCGTCTTGATAACCACGAATCGCAATTCGATCTCCATGCCAAGGTTGCTTTGATTCCTTACAGCTTCTTCGACCACGATCTCACAAGACCAATCTCCGTTGCAACGGCTTTTGCTCCACGCCAACCAAACATTCTCAAGTGTCAAGGAGTTCTGAATGAGTTTAATATAATAAACTTTAGTGGGATCTCATATCATAGGATCAACTAGTGCAAGTAAAGGATCGACAATTATGAAATTTGCAACTCGAGAGAGAACTATAGTGTAGGAACAATGGGTATTATTCAAGCATGAATGAGAAACCCTAAGCAAGCTTTAATAGCCTCAAATCTATTCTCTAAAAACCCTTAGTTCGTATTAGGGTATAATAGGTTTTATAGTCTAGGCAAAAGAGTTTTTGGAAACTGAATCTTTTAAAAAATACGCAAACCGTTCGACCGGTTTAGCTTGGTAAGCTACGGGAATTGGGTTTTATAAGAAAAATCCGACAGAGGTTGAGTGGTTTTGCAAAGTTGACTATTGGAATCTTTTACTAATGAAAAATCCAACATCGGTTGAACGGTTTGGACATCCAGTCGACCGGTTTGCTAAAAACAAGCCCAATCCCTTTAGGAACTTTCCAAATGTCTTTCAACACCTTATAGCTAGTCACCAAGGGTCTTTAGAAGTTTTTATACGACAATTCCACCTAGGTTTAAATGGTATTTAGGTCACTTACCGTCCTAAGATAATGAGTAAAGCTTGGAGATGGAATCTTCATGCTTCGTCTTCACATGACTTGACCAAGTGTTTCAAGGACACTAAACACATTAGACTAGGTTTTGATCTTGGAATTAGCCAATACATAAATACAATTTTACATTTTGGATAGTTGGTATAAACAATAACTTGTTTCTAGGAAAACAAAATTAATTTGTAAATGGGTAAGTACTACGTCGTTGATGCCAACTACCCTAACATGCCTAGGTTTCTTGCACCCTATTGTAACATTTGTTATCATCTCTAAGATTTTCGATGAGGTAGTGGGGGAAGAACAATAAAAAAAGTCTACGCTCATTCATCACTCAGGAATGTAATTGAATATTGTTTCGACGTGTTAAAGGCTCACTTCCCAATCTTGAAGCAAATGACACCTTAAAAATTAGAAACCCAGTGGTAGTTGTTACTGCAATCACAGTCCATAATTTTATCATGTTGCAAGCCATAAATGATGAGCTTTTATTGTGTACAAAAATGATGAGTGGGTCAATGAGGATGCATCTGGTTCAGAGGAAGATGATGAACCTAATCTGATACACTTTGTCAACCCACAAGAGGAACAGATGATTGGACAATTTAGAGATAGACTTATATAATCATGTAATGATGTATATGAATGATCATTTCTAAACCATAATCTCTCATATGATATTCCGTGAGACTTAAATTTTTATATTTCTTGAGAAGTATGTTTTTACAACTTCAATGTTTGTGGATATATGTTATGGAGCAATTCATCAAAAGTTTGGTCATTAATATTTAATACTCCTCTATCCTTCACTTGTTTGCCTTCTAATATTCATTTTTTTTTATTAGAGGTAAACAGAACACACTAGCACACTATCACGCACACACACCCTTGTAGCACAAGCTGCAAGCTACTGCAACCACACGACCCTCTCAAAATATTCATTGGATACTCTTACTTGAAGATAAACATATGGAAGTATCTTTTCACAAGTACAACCCAAACAACAATTGTTACTTCTGGAATTGTAAGAGTAGCTTCTCTCAAGTGCAACTCAAACACATTTTTGGTTCTGGATTGATTTTCTGCAGATTTCTTCAAGAATTATTTCCTTTGAGGAAATTCTTGAAGAAGCTTTTTTCCCTCAAAGAAGTTTATCCAAATAACCCCTAGAATGCACTTTTTCAAGTACTCATCACTTCTTGTTGGGATTATCTTCTAGCTCACTAAAGCTACACTCTTGATTTTATGATGTATGTCCATAATTAATGTGGGTCATGTATCTACTTACATTTTAAAATGCTATTGATTAGGCCGCAATCTCAGTTAGCGATTGTTAGTGAGTTAGAGACCCGAGCACCGAACTTAAGCCGGCTAAACATGGTTATGAATAGAAACCGCTACACTGTTACTCGAGAGAATAGTTGTTTGGTTTAAGGATCAAGCTAGCTAAAAGTGAAATTTGTAGAGTTGGGGAAGTGGTTAACTTGATGGAGCTTGCTATTCTTACTTGGGCAGAGTGGGCCACTTTTCATCTTCTTACTTGGGTATGCCTCTACGGCCATCCTTCCTATCTAAAACCGCTACTTACTTGGGTATGCCTCTAAGGGCAACCTTCTGGTCTAAAACTGTTCGGGGAATAAAAGAGTTGGTAAGAGATTAGCAACTTGGAAATATCATATCCTCTCCAATTTGGGTAAATTAACTTACTCTTATAAGGATTGTATCATCGATCATGCCAACTATTTATTGCTTTCACGACCATCCCGTCTTCCAGTAGGGAAGCTTCAAATAGATTTTCTGTGGAGTGGTAAGCGGGACTCACAAAAGTATCATTTGGTTGAATGCTAAGAGGTATGTATATAAACCTAAACAAGATGGGCATCTTGGTTCACCACTTGAAATCCCGTGCTCGGGAGCACGGTCTCGTCCCTAAGAAGTCTCAGTCGCAAAGTCCAAGTTATTATAGAGATGAGCAGTGATAGGCGTATCTATTTTGAAACCTATGAGGTCTAGCCACCCCCTCTTACATACTCACCAACTGTGGTGAGTATGTAAGAGGGGGTGGCTAGACCTCATAGGTTTCAATATAGATTTCATGGGTACGTTAACTATTTCCCTATAGAGATTAAGAGAGTAGATATAGAGTTTGTGGAGGAATATCATACTGGTAAACAAGGTAAAAACAATGCTTGGGATCTTAAGGAGATATTACCTATGGGGTTTTTATGTACTAGGGGTGTAAACGAGCCGACTTGAGTCGAGCCGGGTGCTGCTTAACCTCGGCTCGTGACATATATATGCTGGTTCAAGCTCGTCTCGAGCTCATCACCCCTAGCTTTGGTAGCTTTGGAAATTGATGCTCTTGATTGCTTCAAAGGAATGGCAAGGTAACGTGGAACCTGAGTTTGAGAAGGGATATTAATTAGGACTCTGCTACCGAGACCGTCCAGGGCAGAGACTGCACATAACATCATGGATTCAATTTTTTTTTTGAAACCCATGCACTTTTTCCGGGCTGTTACGCACGGTCTCAAAAGAAAAGCCCCTCAATGAAGTTCATTCTAACGAAGTATTGTATCGTAATGGGTTATAAGACTAAGAGAGTACTGTCTTTTTTTGTTGATCATTCTTTCCTACCTTCCTTGATATTTCTTACCCCCTTGGGTACCTTGATATGATCATCGACATTCATTGAACCACGATCATTCAAACCTTTTAGGCCTAACCAAGCCCGGCCCATTGACAGCCCTATGTATTAGTATAGTACTAGGGCTATGTATCAGGCCAGGTCTATGGCCCGAGCCTGCCCTAGGCCCGGCCTAAGTTCAGGGTGGATTGGGCTAATATTTCTATGGGTAGGACTGAACGTGGCAGCTTGGCTCAATGTCTTAATGGGCTTTTAGTATGGAGATCGCCCGTGGAGGGTTGAGCACTTGCCTCGCGAGCAACTCATAACTTTAATAGCAGCCCATGGATTATGAGGTGCTCCCAATTTCAAACCACTGGCCTTTACTAACAAGAACGTGGATTATATAAGGCATGATGCTAAATTGCACACAGAAAAGTCTTTTGTGCTTTATATTAATTAGCGGGTGGCACCTGTGATGCACGTGAGAGTGAGGGGAAGGAGTTAACTACAATTAATATGAGTTAAAAGGGACACGTGTTAACCCACAGGTGCGATTGAACTCTCTCCGAGTTCAATCGCAACTGGCTGTGATTCTATTCTTTAAATAGATAGATGAGATAGGGGTTTTTTGAGAATTAAAGTAAAACATTAAATCAAAGTTTTGTTTTATATAAGGGTAATTTCAAAATTTTGGAAAATCAAGCTATGCTTGCCTTAGTAAAGACAATCCATGATAATGTTATACAAACAATGGGCCCGGACCGGCCCATGAACACCCCTACTTGAACAGTACCTAGTCGTTATATCATACCAAACGGTGCATATCCATATCAACAGGGGCGGAGCCACCTGGGGGGGCAGAGGGGGCTTCAGCCCCCTGAAATTTTGAAACAAAATTCATATACTTCCATTAGGGGTGTAGCTTGGGACACGGGCAGAGCTGGGGTATGGGGCTCTAGCCCTTATAAACTTCTGGAAAAAAAAATATTCCTTACAAACGGACACAAATAAACGTGATGGCCCGCGAACTTAACCCTCAATTGTTTTTTTTTTTTTGGTTATGCCCCCAAACCCCCATTGTCAGCCCCCCTTCAAGAGAATCCGGGCTCTGCCGCTGCATATCAATGTACTCCATAACTAGTGGTTTTCGTTGGAAGAATCTCATAAACATACATCTAGTTTGATGGGAAGATCTTGATTGTTGACCGTCCGATTGAAATCAATCTTACCATGTAGTTCTGACCGTCTGATGAAATCTCTCTTACCATGTTGTTGCTGGGGCGGTTAGGATCATCCAGTTGGGCTGATTTTTGCTCATAGTAGATGGAAACTCAACGTAAGTGCGCTTAGTCCACCATGCGCATCGCAAGAGGACCCAGTTGAAAATGAAAGATAGGACCGTGATTTCTAAATTCTAATTGTGGGACAATTTTTTTTTCGCTTTCAGGTCCCCCACAAACATCTCAAAAGTGCACCTTTAAAGCTTTTTCCACAACTTTTAGATTTTTAATATGGAAATTGCTTGAAAACACTCGTTAGTACCTACTATCAAGTGCAAGGCCGCAGGTTTGAAAATCAAACGACCACAATTTTTGTATTTTCTTTTAATAGTCGATCCACTTAAATGTTTGCACCTTTGGATTTTTGATCCTGTGGCATTTGCTCTCGATAGTGGGTAGTATCGAGAGTTTTAAATTACTTCCCTTTTAGTATCTTCAAATTAACTATTTTTATTATTGACCACCCCAAATGTTTAGAATAAGACTTTGACGTTGAGAGCAACAACAACAATGTGATGAAAGAGTGAGTGAAGCAAATTAGGTCAAGGAGCGCGCTTCGTCGAAGCCATGGCTCCAACTTTTATCTCTCTCTCATCCTTCTCAATGTTTTGGTGTCTCATCAAATGACCCAATGGAATATCACACGCTAACCAATCATGTATTGCTCAACATACCTTAATAATATGACTAATGTAGCCTTACTCTCAACTAAAATCCTACACTTATCCTTGATTTAGCATGTGTTAATTTTTCGATGAGACTAGAGCTAATAACACGCCTCAATGATATTGACATTATTTTTGATAACTTAATAGTGGGGTTCATATGAATTAATTGCTCTCGACTCTTCAAATTACTTATTTTGTTATTTAAGGAAAATAATCCCTTTACTTAAATACCTCCATTTCCCTGAACCTTCCATTAATCCTTCATTCAATTGGCGGGACCTCCTCTCAATGGAGTTAACACTGTTTTTATAACTTAATAGTGAGATCCATATGAACTAATTGCTCTCGACTCTTTAAATTAAGGAGATCAACGCCTTTCCTTAAATACCTCTTTTTTCCCCTGAACCTTCCATTGATCCATTGTTCAATTGGTGGGCCCTCTCGTGGATAAGGGTTACATCAAAATCGACGAAATTCATGAGCCAATAAAAGAACGATGATTTCCATTCAACAAATTTGATCGCTTTTTGGATGGTCAATAACGGCAACTCTTTTGACCATATTTTATTGATTGGTTCATGTATGAGATTAGTAATTAATCACGTTCTTTTATTAAAGATCATAGTAATCTGATCTGGCGGATTAAGTCCTAAGGAAGTAATGATATCCATTGAGATATTTTGCTAGCATAAAAGGCCTGAAAGTGGTGTTCTCTAGTCATTGGCAATTTCATGGCAGGTGGTAGACTTTGGTTATCAATTTGAATTTGGAATGCTTGGATGTGGTACAAGACAATCATTTATCTTGGAAAGCAAGGTGAATGACTCTATTTTGGCTTGGTTGGGCCTGATATGAAACCATCCTTATGCTCCGTTTGATTTGATGTAAAATAGGGAAAAACAAATAAAATTCATGAAAAATGTCAATTGTCCTATAGAAAATACACACGAAAAATGATATTTTTCGTGGAATTCTTTTGCTTCCCTCTATTTTACATCAAAACAAATGGAGCATTAGTCTAATATTAATGACGATGGTGAGTAGACTCAGCTTGCTAGGTCAACAAGGTGATATATTCCCCCACTTAGGACTCGATCCTAGGCCACACTTGATCGTGAGGGAGGTGCACCTTTTTTTATTTTTTTGGCAATGAGGGTGTTCGGGGCCTCTTAGAGCACCTAACTAATCTCCTGGGCACTAGCAGACCTCTCCATCTACACGCACAGGACAAGTAGGGATAAATCCTTAAGGGTGGCTAATAAGGGAAAGGGAATTGAACTCAAAACCTGGACTTCCTAAGGCGTCGTCCTGACCAGCACCCCAACCCCGGAGGCAGTTGGTTGAGGGTGGTGCACTTTCCCATCTTAGCTACACATGGAATGTGTCTAATACTACCTTTGCCTCTTTTATTAGCTTGAACCGGATTTGCATCTATGTTCTAAACAAAAAGAAAATAAAAATAAAGGAATGCCAGCCACTGACACAGTTTTTGAAATTTTTTCCAAAGTCTCAAGCTAAGTTTTCAACAGTTTGTTATTGTGATCCCTTCAACTTATCACAAGTCAAGATAAAATTCCTTTGTTAAGTAGAGAGTTATGTCATCAACTGATTCTCTGAAGGTTACAAAAAATAACACATGTCATCATCATTTTGAGATTTTGAAAACTTGCGCCTGGTTGGTTAAAAGAAAAACCACTCAAAAGTGCGGAGAAAAAAAAAAATGAAAACGTTTATTATGTGGGACCCACTCCCTCAAGGTAGGCTCCACTTCCATAAAAGAATAATTATTATATTTTAATCTTTTTCTTCCATTTATTATCCTAAATTTTATAAGCATCGGATTGTCTATGCAAGAAAGGGCTCTCAGGGTTCCATACATTGTGTGACAGTTAGCGTAAAATGGAGAGAAATCATTCCATTTTCTCCCCTTGATTTTGACTGCTCCCACTTGATATCTCTCACCCTTATTCTCATACATTTATCACCACATGTCTTGTTATGGGTGGAGAAGTCAAAATCATGGGCCCCATGATTTTGACTTCTCCACCACTTATCCCCTATTCTATGGAACCTGAGATAAGCCCTTTCTGGCTTTGCTAGAGACAATCTAAGGCCAATTTTATATAATTACCACGACGAGGAAGAAATATCTGATTCATGAGATAACTTTAATAGAAAAATATTCCGTCGATCTCGAAGCAAATAGATCTAGGGTGTCAAACTGCCCTTAGGTGAGGGGACGTGGATGCTCAAAATGAAGGTTTTTTTTTTCTTCCCTATGACGGAGGGCTGGGCCAGGATTAATATTTTAAAGTCTTCTTACTTGAGGGTCGGACTTGGGAAAAACCCTACAAATTCCAAACTAACCTACCTCCACCCTAGTAATTTATATCATATGCTATAATATATAACTTTTATTTAATTAGTTTTCTTTATGATATTACAATATGACTCTAATGGTTCTAAAGAAGAGGTCTGGTAATAATTTCAACAAACTCCATGGGTGACAATAGGCCGAGTTTGGATTATTGGGCTGTGTTCGGATTGCAACCATCACATTGGTGTTTGACCTGACCCAACAAAGGTTATAACATTGGCAATTCCTCACCAGCCCATCAACTCACCCGCTTGGCCCACATTTTTCATTAGGTTGAACATGATTAGAGGTGATGCCGAGCCGAGCCGAGTAGTGGTGTGTTCAAGCTTGTTCATTTATTAAACGAGCTCGGAAATCATGTTAAGCTTGACTTGTTTATTAAATAAACGAGCTTGAGCTTTACTAGCCGAACTCCAACCAAACTTGAGCAGTTCACGAGCAGTTTGTTTTATTGGATATAGCTATTTATATTAAGTAAAAAATTCACTTTACTATCCTAGGCAAAGAAAGCAAAGAAATCACGATGTTAACTGAAATTTTAGTATAAGATTATAATTATTAAAGATATTCTTATCATATAAAATAAATTATATATTATTAATCTTTACTAGTATAAAATAGATATATTTAATTATAATATTTAAATTAAATAAGTATATTTTAAATATTTTAATAGGTTAATATGTATATATAATCCAACCGAACTTTTATCGAACCGAGCAGGGGTGTGTTCAAACTCGACTCGTTTACTAAACGAGTTCGAAAACGGTGTTCAAACTCGACTTGTTTACTAAATAAACCAATGATATTTAAGCTTTTGACGAACCGAGCCTGAATAGTTTATGAACATTTTGTTGAATAACCACTCCTACTAAACATGATGCTTTAAAATCATACTGTTTGAACAATTTAAACAACCAGATTGACCATTGACTATTGATCCAACGGCTATGACCGTCCCAACTGTGGATTTTTTTAACCGACAGATCATGTCCATGATCACTATCAGTCTACATATGGGTCAAGATCAGTTTTGAGTCCAGATTCCAAACGACTGGATGATTCTGAAGTCAAGGCATGTGCTATAGCCAGCAGTGGCCCCACCGTACTACCGTAGTCCTTGGTGGTGCTAAGTCTCACAGGATCATTTTGTCCAAGATGGCTGAACCTAGCCGATCCCGCGCAGCCCTAACGACTACATTACAGATCCGACGTCAGCAAGAGACTATGGTTGAAGTCACCACCATCCAAACCAATCTTTCTTACAAAGACCACGTGATAGAAATTCTTTGAAGTATCAATCACTTTACTAGGGTAGATTAGGGTAGAGGGACTCAGGTTCAAGACATAACCGGAGCTCTCCATTTTCACGATGGCAGTTTTGTGATTATTTGGGAAACCTGGGCAAATCTTGGCAGCAATGCACATTGCAGCCCCAGGTTACAAACACCCAGTGAGTTCCTGCTACATCATATTTTATGTTAGTTATGTATAAATAAATAGATTAATTACATATCAAAATATGTGTTATCTTTGTCCATTAGTACCAGTGGCACTTTGTAACCCTCGCCTGAGTGGTCTTGGATCTATTCCCACGAGTTGGAATTGGTGCAGTTGTTGAAAAACCCAATATTTTACCCACCTAAAATACTTATATACCTAACTAGTAAGTAATGAACAAATACTAATACTACTAGTAGGGTTTGCAGCCTAACCATGTTTAAATTTCTTTCTTAAATTTATATTTTATAAAATTAGATTAAAAAAAAACCCATTTTATATGTCACTGGCGAGGATTAAGATTTTGATTTGAAATGATAATATTGATACTAATGATAATGTGAAGAAATATTGGACAACGTTATTCTTTTAAGTCAAGATTTTAATCATCAGAGACACTTAATTTGTCCAATTTTTTAAAATGTAAGCCTGAAAAAAAAATCTTATATTTCCTCACAAAACTTTTGTCTTATTCACAATAAAGAGATTAACCATGAATAGGAGTTCGTTGAAGAGATAACCAGAGATAGTTAAATTGGAAATAGCAAATATAAAATAATGGCTTTTCTTACACCTAAAAACTTTTTGTCATTTCCAAAATATATACTCCTATCAATACATATTTTGGATTGATCGATTAACTATGAATAGGAGCTTCAGTTGAACATATATCGGAGCAACCCAAAACTAGCTTGGGTATTGGTTGTTTTGTAATTACAAAAATACCCCTTCTCAAGCCTTTTCTTGGGTTGCTCGGGTTAACTTTTCAACCGGGGCTCCAGTTCATATATAGTTAATCTCAATATGAAACTACCACCATATATTAGAGTCCTGAGAAGAGGACTGCGAGGTCCCCTTTCTAGCTTATCGTAGTGTACTCATGTCTCTTTTCATCCCAATTTAACTATGATTAATTAAGCTTAACTAACTTATGATTAATATTTTTTTTCCTAAAATCTAATGTTAGATCCGATCTTAATCACAGTTAGTAGTTGTTAAAAAGGAGGGGTGGACCAAGCGCAATCAGCTTCAAAGCTGACCGCACGGTCCGTTTCCGTTTCCGTTTCCATTTCCTCATAACTTATCATATATCTAAAAAAAAAAGATCGAGCTCCTGTCATCTCTTGAACAGGAGCTCTGCTGATTTTGCCTAGCCTCAGTCGTTTCTAGCCTTAGCTGCGGCGGGCCCACACCAAAGTGTTTGATGGGACTCCCCCACCGGGCGACTAAGGCTAGCACTAGAACTTAATTTGCTTTTCTTTCATTTCTCGCTAGCTTCTATTTCCTCCATCAAACAAATGTCCACTTATCTTTCTTCTAAATAGAGTTTAAATACTGTGTCCACAATTGCAAAGACTGTTTACCCTTTAAAAAGGGAAGTACTTCTTTTATTTGAACTCATCTTCTCTCTCTCCTCCTTCCAAGAAACTGCCTCCGTACGCCTATTAAAACCTTCCCCGACACCTGATTTTCCAAGTAGAAGAGATCAGAGAGATCATTAGTATACAATATCTCATCATCTTTTTTGGATACCCTTTCAGTTTCTTGATCTTTAGAGATGGATAAACTATGTGTTCATCAAAGAAGGGACACTAGATCACAAGCCATATCAAAGAAAAAACCAATCAAAGTTGTGTACATCTCAACCCCCATGAAGGTGAAGACCAGTGCTTCAGAGTTCAGAGCTCTGGTGCAAGAACTCACTGGGAGAGACTCTAAATTCTTCGAGATTGATGGTTTTCAGACGGTTCCCGATCGACGAATGAAGCTCGCCGATGGTGATCATTTACAAGAGATTCCTAGGTTGGACCCTTGTCACAAGTTACCCAGCAGATGCTCAGATGATTCTGTTTTTGAGTCCTTTGATGATCATGTGTTTGATCCTCCTCACATGCTAGAGAATTTTACGGGGTTCTTGTCGTCCAATCTATATTATGAATCTCCTCAGATGGATGTCTTCAGAAGCCATGGTGCAGTTTAAACTTTTGTGATAATCTTCTAGAACTAGAGTTCAAATCATATGTAAGCAACCATATTTATTTCTATCTTCATGTTTACTTCTTGTAGTTAAATCTACTCTTGGATTTGAGCCTCTCATGCATAGCTATAGCTATTCTTCTTTCTTCTCTTACCATTCATGATCTAGGATGTGTTTGGAAACAGTTCTTTTTGTGCCCTTAAATCAGTTAAGTGAAGACACTTAACTAATCTGCAGATTTTTTTTTTTTTTTTTTTTAAGGTTAGGCCAAAGAGGGTTAAGGGGATGGTAAAAAAGAGCACTGTATTCGGTGATAGTGGAAAATGAAAACAAATAGGCATTAGACTAGTAGAAATAAAACTGATGCAGCTTCATTCCCATAAAGCAAAAAGGGGGAAATAATGGTGACCCCACATGGTTACCCACCTAACAGGAATCAAGGATTTAGCAGCACACATATATAGTAATTGGGTAATCAGCTTTTCATGAAATTTCAGCTTCTCTTAAAGTAGTATGTCTTGCAACTTGTAGTGTAGGGCATGGGATGGAGGCTTTTGACATTGCCCCATCTTTTGTCTTTTTTGTACTTTATTGGGGTCACTTCCTATAGGTGGCTTTTGGCTTGCTACAGTTTAATCACTGATCATGAAAGAAATCCACCCAGTGTTTATCTAAAAATCTATGGTCCTGTATGTGTGAAGATGGTCTTTTGTCAAGAGAGAATGAACCCTGCTACTAACATGATAGAACTTGTCAGTAGGAAAAACAATTATTATTTTTTGTCTTTATGGAATAACGTAGTGAAATTTGTAAAAAAAGAAGAAGAACACCGTCTTCAACTCGAATAACCCTTGAATCCACAAGGAACCTTGAATTCACAAGGAAAAGAGAGAAATTCGAAATTCCATTGATAAAAACTATGTTGCAATTGCTTACAAGAGTATTTATATACTCCTAAAAACCCTAATTCCCGACATAGTAAAAATTACTAAAAATAGTAAAAATCCTAAATTTACCCAAACTCTACCAAAAGTCTTAAAAGAACTATTTAAGACTTTCTAAAACAAAAACGGACTCAAAATACCTTAAAACGACCCAAAACAAAATTTTTCAAAAATAGAAAGTTTTTTCTAAAAAGTGAGATTCGGACCCTTTAACAGTATTTTCTGGGCTTTCCGATGGGCTTAACCGGCATAGCTGGTTACCACGATGTTGGGCTCATTGATATCTTCGTTTTAGTACTCGTGGATTCTGAGGCGACGTCCGGATCAAAAGTTATAGCTGTTTGAAGTTTAAGGTACATATTTTGACTTCTGACTCTCCTTAAACTTATCTTATTGCTCCAAGAAGTCGTTTGCCACTTGTTCTACATCATGGAAGGCCTTTTTAACTTTTATGAGTCCATACAGTATCGATTGCTCTCGACTGACTATTATAACGAAAGAAACGAAAGAACGAGAGGTAGGTGGGGTTGATTGATATTTTTTTTTTACTACGAATAAATAAATTAAGGAAACTAATCACCTCCTCGGTCGGTGACTTGAGGACGGGTGTCTTGGCTCCTATTTTCTTGCCATGTGTCCCCCTTCTAACTCTATTTAACTATGGTTAATATTCATCCACCCTTAGGGTTCACCCATCTACCCTTGGTTTTAAAAAAAAATAAATTAAATAAATTAACTATTGATAGTAAGTATTTTCCGTCGTCTAGAAAATCACCCTACTATCAATACTTTAATTAATCTGAGACCTTCAAACACATGAGAATGGTATAGGAATTGTGTCGGATGTCGAATCCTCACTCGTGAACTTTGAGGTTAGTATAGAGAAGAAACCAAAAAGAATAATGAATTGTAAAACAATAGAGGGACGAGAATGATGGAATCAATGAGATTTTAAAAAAAAAACAAGTTGAGAGATTTAATTAAAATCTACTAATTAAATGACATGAACATAAAATAAACTGAATTAAAAAGAGACATCAAAACATTAAATAAAAATAACACTCACTGCATTAAAATAAAGAAAAGTCACTTACAACTAGAATTGAACTCGTATTACATCCAAGAAAAATTCAATAAACCGGAAACTCGCACTAAGTATAGTTGCAAGTGTTCCGATGAAGGTTTTTAAGAAGGGGTTGAGAAAAGAAGAGGTTGAGAGACTTAAACAGAAAATGGGTTGAGAAAAGAAAGGGTTGAGAAATGAGAGAGAGATGTGTTCTTTCCCTAGGCATAGGGGTGAGAACGTGAGATAAAGGTGAGAAGAGAAGCTAGGGGGAGGGAACCATCTATAAGGGAGAGAGAGGGGTGAATATTTTTAGAGGTTGACTAGAGTTTTGTAGAGATTAGGGTTGAAAAAGTGGGCTAGGGTTTTTATAAAGAGATTGGTGACTAGGATTAGGGTTTGGTGATAGAAAAGAGATGGATGGTTAGGATTTTGTAGAGAAAGATTACGGTTTTAACATAATGAAAAATTTAGGGAGAGCTAAAGGAGGAAAGAAATTTTTGAGAAGATATTGTGTGATTAGAGTTACCATGTGAGAGAGGGAGAGTAAGGATTTGAAATGGATTGTTAGGATAGAAGTAGAATGAGTGACTAGGATTAATTAGAGAGGAAATTGGTTAGGGTTTTAAAATTACAAAATAAAAACAAACAAAAAAAAGCAAAGGGTCTTTGAACCCTAGTCTCTAACATGATCTCCCCTAGCATTTGCCAATTAAGCTTACTTCTTTCTTTGTTTTGTAGGGAATATTTATCAATTGAATCACTTTCTCTTCGAAATATATTTTTTAGTTCTTTGACCTTCTTCAGTCACTAGCTCAGCCTATGCTTGACCCGTCTCTAAATGATGTAGCATGTTGGCTATTTAGCTTTCAATAATGGGGCTTCGATGGTTGTTTTTGGCTTCCTGGCTCTTGAAATTCTTCTAATCTAGGGTCCTGAAACATTAAAGCGTAATAAGAGTCCATAAAAAAAACTTTGAATATAGACTTTCAGAAACATGTTAAATTCATGCAAATATACCTATCAGCACCCTATTTTTACACCCCCTTAACCGTGGTTAATTAATTTAGCTATGGTCCAAACCTTAGATCAACCCTAGTTCCAAACCCTAGGTAAACCCTTAACCATAGGACTAAACCCTAGTTAAGACCCTAGTTAACCCTAAGCTTAACCCTAGGTAGTCCTAAACCCAAACCCTAGGTAGCCCTAGCCTAACCCTAATAAGCCCTAGGTATACCCAAGGCCCAAGCCCATTTGACCAAACTTATACCTAAACAACTCAATCAAATCCAATTACCTAATTTTATTACCCAACCCAAGTAGTCAAGCACAAATACCCAATCACCCAATTGCCTAAGCCAAAGCCTATTTCCATAGCCCAAGCCCAAATGTCATAGTCAAAGTCCAATAATCATAACCCATGACCCATCTACTAATAACCCATGATCCATAAGACCTAATCCACATATCCATATCCACCTACCCTATATCCTATAACCCATACCCATATAACCCATAGTTCACTCAACCCACCAACTCTCTTACACCTCTCTTACATCAACCCATACCTATATAACTCATAGTTCACTCAACCCACCAACTCTCTTACACCCTATATCCTACAACCCATACTCATATAACTCATAGTTCACTCAACCCACCAACTCTCTTACACTCTCTTACACTCCTTACAACACTCAATCTATCAACTCACCTTACAACACTCAAGTCTTTACCCACTAGCTCATTTTATCCCACATGTAAAAGACACAACCCAACCTCTTAGTTTTCCTATAAATACCAATCCCTTAACCCCTTAGATCCATCCCTCAAGACCCCTAGAAGGTTCTCACCCACTTGTGTTTCTCTTGAGTTTGAAGAAGTGAGAAGAAACTAAGGTTTAGAGTTTGGAAAGAATTCTAAGACTAAAAGCTTAGAGTTCTTCACTAACTCTCTTCCTTTGTGGATTCTAAAACTCTACCCCTTGGAGTATTGAAGAAGAATTCTTGGAGGAGTAGGCACTTCTTCTTTCATTTTCTCTTCTTTTTTATCTTTTTTTTTATTTGGTTCTCTCTTCTTGATCTCTCATTTCTCAAGCATAGTTGGGCCTCTCTACACCAATCTAATGGTGTAGAGGGACCCCATATCAAAGGCAAGGAGATGCTCCTTTTTATTTTCCTTTTCATGTACATATTTTCTTCTTTTTTATGTACCCACAAGTGTGGATATGGGTAGGCCCATAGAGAGTGGAAGCTAAAGCTATACCTCTCTTTTTCATTTTGTTTTCTTTTGAGATTCTAGTCCTCTTTCTAGAATTTTTTGTGAAAGCTCATCCCCTCCCTAACATTCTTTAGAGCAACATTACATCATTAATAATGGTGTAAATGAACCACCTTAAAAGGGAGAGGATGAGTTTTCATTTTCTTTCATTTCTTTATTTTTCCTTCATGTTCTATGTTGAATGGGTAGGTGATGGTTTAAGGACTTAAGATAAATGATGGTGTAAGGACTTAAAGAGGACATTCTTAAAAATGTTTCATACTAAAGACAATGGTATTTGATCTATTATCAACATCAATCCAACAAAATAGGTGTTGGTAATAGACCATTTACTATTCATAAGGCACATCCCTCTTTATGTCTTAAACTATAATCTTTTAGCCAAACTCTTGGACTAAATTTGACTTTAGTTAAGTTTGTCAAAACCTTACCTATATGAAAATTCAAAAACATGATAAAATCTCAAAATACCAAAAACATGATAAAATCTTAAAACACCAAAAACATTCAAATATAACCAAAATATAAAAAACATTCAAATATCCCCAAAAATCTCAAAAAATATAAAAATACAAAAAGACCAAAAAGAGACTTGTAGGACCTCTTTAGCTTTGGTTAGCTCATCTTACCATGGATAAATACCCTCTAACCGTGGTTAGACTTAACACTTGTGCACTTGACCTCCCCGGTCAACTAAACCATAGCCTTCTAGGCTAGACCCTTTGACCATCCTATGCACACACACACTCCCCCCTAGCCTCGGCACGGGCTCATGTGCCAGAACTACGCTCGGTCTGATCTCACCATGTGAGTACGTAGGCAACTCAACTCGGGTTCGACCCTAGCCATCTAGCTTTCTATTTTTCTTGGATTAGCACTCACTTAAAAACTTTGGACATTTTAATTAAACTTTGAGATTATAATTGGCTTAAGTTTATGAAGTAGGTAACCGTTATAAAACGGAGGTCTTGGGGTGCCTAATACCTTCCCCAAGACTTAATCGAACCGCTTACCCTAACTCTGTAAAGACCATTTGCCTTATCCAAACAAACAAATACCCGGGACCTATCCCTAAGAATGAATAGGTGGCGACTCAAGTCAAAACATATAATTGTGAAAGTGGGTTGGAAAATCCAATGCTCACAGTACCATTTTTACCAGAAATATGTGTTATGCAATGGAGGGAACCCTTACTTAGAAAAGTTTGTCAAATTGAAAGTTTACATAGTAGAGTTTGTCAACGCCTCAAAAGATAATAGTGAAAATAAGCACTTTAAGCGAATATCACCACTCCCAAACAACATATTGTCAGTCATTGGCAATCAGTGCGAAAAATAGAGCTTAAGAGAGCTTGACACATGCTACATATTGTTTTTGGCCTACTAAGAGAAAACTCCTTTTATCAAATTATTTAAAGGATGTAAAATTATTTACAAGTTAGAACTTAGTCAGTGAATTGCAGTAAGAATACAGATGGACTCTCAACACAAAGAAAAATTAGACTCAACGTGTGTGTGTGCTCAACATCATCATTATTTGGCAACAAAGACTTTCAGATCACCTATAAGATTGTATGTCTTGACCTCAATTCTCACTGGAATACCACTCAGAAGTGAATCACTCAGAAATGATTTTTTTATCTTTTTTCTCGAGTTATATGTGAGGAGATATGTTGATGAAAACAGACAAATATCTCACATATATTTCTAGAAAGGAGGACGTTAGAAAATCAGACGATCTCATGATAGAAATATTCACTCGGAACCTCAGATCAAACTCTATAGTTTCTCTTTCTCCATCTCCACATTATATGATTGTGCTAACCCAAAACCAAGTAGGACTTCACTAGGTTGTAATGAGGCTTGGGATAGGTTTAGAAAAATAAGGGGTCATAGGGATTCAAAGTTCTAAGAGGATATCTCGATGTTCTTTGTAACTTTTCCTAAGGGTGTAACACTAAATCTTTTTTCTTTAATTTTTTTCCATTCTTTTGATCTTTTTTTTAGGCAGGTCAATTCTTTTTCAGCTTTCTACCTTTTTTATATCCATATTCTCTTTTCAATTTTTTTTCAGCTTAAACCCATTTGGTTTTTCTTTCATTTTTCAATTTCTATCTTTCATGGTGTACCCATACCAATCACTCTTTTATCTTTCTCAAAAATAGGGCCGTGAGCCATACTTCTTATCTGGATTGGATTTTTGATTACTGGGTTAACAAGAACAAGTTTTCATTAAAGGCTCAAAAAGGGTTTCTAAAGATGCAAAATTAAGGTCAGCTAAAAAGTTTGGAAGGTTACAAACATGGCCTAAATCACTTTCTATGGTTGCACACTCATGTCCTATGTCTTGAATGGATACAGAGAAAGTTTTGTTGTAATAATCCAATATTTGATGTCGTTCTAACTTTAATGATCAAATCAAGAATTAATGAGATCTCTTAAGGGAAGACGTGGAGGCTGGAATAAATTGTGAATCAACTTGTGACTCATAATGTTTGTATAACCTATGGAAATGCTCAAAAGCTCACTAAGTTAGGTCTCCACAAATATTCTTCTTAGATCTCTAGAGAATCTGAACTTAGGATGACTCTGATGTTGATTTTGTGTAATTTTTTGCCGAATCTGAGTTTCCTAAGTGTTTAAATCCAAAGTAGTACAACTGAATTAAGAGCTAACATGCACTTCAAAAGATGACATCATTTTCAATAAGTAGACTAACGGTTAGTTTTGTATCATCATT
Organism: Tetracentron sinense; assembly: GCA_015143295.1. Classification (NCBI taxonomy): domain Eukaryota; kingdom Viridiplantae; phylum Streptophyta; class Magnoliopsida; order Trochodendrales; family Trochodendraceae; genus Tetracentron; species Tetracentron sinense. Next base: position 7,970 of record JABCRI010001125.1, on the reverse strand, counting down.
GTAAAGGTACTTGAAAACATTTTGAAAGTGCTAGAAAAGTAAAAATTAAGATGAAAATAAACCTAGATAATCTACCCAAAAAACCTAGAGTTCTACCTCGTAGGCGGCCTATGGGACAGGCCAGAAGCTTTCACAGTCTCTAAAGCTCCAAAGAGTTAGCAAAATGCAACAATTATTTTTTTTAGGAAAACATGAGTTTTGGAAAATATCCACCCCCAAACAAAAGATAGCATTGTCCTCGGTACTAATGACCAGTACAAAAAGATATGAATGAGGACTACAAGATGCAAAATTTGAGGAAGGGTATTACTAGCTTGGCAGAAAATTGTACATTGGTAGGTATCAGATAATCTGCAGAAGTAATGAGAACCGTACAACCTAAAAAATAGTGTAAGATAATCATGCGACTCATGAATATCGGAATTGCCTTTCCGCAGCGCTAAGTTTAACGTCTTCAGCCAGACACAACGAGGGTACATAAAAGCACCCCCAAACAAAATGAAGCACATAGAGACTGAGTGGGTCATCAGTCTACAAAGAAATGATCGATAAAATCGATCTCAACCAACACCAACCGGTGGCTTTGGAATGACCCCCGTAGGTTGTATATCTTTTAAGCCTAACGGCTGATAGACTAAAGAAGTCAGGAGATTCACACTAGCTCCTATGACTAGCAAAGTCATACAACTAAAATCGTTTCCTATGATGCACTGAACGGTAGGGCTTTCAAGATCCTTTAATTTGAACGCAATGGCTTTTTCAGCTTGAAATGGATCCTTAGGTGCTTGTGTACGCATCTTGATTGTGCATAAGTCTTTGAGGAACTTAGCATAGTGTAGAATCTCACTACAAAATTCAAGGTTTATTGTGGCAGCTAAAATCCGCCGCAATACCTAACTAAATCGTCATTACACGACGGTTTCTTAAAGTGTCGTCATAAGTCTTGTCGCAACGGATATAATGGTGTTTTGTAACGGTGATTATTAGTTGCCCAACTATATATAGGGCTTATAGCAGCATTTTTGATTTCCGCCGCTATATAGTAAACTTATAACGGCACTATATAAACGCCGTAACAACACGATATATAACGGCACATCTAAACCGTCGTGGTATATGCAACCTATAACGGCACAATATAAACCATCGTAGAAAATCGATATGTAACGGCATAATTAAACCACCGTTATATAGTGAATCTATAATGACACAACATAAACGCCGTTGTATGTCCAACCTATAACGGCACAATAAAAACCGCCATAGCAATTATGACTCTATAAAGGCGGTAAAACCACCTCAACTAATTGGAAATTAAAAAAAACAATTATATTTTTTGAAATAAATTTTTTTTTACCTGTGTTAATTGTACCTGTAAGAAAAATATAAAAAAATTTAAATTATCTACAAAAGTTCTAAACACCAAAATATAATTCATCAAACATATAAATTCATGTACATCACAATCCCTTAAAAAACCCTCTAAAATATCCGTCAATATATACATATATACATGTCCAAAAAAATGTCTCAAGTCTAAAATAAAAAATCTGCTATGACTACCTAGTAGGTCCCTCTGACTGCTGCACTCCTGCTGCCCCTGACAGATGCGTTCTGCCGCACCCTCCTACAAAAATAAGAAAATAAAATTTATTATTAGACTAGAAAAAGGATAAAATTTATCAATTTCATCAAAAATTTACAAATAAAAAAACAATCGTAAATATTTCATAGTTAATGGATTAAACAAAGAAATTTAGTTCATTGGCCTAAGCCTACATCGTCCCACCAATTCCAAACCGGGGGCCAGATTTCGATCCTGTTTCTTCTAACGCGTGTATTTCAATACATCCTAAGTGTTTGAATTGGTTTCGAGCGAATCTGAGGCTGTATGCCCGATATGGGCACCGAGACGGCCGAAATCCATACTTGGATACTATACATTGGCCTAAACCTACATCGTCCCACCATTTCCAAACCAGGGGTCGGATTTCGATCCCGTTTCTTCTAACACGTGTATTTAAATACATCCTAAGTGTTTGAGTTGGTTTCGAGCGAATCCGAGGCCGTATGCCCGATATGGGCACTGAGATGGCCGAAATCCATACTTGGATATTTTACATTGGCCTAAACCTACATCGTCCCACCATTTCTAAACCAGGGGCCAGATTTTGATCACGTTTCTTCTAACGCATGTATTTCAATACATCCTAAGTGTTTGAGTTGGTTTCGATCGAATCCGAGGCCGTATGCCCGATATGGACACCGAGACGGCCAAAATCCATACTTGGATATTTTACATTGGCCTAAACCTATATCGTCCCACCATTTCCAAACCAGGGTTCGGATTTTGATCCTGTTTATTTTAACGTGTGTATTTCAATACATCCTAAGTGTTTGAGTTGGTTTCGAGCGAATCCGAGGCCGTATGCCCGATATGGGCACTGAGATGGCCGAAATCCATACTTGGATATTTTACATTGGCCTAAACCTACATCGTCCCACCATTTCTAAACCAGGGGCCAGATTTCGATCACGTTTCTTCTAACGCATGTATTTCAATACATCCTAAGTGTTTGAGTTGGTTTGGAGCGAATCCGAGGCCATATGCTCGATATGGGCAGTGAGATGGCCGAAATCCATACTTGGATACTTTACATTGGCCTAAACATACATCGTCCCACCATTTCCAAACCGAGGGCCGGATTTTGATCATGTTTCTTTTAACGCGTGTATTTCAATACATCCTAAGTGTTTGAGTTGGTTTCGAGCGAATCCGATGTCGTATGCCCGATATGGGCACCGAGACGGCCGAAATCCATATTTGGATACTATACATTGGCCTAAACTTACATCGTCCCACCATTTCCAAACCGGGTGCCGGATTTCGATCCCGTTTCTTCTAACGCGTGTATTTCAATACATCCTAAGTATTTGAGTTGGTTTCGAGCGAATCCGAGGCCGTATGCTCGATATGGGCAGTGAGATGGCCGAAATCCATACTTGGATATTTTACATTGGCCTAAACCTACATCGTCCCACCATTTCCAAACCGGGGGCCGGATTTCAATCCCATTTCTTCTAACACGTGTATTTCAATACATCCCAAGTGTTTGAATTGGTTTCGAGCGAATCCGAGGCCGTATGCCCGATATGAGCACTGAGATGGCCGAAATCCATACTTAAATATTTTATATTGGCCTAAACCTATATCGTCCCACCATTTTCAAACCGGGGGCCGAATTTTGATCCCGTTTCTTCTAACGCATGTATTTTAATACATCCTAAGTGTTTGAGTTGGTTTCGAGCGAATCCGAGGCTGTATGTCCGACATGGGTACCGAGACAGCCGAAATCCATACTTGGATACTTTACATTGGCCTAAACATACATCGTCCCACCATTTCCAAACCGAGGGCCGGATTTTGATCATGTTTCTTTTAACGCGTGTATTTCAATACATCCTAAGTGTTTGAGTTGGTTTCGAGCGAATCCGATGTCGTATGCCCGATATGGGCACCGAGACGGCCGAAATCCATATTTGGATACTATACATTGGCCTAAACCTACATCGTCCCACCATTTCCAAACCGGGGGCCGGATTTCGATCCCGTTTCTTCTAACGCGTGTATTTCAATACATCCTAAGTATTTGAGTTGGTTTCGAGCGAATCCGAGGCCGTATGCCCGATATGGGCACCGAGACGGCCGAAATCCATACTTGGATACTTTACATTGGCCTAAACCTACGTCGTCCCACCATTTCTAAACCAGGGGCCGGATTTCGATCCCGTTTCTTCTAACGCGTGTATTTCAATACATTCTAAGTGTTTGAGTTGGTCTCGAGCAAATCTGAGGCTATATGCCCGATATGGGCACCGAGATGGCCGAATACCATACTTGGATACTTTACTTCGTCCTAATCCATACTTGGATATTACACACCACCACCCATCCACCACCACTAGAACCACCACTACTAGCACCCATCCATCACCACTAGCACCACCCAACCACCACTAACACAAACCACCCTTCTACCACCACTATCACCCCCCAACCACCACTAACGCACCACCACCCATCCACCACCACTAGCACCACCCAACCACCACTAACACACCATCACCCATCCACTAGCACTAGCACCACCTAATTACCACTAACACACCACCACCTATCCACCACTACTAGCAACACCACTACCACCACTCATCCACCACCACCCATCCACCACCACTAGCAACACCACTACCACCACTCATCCACCACCACTAGCACCACCCAACCTCCATTAACACACCACCACCCATCCACTACCACTAGCACCACCCAACCACCACTAACGTACCACCACTCACCAAATCCTGTACTGCTTATTACAACCCGCATTTATAGAAGAACGTACATCATAAATTTTCTTACTAAATGACCCTTGCAAGGGTCAGGAATGTCCTCATTCTTGGGCCGCTCATTTGGGCACTCTTTACAATAAATGGTTCGATGATGTTGAGGCTTGTGATTCATAAATATACATTCTTGTAGAACCTCTTCCTGGACCAGGCCTTCACGTCAGCATGCACACGGAATCGATGATGATAACATACGGTCACCAAAACAATGTGAACAACATTATTTACCTTTAATTTATGTCATTCATATCGTGGAGGAATCCGTGCTATGTACTGAAGGACCACCAAAATACCTGAATTTGAATAGGCTGAAAATTTGGATTCATTTCTCGACTTATCCCTTTCACTAGTACCGTTTGCGACAACTATAGCCATTCGAAGAACTACCTGGAATGCAAAAATTGCCGATTTGAGCGACTATGTCTTCCACTAATTTTATACCTGGATTTAGACTGGGTACTTGTATGTCAGTTCGATTTGGGCACCGAGATGTCATTTCTTCTATCTTTGAATGACTTAGATGACCTTCATCCCAAAAAAGAAGTTGTCAGGAACGGTAATGGCGATAGGGATAAGAAGAGAATAAAATGAAAAAGTTCATGTTATTCAAATTCACGTAGTTTGGTGGTTGTTCAGTAACACGGAACCATCCATGATGTTAACGACATAGCCAAATGTGAATATTGCTGTTCACGTTGTTTTGGTCATTGTATGTCATCATCATCCATTCCGTATGTATGCGCACGTGAAGGTCTGGTCAAGGAAGATGTTCTAAAAGAATGTATATCTATAAATCACGAACCTCAACATCACCAGACTTTTTATTGTAAAGAGTGTCTGCATGAGCAGTCCAAGAATGAGGACATTCCTCACCCCTGTAAGGGTCATTTAGTAAGAAAAGTTTTCAAATATCTTCTTCCATAAATGTGGTTGTAATAAATAGTGTAGGAACTGGGTGGTACATCGAGGCATTACATGCAATCTGCAAGTCAAAGTTTATCCTTGTTCGGAATTTAGTGTTAGCTAGTATTGGAGTTACATCAGCACCTTTTAATGCTCGATTTGGGCACCGAATTGCAGAATTCCCGATCTGGAAGCTAACCCTTAAGTTTTAACCTTAGGAAATCTCCAATTAATCTAACTAAATCTCGAATTTGTAGAGTATAGTGTTCCAACTCGCGGAAGTGAGGTATCTCTATCACTAACATACTAACTAAATAGGTCTAAGATTCAGATTTGGAGAGTAAAGTGTTCCAACTTATGAATATGAGGTATTTCCATTACTAACATACAAACTAAATAGGTATAAGAATCAGATTTGCAGAGTAAAGTGTTCCAACTTATGAATATGAGGTATTTCCATTACTAATATACTAACTAAATAGGTCTAAAATTTGGTGAGGCTGCTGGGAATGCTCTACCCACCACCACTACCACTACCATCACCACACCCACCACCCACTACCATCACCTACCCCCCACCACTACCACCACCACACCCACCACCCACTACCAACACCACTACCATCACCTACCACCCACCACTACTACCATCACCACTACCACGACCACTACCACCACCCACCACCACTACCATCACCTAACCATCAGCACTACCATCACCTACCCACCACCACTACCACCACCCGCCACTACTACCATCACCACTACCACCACCACTACCATCACCTACCCACCACCACCCACCACTACTACCATCACCACTACCACTACCACCACCCACCACCACTACCACCACCACACCCACCACCACACCCATCACTACCATCATCTACCCACCATTACCACCACCCACCACCACCACTACCACCACCACCACACCCACCACCCACTACCACCACCACACCCACCACCACTACCATCACTACCATCACCTACCCACCACTACTACCATCACCACTACCACCACCACTACCATCACCACTACCACCACCACTACCATCACTAGCTACCATCACCAACCCACTACCACCACCACACCCACCACCCACTACCACCACTACACCCATCACTACCATCACCTACCCACCACTACCATCACCTACCCACCACCACCACTACCACCACTACCATCACCTACCCACCACGACCACGACCACGACCACTACCACCACCCACTACCACCACCACTACCATACACCATCACCACCATGATATATAAAAGATTTGAAATTATAATTAAAATCTTTTAAACTTAACATTTACCTCCGGAGTCGCATGTGGTGCTGTAGAAAGCTGATTTGCACCCTGTGGTGAAAAAATTGGGTAAATCCTCATGAATGAATATCTAAATATTAAAAAGTAATACTAATTGTTCTTATATTACATACGTGTCCCGCCATGTAATCATGCATAAAACGCTCCAAGGACGCCACACGCGTTCGAGTCTCTGCCAGCAGCTGGTCTTTCTCTACATTTGACTCCTCGAGAACTTTGATCCTCTCGGCAGTCTGAGGATCAGGCTGAGAGTCACCTGAGGGACCCGCAGATTGTGACCCCCATAACTGGGTGGGGGTCGGGCCTAACCCAACCTGAGCGTACATATCATCTCGGCTCGTGGTATCCTGCGAGGACTCTGGTGCCTGCGCCCTCAACTCCTGCATCCGACGCTGTAGACAATTGGAGACAGTTGATATTTGGTAGGTAAAAGGGGAAACTCTTAAGATTTTCAAATAAGTAAATGTACATACAATATTCTCCCCCGCCTTTGCCGAAACTGGCGTGCCATCCTTGTGCTGGTGCGTGATGATGTACACCTCTGCACGACCTGGGGGCGTCTGAGTGGGGCTCGCAACTCGCTATGACAGTCACAATAATAATTAAAATTTAGTCAATACAATACAAATAAATTACAAAAACATATTTTAACAAATCCAACTGAACATACCGCCTCATGCCTGACCCTGGCAAAGCTCTTCGTGCCGCTCGTATGGGGGACCTTCTGTTTCGAGCGATTTATTTTATTTGTTTTGCTTCGTTTCTGCAAAAAATTTAAATTATGGTTAATTTAGAGAGTTGAAACACAATTTATCTAAGTTACCTATTAGAATGATGACAAACAAAATATATATACTTGGCCCTCCTCAGAAAACCAAAAAGCCACCAATGTAGGCCACTGGGTGGTCACCACATCTGCTGGGCACGCAGCAAGCAGCTGCTCCGGCGTAGCCCCCGGGATGACGTTCTCCCGACGTTGCTTTGCCTTCCAATCTCGGTATTTATGCCCGAGGGAAGCAAGAATGAATTTCTCAACGAATGGTTCGATATCAAATTTTATCTGAAACACGATTTCATATAATTAAACCATGAGCAAATAGTAAATAAAAAGATATGTAATTAAAAACTAAATATTAACCCATTTTTAGATATTTTTGATTCTTACCTGAACCAACTCCAAAGCTCGTTGTTTCTACTCCTTATCGATGTGAAGCCAACTGGGCACATCGAGCCTAAACAAATGCCCATCTCGGGCAAGATTACCGAGGTAATCAGCCAACATCTTCCTAGCATTTTCTACAGGCTGCGCATACTCGTCGGTC